>CM046891.1:12505514-12855906 GCA_025688845.1 Cucumis hystrix | reverse complement strand
TTTGCAACCATGCATGGTTTTTGTAGCATGATTTTGTATTTGATGTGTGCTGAAGTTTGCAACCATGCATGGTTTTTGTAGCATGATTTTGTATTTGATGTGTGCTGAAGTTGTGTTCGAAGGTTTGTGGTTGGCTGAAACGTGTGGTTTTTACAAGGATTAAGGTTTACTCTAACTCTTCTTTTGATTAACGATAATCATCATTTATTTCATGTTTTCTAAAAGGTGGTGTGCATCCACATTTCTTGTGATGATAATGGTAACTTCCATTGTCTAGTTCAAAAGGGTTTATTTGAGTCACTTTTTTGTTGATTCAGAAAGTGTAGAGTTGTAAACTTCACTCCTTGTTTAGTTCAATGAGTTTGTGGATTCAACAACTAATAAATATCACTTTTATGCAACACTTTGCACTGTATGATCCAAGAGTTCACAACTTCACTCCTTGTCTCAAACATCTCTTATAACTTGTTATATCAATTGTATTTAAACGATATTCCTTTGCTATCTTGTGAGTATCTTTGGCTTGATCTATGAATTGTTTGTTTCAAGGAGGAGGTAATTTTATAGACAAAATTAAAAGGAATTAATGGAGATTCGATTGTAGATTTCCTGAAAAATAAAATCAAGTTTCTCTTTGTTTTTGTATGTTTTGGAAGTTTTATTTTTGTAATGCATTTTTGGCACCCGACTAATAAAATCAACGATTAAATATTAACATTCTTATCAAGTTCAAAGTTTGAATTTTTAAATTCTACAATGTTAACTTTGCCTAATTTAACTAATTAAAACATAAAATATGAAGCAAATATTTATGGGACACGAAACGAAATTGAGAGACTTATTAAACTATTTTTAGAGTTCATTGATCAAGTAAACACAAAAACAAAATGTTTAAGGACTAAACTTGCAATTTACCCTAAAATAGTTTTTATTCTTCGTCCTTGTTATCTATTTTATTTTATTTTTGTATAGTATTAATTTAATATTAATAAATGATAATTACAAAATTTATTCGCATCATAATAATCTAAATTACATCCTAGTCCTAGCTCAAACATGGTTTCATTAATTATGAATCAAAGTTTCAAATACTCCAAATTCAATTTGTTTAACTAAAAAAACCCAAAAGACTAATATTGAAGCTTTCAAATTAATAGATATGTTGAAACAAAATGAAGGAATTTCATAATCACAACTACAATTAAAAAAATACTACATTACATACTTTGTTCTAAAAGTTTGGAGTTTTTTTAAACAAAAAGAAATCAAAATTTCATTAATCTAAAGATTTTCTTATTCCGTTAAAGTTTGAAGCTTGTGTCTAAAAAGTCCCTAACACCACGTTAGAAAACATTTAATTTTAGTTCATCGATTAACAAAAAAATCGATCATCAACGTTTAAGAAAAATAAAATTTAATACCTCGATTTACAATTACAATTTTCATGGTTGGTTCTGTTTTGAAATGTATTGTGTAATTTGACACAAAGATTATAAATATAATTTATCGACAAGAAAAGAAAAAGAAAAATCTCAATCTCAATCCATTTTCAAAGCGACGAAAACATCCAACGTTCTTACTGGTTTAGTTATTTCCAAAAATGTGATTTTTTTTTATGAACACGTGTTGAGTCGTTTCCTTCTTCGTTTCAAGATCCATTGACATCCTCTGATTCTCAGCTGAAACACAGCGTTTCCCTTATGACTTTTGCTTACTAAAATGGATGTTCAACCAACAACCAGCCAATTTGTAGGTTTCAGAATCAGCGCCATTTGAAGTTCTTCCCATTTCTTCTATGGAGCGGGAACAAAGCTGCTCCGCCTTGGGAGGTCAATCTCACCCAAATCATCACCAGACGTTGATTCTGAAATCCATTTTCTTCTTGGATGGCTACGGCGAGGTCTTACTCACTTCCAATTCAGATGGCTTGTTTTGGGAATCGGTTGACTCCCCTGAAACTGTAATTTCTTCTTCTCTATGTGGGTTTCCTCAATTTTGAATTTGACCCACATTCTTGGATTCTTTCTATGGTTCTTGTTTCTTTGATCCCTGTTCGTCTTTTCGTCTTTTCTTCATGTGGGTCGTTGGTTTCTCTTATTGGGTGAAACATATGTTAGCGTTTTTTTTATGTTGAGGAGTGTTTATGTACACATCTTTTTTATTTTCATTTCATGTATTAGGAACAAACAATGTATCTTCATATTTTCATAATGGTATGAATATGATATTGTGCTGTCTTTTGTTTTGTCTTTCACCCAAAATGGCTATACTTTTGAAGATATTGCATTTCACTTATCCTTGGTCTAGCTAATTTGTGACTTTCTATTGGCTTTTATAGGTTCTATGCCTATCTTATTCCTCTATCTTTTTTTATTGATGTATGGAAAGTGGTGTCGATCTGCGTATAATTAGTGGATAAGCATCAATTGTCATCTGTGATGATATGGTTTCCACCTTGCAATTGTTGAACTCACAATATGGGAAGTGGTTTGTTCAATATTGTTTAAAATGGAATGATAGTGATTTTCTTATTCTGATGCTAATGACAAATATAATATCTTCTTAAGATCAGTTTTGTACAATTCAATTGGATAGGATGGTTCAGATTGCTTGGGCATTAAGCTTGCTCCTGAAGCTCCAGCAGAGGTCGAGTTTTCTGATGTATATGGTGTTGAGTTTGACAACTTTGGAGTGATTCGAAAATCAAAACTTGCAGTTGCTCCAAGCTGTATATTATGTGATGAATACGAGGTTTTTCATTGCTCATTAGTTGATTATTTCTTCATGTCCTTAGATTTTTTATTGTGTTAATACCTTATGCTTACTGTTATTTGCTACTGAAACAGATGTATAGATTTACAGTGTACAGTTTTCAAAGATCAAAATCTCAGCCTGCTCAGTGGGTCCTGACTACATTTACGTTCGGTCATGAAGACCAGCAAACATGTCAGATGTGGGTAAATCAGATTGATGCATCTTTGGTCCTTCAAGATGGAAGACCAAAGAATCTTCTTGTAAGTTATTGTAACCAAAGACCAATTTCCATTTTGTTTGTGATGGGGTATTGACTACACTTCAAATTTCGAGCTTCTTGTTACTTCTATCAAAAGAACAGCAAGTTAGATCCAGGACATCCTTATGCAATTGGACGAGATGAATGTTTCACATCTTTGATCTGTTAAATCAAAATTTTGATCCAATTGCTCATCTTTTCCGGTTGATTGGTTAATATATATAAGTGACCTAGTATTGTTTTTTGATACCTGTTCAGCTTTTTTTTGGCGGACTAGGTTTTTGTTAATCCAAGGAGTGGGAAAGGGATAGGAAGTAGAACTTGGGAAGCAGTGGCTCCCATATTTTTACGGGCTAAAATAAACACAAAGGTAAAACTTTGCTTTAATATTTGTGATTGTATGTACTGTTACCAAATACATGCATTAATCACAATTTGATCTTATTTTTTCATTTCATGATGGTTAAAAAAAATTGCCCTATTTCAGGTGATTGTGACCGAAAGGGCAAATCATGCATTTGATGTAATGGCATCTACTTCAAACAAGGACCTTAAAATGTATGATGGTATTGTTGCTGTTGTAAGTAAGAGATCTCTGCGTTTTTACTTTTTAACTCCAAGATGGATAAATCAGGTCAAGCTATATTATTGTGGAGCAATTGCCAATTAGTCAATCATATGTATTGTTTGTTTTCAACCCTCCATATCTCCTATATAGACGGCATTGCCCCAGAAGTTTTTCTTCTTATTTAATAAGTGATTCCCCAATAAAAAGAATTTGCATCTTTTCAATTTCAACGTCGAATTCGAGCAATTAGCTAGCTATTTTTGGGAACATGATACTGCTCATATTTCTATTTTTAGAGGCATATAGTATTAGATAATGTAAAACCTAGAGCTTGTCTGTTGGTGCTCCAACTTGGTCGTCATAACATTGTGGCTAAATACATGATGTTTGATTCTGTAAAGATACTGCAGCGATTCTTCTTATTTTGTTTTAACTTTTTATATTTCAGTCACCTAAATAACTGATATTTCCTCTGAAAGATTTTGCATGTTCCTGCTCTTCCTCTTTCTCTCTGTTTGTGTCTCTATCTTATTTTTTGCTGTATTTGTCCCTAGGGTGGAGATGGTTTCTTCAATGAGATCCTCAATGGTTTTCTTTTGTCGAGGCATTTGGCACATTACCCACCAACACCTTCAGATGTCATAGACTGCGGGCAGGCTGAAGGTAACTATCCTAATGAAGTGATAAATGCAATTGTCAATGGAAGTGAAGATCAGGCACCACTCCTGTCAAGTGCTAAGTCTGGTGGATTAGGACTCTCAACTTCTCGTATGTACTTTGGAAAACATTTCTTTTTCAAATGAAAATCATAGGGTCCATTTGATAATGTTTTTGCTTTTAGTTTTGTTTTTAAAATTTATGCTTATTTACTGTCATAGCTTTTTTTTTTTTTTTTTTTTTTTTTAAATCATAGCTAAATCTTAAAAAAAAGGAAGAAAAACTAAAAGAAAAGAATAATAGCTTTCACCTTTCATTAACCTGTTCTTTGTTTATTTAAATTTGGCTAAAATTCCAAAAGTTTTATGAGATATGAAAAACTAAGCAAGGTTGATAGTTTTTATAAGCCTAATTTTTAAAAACAAGAAACTAACACAAAATCGTTGCCAAATGTGGCCTTAATTATTTGGTTTGTTTGTTATAGGTAGTTCACTGATGTGTCATTGGATATATCTAAAATTCAGGGAGTAAAGATGGTTCTTGGGATACAGGATAGAATATTTCACTGTTAGAGGTGAAGCCAATAAATTACAATGGCAATATTCAATCCTCACCTGTCCCCTGGTTCTTTGCTCCTCAACTGATGTCACTCAGTTATAACACTTTTTCAATCTTCTTACCAGGGAACTCAACAGTTCATGATTCTGAATTTTCAGCATTTCATACATGGTTTAGATTCGGAATCATTCCTGCGGGTTCAACAGACGCTATTGTGATGTGGTACCTTTTCTTATCTTGCAACTCATGTCTACATCAACTTGCATTTAATCGTTCAATATTCACTTCCAGCATGAAAATTCTTTAATATTTAGGAGTTAGATTAAAAATTCTAGTGAATATTTTTGCTTCTATATCGTATAATCTTTCTAGCGACTCTTCTAACTACAATCTGTTAGGTATCTACCCTACCTGCACTTAGTAAAACCACCCAACAAAGGATAGAGAAAATTAGGGAGGACACTCCCTTTTCGATGTTATATTAAAAAATGAATTCCACCACAAGTTCACAATGATATCGAAGTTGCTAAGCCAAAATAACACAAAGAAACAACAATTGCAAATAGAAAGCATAACAATCACGAAACACTGCAGCACTTTCGAGAGAGCTGGAAATCCCCTCCTATCTTTCAACCTTCAGCCAAATTCTTCTCTGCCACACCTTGAAACCCAAAATTCAGCTGGGTAATAATACGTTATAGCTGCCAGTTGGTGTTTGTAACAAAATATTTACGAAAGGTTTATCTCTGAAACAAGCACTTTCCTTGCTTTTTCGTTTTGAATCAGCTCGTATCAAAACTTCTCTATGGTGTTCTCTTTCTAATCTTTTTATTAGTTTACATGATATATTTTTTATTTGGGTGCTGTAATCATTCCTTTATAATTTTGATTTATTGTTCTATTTTCTCTCCTCACTTCAAAAGTTTGCATCTTTTGAACATCATTCTGTTTTCATTTTTTAAACCAAAAGTTATGTTTCTTGTTAAAATACAAAATTTATGATTCCGGTTCGCCAGTAAACAGTATTGATTTTGTTGAATAATATTTTGGTCATTAAAGATCTATATCTATCAACAAGTCGATGCTCCTACTCCTTTGTTTGGTTTTGAAGCACCACCTTCTGGTTTGTGTTCATGAATGTTACTAGACGGGTTTTTTTTTTCTTTTTCCTTTTTTTTTTAATGAGTTGACTCAAAGCAGACTGCAAAAATGTGATGGAACTCATACAAATAAATGGGAAGATTTTAATTTGAGGCTGTTCTATCCTTGCAGTTCTACTGGATGCCGAGATCCTATTTCATCAACCCTCCAAATTGTCTTGGGTAAAAGAGTCCACCTTGATATAGCTCAAGTAGTAAGGTGGAAAAAGACTCCAACATCAAAGTTTGATCCTTGTGTACGCTATGCGGCTTCTTTTGCTGGGTACATTCTCATTTTCGTTGTGTTATACTTATACTTCAAATAGGATGATAATTAAGCTTTCATTGAATTAGTTTTTCTTTTTCGCAACTCTATCCACTCTTTACTTCTGGTTTGTTATTTTACAGAAAGTTGATTTGTTGTGTGCATAGACTTAATGGCTTTCAAGAACATATTTTCTTCTTGCAAGAACAATAAACTAGCTATAAGTTTGCTGTTTATTGATTCAAAAGAAGCATATGTACTCGAGTTGCCATGCAATACATGAACAATAAACTAGCTATATGGCTAATTTTAGTTGCAGTAGTAAAACTCCAAATTGAAACTCGAGTTGCATGCAATACATGAACTTTTATTTCTCATTTACAAATCCATTTTGTTTATGCAGTTTGGTCTTACTTCTGGTTAATTTTGTTGCTAAAAATGAAGAAACGCTGGTACCAAATGCTTGACAAATCTTGGTAGAGCTCATTTATCATTTGGTATCAAACCTGGAAACGAACAAATAGGTCTTTCCAGAAATACATTCTGAACGAAAATCATGGTCTTTCTAAGGCCTACGCATAATTCGTGCACAATTTATTTTATGAAAAGTTTCTCTACTTTGTTAAGAAACAACGTGCAATTCTGGACTATTAAAGCATTAATTTGGTTGTTTGGTGGCATAACTTCCTTAATAAGCACAATCTTTCAGCTACTGCTTGTTGGCATATTTTGTTGAACTTTTGGAAGCATCCCCCTAAATTTGTGCATATTTTATTTTCAGATATGGATTTTATGGAGATGTCATTACAGAGAGTGAAAAGTTACGATGGATGGGGCCTAGACGCTATGATTATGCTGGCACAAGAGTGTTCTTAAGGCACAGGTATCTTCAGTCAGATTTACTTGAAAACATCTAAATTTCTTTCGAACTCAGTTATCAAACTGAATAAACTCGTGGCTTTACTTTTTCACAGTTCATACGAAGCAGAGATAGCCTATGTAGATACAAAGTCAGAAGACACTAATGCAAATGGGAAAAGAGTACTATGCCGTAGCAATTGTAGTATTTGTAACACAAGGCCACACTTGCAGCATTCTCATACTGGCTCGAGTTCACGTCAGGATGAAACAAGATGGTTGAAATCCAAGGGACGGTTCCTAAGTATTGGTGCTGCTGTAATCTCTTGTCGTAATGAAAAAGCACCGGACGGCTTGGTAGCTGATGCTCACCTTTCAGATGGCTTCCTGCATCTTATCTTGATCAGAGACTGCCACCACGCGCTCTATCTTTGGTAAAACAATCTCTGTCGATCATGTCGACTGAGCTTTTTCTGCTGCATTCATAAGTCTCCACTGGATTTGTCAATTCTTTACTTCTATTTTTTGTTTGGAGATCCTCTCATTCTTGACAACCCCTTACTTTGTTTTTAATGGATATGAATAGGCACCTTACCCAGCTGGCCAGAAAAGGTGGAAATCCAATGGATTTCAAGTTTGTGGAACATCATAAGGTATGTTTAGTCTACATCCTTTATTTCAACACTAGCTAAATAACAAACGTAGTTTGAATTACTTTGATGGTGGTGTCTGCTTAGTACTTGTATTGTGAAGTTTAAATTATAATGTATGTAGTTTTTGCTACTAGGCCAAAAGAGACAATATCATTGCGCACTTCATAACAAAGATAACATAACATTGTGAATATTACGTCATCTCACGGATGTTTATTTTAAATTGTAATTGCATGTGGAACACCTAACAGGTTTTAAGCATATGCCCACTCAGAAAGCAAAACTAAACTCTATAAGCTAATACTCAATTACCATTAGGATTTGTGGTTTGAACCAAACAGCAAGTAACTCAAAAGAACTAATGAATAATGCAAGTCTGAGACTGCCCTGACCAGTTGAGGACAATTCTTGTTAATTGTTATGCACATTGTTAGACAATCCACCAGCATAAGGCTGCGTCCCTCCATAGTTCTGTGCCGGCATCCTGCCCGAGTTTGAAGGGCCACCATAGTTGTTTGCCTGTGGTGCTCCCCAGTTGTTATTTGGCTGTGGCCCTCCATAGTTGTTCTGTGCCGGCATCCTACCCGAGTTTGAAGGTCCACCATAGTTGTTTGCCTGTGGTGCTCCCCAGTAGTTATTTGGCTGTGGCCCTTCATAGTTGTGTGGTGGTGGCGGTCCGTTAAAGTTGTTCGGTGGCGGCGGTGGTGGTCTGTTAAAGTTGTTTGGTGGAGGTGGTGGACTGTTATAGTTGTTTGGTGGTGGTGGTGGTCCGTTAAAGTTGTTTGGTGGTGGTGGTGGTGGTGGTCCGTTAAAGTTGTTTGGTGGTGGTGGAGGTGGTCCGTTAAAGTTGTTTGGTGGTGGTGGAGGTGGTCTGTTAAAGTTGTACGGCGGCGGCTGATTGGGAGAAGCATTTGGGAATTCTCTATTTTGAATGTTTTCCCTCCTCTCAAAGTTTCTTGACCTATCAAAATTGCGAGGTCTAACAATGCGCTTATTCCTCTCGCCAGCTTTAGCATTGTTTCTAATCCATTCTTCATGGTACATGGGATCATAAGGAACAGCTTGTCCGTCTATAAAAGGCTCCCCTCCATAACTTTTATTCTTAACATCCAAGTATGAATCAGGAAGAACCCAACGAACCTTAGGCAGTTCTTTGATTTTGTAAGAAAGTTCTTCAGAAACAAGGCACCCAAATGCAAAGTAGCATCTTGTCGAAACAGAGTATATCTTCATCCTAGCTTCTTCCTCACTTCCAACAACCATGGCAAGCGTTTTGATATAGCTGTCGATAATCTCATCCCTCGTGAGTTGTTCATCTGGTTTCTCCATGACGATGAGCCAGTGTTCAAAATCACACCCATCAAGTAATATGGTCTCCTTAGGTGGGCGATTAGACCAGTTGGGATTGGGATCATTGAGAGACGAAGAAGCGACACGAGTAGCAAAATCCCTCACGGTCAGGGCCGGAGAGAGACGGCGGAAATCAGCGGCGGGTATAGCAACCAGGGGACGGAAGCGGCGGAGAAGGGAGAAAAAGGAGTGAGAAGAGGCGGAGATGGTGGCTCCGCCTGTAGCGTGAAACGAACGAGTAAACATAGAAGACAAAATTAGGGCTTTAGAAGGGAGAGAGCGAGAGACGAAGAGCTGAGTCGCCATAGGAGAAGACGGATGAAACAAGGACGAGGGAAGGGTTTTTGTAGTTTTTGCTAGGAAAAAACCGAGATCGAAAACCAAACCAACCCAATCGATTGGTTTGGTTTTCTAACTATAAAATTTGGACATCTATCTTTATATTCTGACAAAACCAAATATAAAATTATGGTTCGAATTTATTTTTTCATAAAAATCAATCAAAATCTAGTCAAATTGAACCGAACCGAACCAATGATATATATATACTCTTTATTAGGTTTCTTTTAATATTTTAATTATTATGACAAAAATAAAAATTTAAAAATTAAAGAAAAATGACAAAAATAGATAACCAAACCAATAATAACTCGATCCAAATAAAACCAATCAATTGGTTTGAGTCTTTCATTGTAAGACCAATTGGTTTGATTTGGTTCTTGATTAGCTCCATATAAAACCAAACTATCACCTCTACTACCAATAACTAAATAATAAGAAAATGTGTTTCTGAGATAAATATTCATTTTTTTTTATCTTAATGCATCAGCAAATTCAAAAACAAAATTAGTGGTATTAGTTTGGTTAATATATTTGATATACTACTTAGTTATATCACATTTATCATATTGTTTTCTCTACCTATTCATAACTTTCTACTACGTTTGTGCTCGTTCAAATAGTCATGTTACATCATCATTTACATAAATTTAGAAATGTATCAAAATCTTTTAAGTGTTATTTAAGGCACTAAATTAGTTATTATAATATGTGTTAAAAGTTCAAGTTATTTTCGCATACGTTCTTGGTGTAAATACCATATATAGATAATGAATTTTTAGTTTTACGGTAATGAAGTGTGAGTTGTAATAATTGAGAACTCCCACTATTACAATAAGAGGCTCGAACATAGGGGCATTTAAATACAACCATACGATCGAAGCTAATTTATTTGATTGTTTGTTTTTCTAATTGATTATTGGATTGTGTAGACTACAGCTTTCACATTCACTTCATTTGGTGATCAAAGTGTTTGGAATTTGGATGGGGAGCTGTTTGAAGCACACCAACTTTCAGCCCAAGTATTTCGTGGCCTCATAACCTTGTTTGCTTCTGGCCCTGAAGTTTGAATTAGGTATTCTTATACAAATACTCTTTCTCTAGTCCCTTCGAGTTTTGTAAACGAAAGAGGATGCTTCGTTTTTCTATCGGGGTTGAACCAAATGTACCCGTCTTTGGAAATCCGAAAGGATGTAACTATTGTGAATGTACAATTTGCATTATTTAAACCATGTTTGCTAACATTTTTGTTTCTTGTTTCCAAAGTTATGCTTATTTTCTTATAAATTTTTTTGTTTGTTTTGTAATCTACGTTCAAAGACTTTGGAATATTGAAACATAGTAGTTACCGAACGATAGTTATGGTTGAATAATTAATAAGGAAATGTTTTTTTTGTTTTTTTTAGTATTTAAGCTAATCAAAGAAAAAAAATTGAATAGATTCGGTTATGTTTAGACTAAACAAACAAGTTTCAAATTAAATCATCATTTTAATCTTCATACGGTTTGTGTTGAATGAAAATGACGTGTTTTTATCGTTAATTTATTGTTTCGTGCAATCATAAAGGGTGCTCAAAAGATTGAAAGCATTAAATTTGTAATGTTATTTTTGAAGTATGTGTTCATAAATGCACATCAATTTTGATATATAGTTTTGTATGAGAACATATGTTTTTATGTCACTTTAGAAGTAATTACTCAAACATATGACTTGTCTTCTTCTATCTCAATATTAGACTTTAGTCCTACAATCTTTCTTTATTTAAAATAAGTAAACTCTAGTGTTGCTTTCAATATTAGAGTTTGGAAATAAGACTAAAACCTATTGGTCGAGAATATAGGTTTAGTTGTTTGAACTCATTGAATTATTATATTTTATAGTACCGACTACTTTTATTCATAATTTAACACGTCATTAATGGTATATTAGTTTTTTCTTCATTTATTTCTCGGATTCCATCTAATTCTTAAATTTTACTTTTATGACAAGTAACGAATGAAGGTATGAAAATTTTTACATACTTCTTTATATTAAAAAGTTTCGCATTTTAACCGTGCTTATATTGACACAAATACTTGTATTTGAACATTTTCTTAAAAAGTTCGAAGGTATTAATTTTTTTAATTTAAAGTTTTTATGAATAAAATACTTAGGTGCATTCCTAACAACACATATCTTCGTGCATCTCACCAAATTGTTTAATCATAATTTGACACACGATAATTTTTTTCAATATTTTGATTCATTTTTTTATGAATGTGATAATAGTAAGATGGAATATATTCATTTTGAGATACACCGAAGTATTTCATTTATTTATTATTTATTTAGATACTTATTAGATTTTGAAAAGGGCAAAGAGTTGAATTTAAAATTTTATGATTGCATGCTTTTTTCCAAGTCTTTCAAGTTACCATATTATATTCAATCTTCATAGACTTTGAAGAAGAGATACAATAATATTCAAATACAATCTTTAGTTTTCATTTTAATTTACAAATATATTTTTGAGTAAAATATTTCATATTATATAATAAACTTCATTACATCCACCACTATGATATTTCATTAGATAGAGACATTTTTAAACAAATAATATCTTTTTGTGCATTTGTTCTACAAGTTATTTGTTTGTTTGTTTGATCTTTTCTTTTAATTACAAGTTGTTTATTTAAGGCATTATTAAACTTCCAAATTGACATAAAATAAACCTTTCAACTATTCTCTAATTTTAAAAAAAAAAAATTAAATCGTGATTAACGTTTGATCCATATTTTATTAACGAAATTATATTTAAATTGATACATCTTTAAATTTACGACATAAACACTCTAATTATTTATCATCTTTTTTACTTTATAAAATTCTTGTCTTTCTTTTCTTTAGGTTTTTTATCGTATGTTTTGAGTTTTTGACATTGTTGGATCGGTATGGCAACCCTAGAGGGGGTGAATAGGGTTTAATTAAAGTTTTTAACAAATAAAAAGTAAATTCAACTAATTAGATATTTTTTTAAAAAATTAAATAAAAAACTTTGTAAAATTTGTTAAATAACAAGATTGATAAAAAGATATGAATGAATGTATGCAATCAAACTCAACCAATAAGAATATGTAACTAAAATTAAATTAAAAAATAATTAGAAAATAGTTAGAGAAGAAGACACCGTAATTTTATAGTGGTTCGGTTAAACTCAACCTACATCCACTTTCCCAAGCACCTCTTGGAATTTTGATTGAAAATCTTCTTTTAACTCTTTCCACGGATTTGAGCCGAACCGATTCTTGCTCTTTTCTCGGGTTCAAGAGCAAACTCGATCCTTTCCACGGGTTAGGATCCAACCGTTACAATATTTTGAAGTTTTAAATCACACAAAAGAAAACTCTCTAAAAGAGTGAATATACAATTTGAAGCTCACAAATTTAATCCTCACAATACAATAAGAATTCTCACAAGAATAGATGAAAAGAATAAAAATTGGAAGCTTTAGAGAAGATAACAATGTTGGCTTTTCACTTTTTGAGGATTGTAAAGTTTTAATAATCTTGTGTTTTAAAATTTGGGAAAAGTGAAGTATTTAAAAAGAGAGGAAAGATAAATTCAAAATCATTTTGGGTCATTAGATGTAAGTAAAAGAAAAAATGAATGGTTGAGATTTAAACTCAAATAGCCGTTAGACACAATACAAATAATAATATAATAATATGTCTTTTCAAAAGTCTTTGTTTAAAAACCAATAAAGCAACTTCACCATCTTTTAAAAAAACTAGCAGTTAGACACAAGGAAAAATAATATATTAAAGTCATTTTTTTTTAAATTCATTTTTTTTATAAAAGCCAATAAAACATAACCAAAAGCCACATTTGTTACTCTTCCATTCCTCCAAATGGCTTTTTCTAATTGGTTCAAATTGAATGCTTGACCGCCACGTCACCATCTTGGCTATTTTTTTCGTTAATATTTTTTTAGCAATATTTTATTCGTTTGAACTTCGATTTGGGTGATTCAAGAGGCGTTAGAATCATCTTTCCAAGCTCTACGTTATGGACTATTCAAATTAATAAAATTGTCAATAAAAAAATCAGATATGTTATCATCAAAACATAAATAAATTAATTAATTAATTAAAATAAATTAATTTGAGATTAAGGGCCAAAAAGCCAACATACATTCTATCATTAGATTTGGCTCCTTGATGGTGACACGACTTAGGTTGTTGGATGCTTGATTCAATCTCATTCTCATGTTTGTTGAACTAGAAAATATTGAAAATTAAAAGCAACACATTTTATCTTGATCCCAACAAAGAAAGTTATGTATCTATTCAATCATATTATTTGATGTTGGAATATAAAGATATATTTTAAGAGAATAAAAGGTCGACCATTCTACACATTTAAAATAGTGATTGATGTGTACTTATTCAAGATTTTAAAGATTAAACTTATTGGTATTAAGTTAAAAGGTTATGATATTCAAATTACGAAATAAATGCACAACTCTATTGTTTTGATTTGAATATATATTGAAAATTTTATTATTTGAATTTAGACTTTAGAGTAAAGAATCCCAGTTTTAGTTTGATTAGTATATAACTCTTTTTTAAATAAGATTAGTCTATAATGTATGGATTACAATCATATGTCATTCATTTACATTATTATTTAGATGTTAAGAAATTAGAATTTTAAATTCGGTCATTGATATTATATGTTGGCAAATTAAACATAGTTTAGTATAATAAATCAACTAATTATCATCCTAATTAAATCTCAAAGTAATTATACATTAAGAATAATATATTAGTACTATCTTTTGTCAAAGTTGAGTTTAATTCTCATTTTTGTATCAAGCGACGGATCCAAAAAAATTATATAGGGGCACCGAACACTATATAATAAACACATTAAAATTTTTTTAAAAAAATATCACGACGTTTCACTTATGCTCCAATAACATTCACTACATTTGTAGCAATAAAGAAATATAAGCAATTTCCACGTGAGTTTTTGTAATGTAAATATGTGAATTTAAAATTGACATCAAAAAGGGAAAAAAAAAAGAATAATAATAATTTTGTATAGAATATTGTTGAGAGAGTGGAAGTTTGATCACCGGCTTTGTTGTATTTTTTTAAAAAATTTTTGTTAGATAACAAATGAGGACTAGGAAATAAGTTAGGGTTTATCTTAGATGATTTTATTTCCTCCTTTTAAAAAATTATCTTCCTTTTAAAAAATCAAATTATCTTCATTTTAGGAAATCATTGAAATTTAGGAAGAAATTTGATATTTCGAAAATAAAAATGATTGATATTTGAAAATTTTGAGGAAAGAAAATTATTGATGTTGAAATAAAAATGAATAATTTGAGGGAGGCACGTGCCCCCGTGGCCTCTTAATGATTCGGCCCTTGTTTGTATCTATGGTAAAAATCTTATAAAGTCAATAGTTCAGTCTCTCACCTTTTACCGTTGTTGAATTTGGAAAAGAAAAGAAAAATTATTATTGTTGATGTATAACGGACCAAAATATTTTTAAAATTATAGCAAAAATTACATATTCTACAAGTAAATTTTGTTATATTTTATAAATATTTCGAATAGTTTTGTCATTTTCCATAATTTTCTTTTATTGTTAACAAACCTTTCATATATAATTTATAAAAGGGTAAAATACATCTTTGGTTTCTAAAGTTTCAAATGAACTTTTCAATCAAAAGTGTATTTTATCATTTAGAAAAGAAACCTTACCCTTAAAAAGATATTATGACTATTAGAAGTTTGATGTTAACTACTTAACAACAAACTTCCAACCCCCAATATTTAACATTATTAGAAAATAAAATTGAATATCTCAAAAAATAAAAAATAAAAAAGTTGAAAAAAAGACCCATTTTATTGACTTTTGTTTTTGTTTTTTTTTATAGTCATTCTTTAGAAAAGTAAATAAAATACGCAAATTCAGGTGTGGTGATCATTATTTTTATTGACTTTTCTAAAATTCGTTTCACGTTTGTGTTGATTTGATTCATCAAAATAAACACTTCCTTCAAGCTTTAGAAAATTGTTCTAAATCGTCTCTTCATCTATTTTACCCTTACTTGACTAATAAAAATTTGACATGGCCGATTGTTTTGGTAATTTATTATTAACTTTATATAAAGTTTTTTTTATTAACTTTAATTTGTTAATTTACATGTTTATTTAAATTTCTTTTGTCCAATATCACGTGAAATTTATAATTTTAAATTCTCGTAAACCAATCAATTTAACACATATTATGATGATTACCTTCGTAAATAGTTAATCCATGTGTATAGAATTCTTCGAATGTTAATTTTACAAAATTAAAAAGTAGACTATATAGTCTAAATCAATTAATTGGGGAAAGATTAAGATTTTATTGTTATACAAATGAAATATATATGCATAACTTTAGAGTTTTAAATTGATATGACCATTAAAACAATATGCTATGAATGGGAATTTTTTTTCTAAATGAAGTATATTATTTATTCCATTATAGCAATTTTTTAAAAAGAAAATTAAAGAAATTCTAATATACTTATCAAAGTCAAAGTTATGCATTCACAAATTTGAAATTTTTTTAATCATGAGTCGAACTTGATTCACTGATGAAAATTTATGGATTAATGATAGAGCTCTCCAAGCATAAAAGTTTGATTTTGTAAAAAGAATTGGTTCCTTTTGTTTTCACATGGCGATTTATGGTTGCTTTGCTGCACTACACTACAAGAGTAGGGAGCACAGCATGTCTAATAAATATTAGTTCTTATTCCTTGACGCCAAATTTGAGTAGTTATTACTGTAGAACTTCATCATCCTGAAAAGTCGAACTTCATTTCTCTGCTAATTGTTGAGAAATCAAGAATGGAAAACCAAAAACAATTTGACCCATTTCCCCATTTCCTCCTTTTCCCTGACTAATACGATTCCTCTTTTAGATTATCATTAGACTTTCAAACGCAGCTGTTTTTTCTTCTTTTTTTTTTTTTTGGTTTTGAGGGACGGCGAACTTGGGCATCTCTAACGGGAAATTCTGCCTGTGGAGGGTACTGTTTCATTTTCTCTACCCATTTTTTTTTGTATTTGCTTCTTGCTGAGAGGAACTTGACTGGGTTGTTTTTATTTTTTATTTTTGGTGAGGATTTCATGCAGCTGGGACTTGTTTTTCTGTTTTGGTTTTAATTGGTGAACTGGGAATTCCTCATTTGTTGTTATTTTTGGTGGGGTTTTATTGTAAGACTAACTCCAGTTTAATTCTTTTTTGTATTCTCTAGTTTGTAAGTGAGATTAAAGAGTTTGAGTAGTACAAATGCTCTAAATTAGTAGAAGTTCCTTCTGGTTTGTGATTATTTTTCCTGGTTTCGAGCTTGTTAATTCTTGTGTTCCTAGTTTTGTTACTTTCTTTGAATTTCTTTGTTATTTTTCTGCTTGTTCTTCTTGTAGTAGTAGAGGGAGGTTTTTCCCCAACATACAATGTTATACAAGGTATCTAATTTGATATCTTAGATAGAAGGTCCACCAAATACGAGTCATTTTGAATTATTATTCCTTTTTTGTTGTTAATTTGATTTGTGTACTTAACTGAATTGCTTTCCCCATTGCTTAGAAGGTTTGATGCTAAGAGTTGCGTAAGTATGGAGGTGACGGCAGATCCAGCCAAGAGAAATCATATGTTGCTGCCTTCCCCTTCTCCAGTTGTAGCCGTTGCTATCAGTGGGAAGAAAAACAGTAAATATATAATTAGGTGGGCATTGGAAAAGTTTCTACCTGAGGGCACCATTGATTTCAAGTTGCTGCACTTCATCCCAAGGATTACCAGTGTCCCAACTCCAAGTAAGCCATGTAATTCAATTTTTTTTTGGTAAAGATGGAATGTGTTTTTGGTATTTTAAATTGGATGTAAGGTTTGTTAAGCTATTGACTAGGAAAATACTTTGAAATGAATATTGCCTTCTCTGCAACATTCAAGTGAGACATTGATTTTATTTGATAACACTAATTAGAGAGTGCTGTGTACAAAGTTGATGTTTTATCAAATTTTGATCATTGTTGTTCACTCTATGCTAGTTCCTTCTAGTGAAAATTGAAAAAGACACTTCTTTGACCATCTTGAGATTATCCACGAGCTTTCTTGCATTTTTATGTTAGCTTAAATCAAGCAGGGAATTCTGTGTGGCATCCCCAATATTTCTGCAAATTTACCCTCACAATGTAACCTTGAACAAAGTTACATTGTGTTCATTTTTATATTTTTAAATTTCTTATGTAATGTGTTTTTATGATGGTGTTTACTGATACATGTAGGATGCACATATGACACAAATTCTTTATTCTTCATTTAATGCAAAACGGTCATCAAATTTTCCTCATACATTATTGTGGCTAACGCTAGACTTTGCCTAGATTGCATATTCAAGCTATATACCAATGTTGATGCAGTGGGAAATGCAATTCCAATTTCACAAGTTCGTGAGGACGTCGCTGCGGCTTATAGGAAAGAAATCTGGTGGCAGACAAGTGAAAAACTTCTTCCATTTAAGAAGATGTTTGCTCAGCGAAAGGTCCAGCCTTACTCTAATTTGAATTGTGTGTAGGAAAACAGGAAGAACTCAAATCTTCTTTCCAAATGTAGGTTCATCTTGATGTTGTAACTCTTGAAGCAGATGATATAGCAGGTGCAATAATAGAAGAGGTTACAAAGTGTTCAATCAACAAGCTTGTTATAGGGGTTTCATCACAGGGATTATTCTCAAGGTAATTAATTACCTTCTAGCATGATCCTACTTAATTATTTGAAATTTAAGTTTATTAGCAGGCTGTTAACATTTATCTTTACTGTTACACCTTAAGTCTATTTGAAACGAGTCAAGTTCACAAAACAAAACGTTTTGTTGCATGGAGAATTATCGATGAAATATGTACCAAAACATAGTATTATGTTTACTTTCTCATATTTTTCTGTTGTTGACTCTCTTGTGTCTGGATGACATTTTATGTAGGAAGCTAAGCGGTCTATCCTCAAGAATATCAGCCCTTGCACCTAGATATTGTACGTTGTATGCTATTTCAAAAGGAAAACTAGCCTCAATACGACCGCCTGATATGGATATGAACGTGAGCATTAGAGATGATGCAAGTGAAGAAAGTTCTGCAAGTAGCTACTCGAGCTATACATCTAGCTCCCTTACAGGTAGGCGTTACTTAGTTAAGCTTTGATTTCCATATATATTTTGGTTTAACATGCCAGTCTACTACTTTTGAAGTATTAGATGAAAAATAACCACTTAAAGAATATTTGAAAGCTTGGTGGCTAATCATCAGGTAATTAATCCATATTTAGAGGCTATACAATTGCATCTGTGAAGGTTCACCTGCATTTAAGCAGAGACAGTGGTTGTTTGCTAAATGTTTTTTTTTTGTTCTTTTTGTGCTTATATTTTATGATTTTTATCTTCAAGATTTTGGTGTCTGTAAGGATTAAGTTGGTCGGTACTCCTACTCTCATTGGTGTCTGTAAGGATTAAGTCTCCAACTCACTGGTTTAACTAAATAAACTATCCTCGTAGAAGATGTGTTCATTTATTAAGATTGGTTTAGGAGATAAAACTAGGGGAAAAATGATTGAGAATAAAATGTTTAATTCAGTTGTCTTTTTTCTTAATGCAGATGGCAGTTCAAGCTTAACTAGCTCCTACTCTCATTTCCCTTCTCCTTCCCCTTCCCTACCATTACAACGATTTCAAGCTCTTTCAACCATTAATCAACCTCTTCTTACGAAAAAACCTAGCCCCATTAAAGCCGACCATTCTAGATGTCAATCCGTTGACATTGAGAATCAGGTGGATGGCGTTCCTTCTTCTTCCTATGTTTCAGACGGCATACAAACATTGAGTCGAGTCTCTAGTAGTAAAAGCTCGCCAACAGAGAACAAGTCTTGGAATTCTGATGAAGCTTCATCTTCCGGCGCGTTTAATGATTATTCCTCATGTGAAAGTCAGGTAATCCATCTGCTATTTGCCTTGGCTTGTTGTGATTTCAATTAATCACTTCATGTGTTACCTTGGCTAATCTTTTGGTCTCCTTGGCTTGAGGCAAATGGGAGAATCTTCATTTATTCTTGGATAACTGTATGCATCTCGTATTTTTCTAATGGCTTTTATTGGTGTACATTTTGTATCCACTTTAGGCTTTAAATTTTTCTTCTTTTTTCCCTTCTTGGAGAGTCTTTTTGTAATTCACCATGGGGGTTGAGAGATTACGTATTCCTTTAATAATTTAGTCATCAATGAAATATCTCTCTACAAAAATTATTGCTTATGGCCTACGTGTCAAGTTCTTTTGACGGGGTGAAATAATATTCACTTTATTCTATAAAAGCACCTCCTTTGAGGGAAGTTTTGTTCAGTTTTGAGAGTAACGTTCGAGTTTTGGTAATGTCAGATCATAAGAATTGAATTCTGTTTCTGTTAGAGATGAATTTTGTAATCATGGAAAGGAAAGATTGTATTCCAAACTCATACATTGCATATGAAGCCATTCATCAATAGTTTGAATCCACGAGTTCTTTAGGATACAACTTTCATTCTGACATTCATTTGTTTGATGTTACTACGATATATTTGTAATGTAAGCTGTTCACTCGAATTGGCAGGTGGATGTCAGCTTTGAGCTTGAAAAGTTGAAAATCGAACTAAGACATGCGAGAGGAATGTTTGCAATTGCCCAACGAGAGACAATTGATGCCTCTCGAGAGGTAGATGCCATTTCTTTTTGTTTATCATTCAGAATCTATGAATAATATTCTCTCCCCTAGTTTTTATTTCATGGTTAGAGATAGATGATTATATTATCTTCAAGTAGGACCATTTTGACAACAAGTGCCATTCTCTTTTGTGGGCTTCTAGGGAAGGTTTAATATATAATCTCATTTGAACAACTGTTTTTCATGAGGAACAGAAACTTATGACAGAACATATTTCAATTAAGAGACAGTACAAGTTATTTTGACTGCATAACAATTAGAAAGAAACAAAAAGTCACCTTGTTATTGTTTGTGATCAGCTGAACCATCTAAATAAGCAACGGTCGGAGGAAGCTAGGAAACTCGAAGAGATCAACAACAAAGCGGTGGCCGCCAAAGAATTTGCAAGGGAAGAGAGAGTGAAACATGAAGCTTTGAGAAGAGAAGCAAAGTATGTAAAAGAACGCGCTGAAAGAGAGGGCATCTACAGGAAGGAAGCAGAGATAAAAGCTCTTCAAAATGCCAAAGAGAAGGGAAAGCATGAGAATGCTCTTCAAGGACCTCTGCAGCAATATCAACATTTTCAGTGGGAAGATATTGTTTCTGCCACATCATCTTTCTCTGAGGATCTTAAGATTGGAATGGGAGCACATGGAACAGTTTATAAGTGCAGTTTGCATCATACAACCGTAGCAGTGAAGGCTCTTCATTCTAGAGATAGTCACAAACAGATGCAATTGCTTCAGGAGGTGAGTGAATTATTCAAAAGGACATCTAGAAAACTTGTTGATTCTAGGATTTTGTTACGTTTTCGATGAAAGTAGGCCTTCTAAGTTCTAGTTATGTCCTTAATGCCATAGCTGAGGTCTTCTTGTTTCTATTTGTAGATGCTCGAATTCATTGCATCGTTATCCAAAATCAGCAGAATTTTCACAACTAAGTTTTTGTGCTATCTGAATTTGCTTGTTTTTTTGTTATCATCATTCACCACCACAATTCACGATATAAATTCTCTGTTTGAATCAATTTTTATGTCCTCTGTTGACTTTCAGCTAGAAGTCTTGAGCAGAATCCATCATCCCCATCTACTACTACTCCTCGGTGCTTGTCCGGATAAGAATTGTCTGGTTTATGAGTACATGGAAAATGGTAGCTTGGAGGATAGGTTATACCGCAGAGGCAATACACCTGCAATCCCATGGTATGAGAGGTTTCGAATTGCTTGGGAAATAGCCTCTGCTCTTGTCTTTCTTCACAGCTCAAAACCAAAATCAATAATCCACCGTGATCTTAAACCCGCAAACATCTTACTTGACCAAAACCTTGTGAGTAAAATCGGCGACGTCGGTCTTTCTACAGTGTTTAATTCAGATCCTTCAATGTCTACTGCATTCATGAATAGCGGACCAGTTGGGACTCTCTGTTACATAGATCCTGAGTATCAACGAACTGGATTAATCTCACCTAAGTCTGATGTCTATGCTTTTGGAATGGTGATCCTGCAGTTACTAACTGCAAAACCAGCAGTAGCACTAACCCATGTGGTGGAAACAGCCATTGATAACAGCACTTTAATTAAGGTTCTGGATATAGAGGCTGGGTATTGGCCCCTCGAAGAGACGTATGAATTGGCAAGATTAGGACTTCACTGTGCCGAGATGCAACGTAAAGATAGGCCTGACTTGAAGAACCAAGTACTTCCCTTGTTGATGACACTGAAAAAAGTTGCTGATGAGGCTCGAAATTTGGCCTCCAAAGTTCCAGCTGCAATTCCTAACCATTTCATCTGTCCAATACTTCAGGTATGACTATTGTTTTACAGTATATATTTTTTTATAGTTGGTGAACTTGACTCTAGAAAGTTTCTAAATGTAAGTCGGATAAGGATAATATAGGAAGGAATAAGCTCACTGGTTAAGGTGTTTGTTAGGATTCTACTTTCCCTCTAACAGAAAATCCCCACAAAAAACACAAATATCCAAGAAGTCACAAGGGAAACACCATTGTGTTATATATTTACTTCAAGGAAAATCAACAACAATGATAACAAGCTAAGAACGGTTACAAGAAAGGAAATGAGAACCAAAGCTTCTTAGCACATTCTAGAGAGCTGGCTGAGTATCTTCTCCGAGACCCCAATTGCTCACCAAAATTCTCTACACCTCTAGCCATACTTTCTCCTACCATTTACAACCCAAAAGACTTAATCAACTTAGTGTTTGATTACTAGAAATTCACGCCCTCTAGAATGTGCTAAGAAGTTAAAAGGTTCAAATTCATTAACTATTGCTGAACTCAAAATATAAAAACCATTCAGGCTTTCTCTTGTTGGAAATTCTTCTGTTTTGTTTCTTAACATATATTTTTCCTGAAACTTCTGTGCTGAATTTCTGGACAGGATGTGATGAATGACCCTTGTGTTGCGGCGGATGGATACACATACGATCGTCAGGCAATAGAGAAATGGCTTCAGAAGAACGATAACTCACCGATGACAAAGTTGCCGTTGCCAGATAAGAATTTAATACCAAACTATAGTCTTCTCTCTGCAATTGTTGAGTGGAACTCCAAAAGAAGTTAAGACCAACATCCATTTTTAAGGTTTGAACTGTAAAGTTCAGCACGTGAAAGTGTGTTAGAAGCCACTCTTTTACTTTCAATTCCAATCCTCATCATATTTCTTTTAGCAACAAACCTTGATTTGCAAGAAAGGATGTGATCCTATAGCAAGAAAGGATGTGATCTTATAGGAAACCTTGATTTGCAAGAAAGGATGTGATCCTGATGTAGGAAAGCTACTTAAAAGACAAAAATGCTGTCATCTAATGTAAAATTCAGTTTTGTTTTGTTTTTCTTTTTTTAGAAAAAGGTGATGTATAAAAGAGTGTATATTGTTCTTTTAATTAGTTTCATTTCACAATTTATTTTTACACGAATGCATTGAACACGATCACAAGTAATTTAACTCTAGAATTGCTAGATTTTAGAGAAGTGTTATATAAACTCTCTAATTCTAAAGTTCCACTATTCTGTATTTCTAAATTCTTCTTCCATAATAAAATTGTTTTTCTTCCGTCCATTATTAGTGAACCACATATATAAATCTCTATGTTCGTTTTCTCTTCTCGTTATTTGAGGATTTTATAATCGTTCTTTTATACACATATGCTCCTCCATAAGTTTGCCTATTCACCTAAAGTTAGTTGACTGCATTTTATCCAATTATCTTTGCATATAATTAGACCATCTTATGAAAATAGAAAATGGTTATTACTCTTAAAATAAATTACCAAAAATTAAAAATAAGCCCTTGAAAAAGATCATGGATTAACCGAAAAATGAGACTTTCACTAACTTAGAGGTTGAGGGTTTAATCAATAGTGGTCACCTAATTAATTTTTTTAATGATTAATCGGTTAACACGAATACTCACAAATATTAGAAAAGTTATTACAAAAAAGAAAGAAAACAATTCTAAAGTGTGGAATAAAACAATCAACAACAATTACTTTAAAATTAGAAAAATTTCAAACAAAACCTAATTTGAATGGATGTTGTTGTTTAATGGTCAAAAATAACAAATTTTAAAAAATATTTAGCAAAAATTTGAGATTCTATCCATAATAGACATTAATAATAGCTTGTAAATATTTTAATTTATTTTACTATATTTAAAAGTGACATTTTTTAAAAATAACAAAATAAATTAAAATACTTACAAGCTATATCAAAATTTTAGATTTTATCAAACTGTCTATCAATGCCACTAATATAAGCATATCAAAGTCTATCATCAACATGTATTATCAATGTTTATTATAGATAAAATTTGAAAATTATCCAAATTTTGCTATATGGTGTAAGTATTTTTTAAAAATTTGCTATTTTTTACCTTTCCTCTACTTGAAAATGCCATTTTTTTTAACTATTTAGTTTTGAATTTTTTAAAAAAAGAACACAATTTGATAATTATTTAAGTTTAAATAGTGAGTGAAATAATAAAAAAGAAAAAACTTCTTTACATTTCAATTTCTAAGTTGAATGAAAGCAACAAAGAAAAACTCAGCAGCCCCCATCTAACTCTCTCCCTCGCGCGCGTCATCACACCCACTCTCCCCCAGCAGATCGCGTCGTCTGCTCGTTGCCGCCGGCAAGCTTCTGTATTTTCTTCTCTCTTTATTTCCTTGACCCTCACGGTTTTCTTCAACTACACACCACCACTGTCGTCCTCAGCTCTTGCCTCCCTTGGATTCGTGGTTGAGGGTAATGTTTTTTTGATATCGTGGGTTCTCTTAAAACTTCTTAAATGCCCGTTTAGTTTTGGTCTAAGTTTTAATATACCCATAATTTTTTTTGTATAATTAGGTTGATTTAAAGATTTTCGAGGTGTTGTCCAAGGTGATTAAGGTTGTTTTAGCAGCTTCTTGGTAAGTATTAAGCTCCAAAATTCTTCTTAGATGTTTGGATTTGCTTATGTTTCTGTCTATCTTCTTTTTTGAGGATGCGAGAGTCTCTAAAATCTCAATTTAAAGAAGGCTTCTACACTGTTTGACTACAATCTTTACTCGTATTGCCAATTGAACTAAACATGACCACCAAATTTGGAAATGTTTTTGTACTAAAGTTCCTATAATTGGTAGAGTATTGCTCAACTTGAACTTTAAAGAATGCTTCTACTATGTTTTTATACTCGTATTGCCAGAATGTCAGTTAAATAGATTGGAAATGTTTTTGTACTTTATTTAAGCCTGTGAGATAATATTACAACATATACATTTATTCATGCTTGTGTTGCTGAAACTTTTAAAGGGAGTGGACAAAATGGACACTTATAAGAGTTTGATGGGTCTTCTTAACTTTACAACTTACAAGTGTTCATTCAAAAATAGATTTTGAGTTGAAGTCTTATGATTTATAATTACGATGGGATACTACTACCTTCAAGTGATGAAAGAAATGAGGGAGACATTAATGAAGGATATGGAAGTTCAGTTTGTGAAATGGAGATGGATGAAGAATGTGATCGAGTTCCGCAACTTCTTATGTTTAGTTCATATTATATTGTCTAGGAAAAGAATATTATTATTAATGTCTCGTTGTTGGAGATCAAGTTGTCCTTTTATGATACTTTATTTAATTTCAAGACGTGTAAAATTTAATTGGCCAAAAAAAAATCATAAAGAAAACAATGATATAATGTTTGGTGGTAACTCTAGTAATTTCAAGTAGTGTGCGATTGATTTCAAGGTATATGTTTCTTTATGAAATTGGTTTATAGTGTGGAATAGTCTGTTAGGGTAATTTGACATGAGCATAAGCATCTTGCTGTATAACAAATCAAACAAACTTATGTATATAAACACTTAATGAGAGAATATAACTGAACACATAATTAAGTGTTTAAATTCTTAACAGCTTTTATAAAATGTGTTTTAAAAAATGCATTTCTGGAAAACAATTTTTTTCACAGGCAATCCAAATGCACGTGAAGTCGGTCCAATGCGAACGGATCATGAAAAATCCTAATCCACCTTCGCCCAATATATGGCTTCCTCGTGGTTAGAGCTATATGACAATTATCGTACTTGGCTCCAAATAGTCTCTTGGTATGTTTCTCCTCCAAGATCTTCATTTGTCAATCTTGTGCTTCTCTCCCTATCATTTTTAGCTTTCCTTTGAGTGTTGATTGTTTAATTCGTAGGTCTTCATGGCTGTTAGGCCCTACGATAGTCATGTCTACCAGTAAGCTCATTTGCTCCAACAACTTCGTGGTTTCTTTTGGCGATAGAATCACAATCAGTGTATGAATGATCCTCTGTATGTATTTATCTTGCCTTCGGGACGTGGTCAAGAATTTGATTTTCTTGCCTCACTTTATATTCTTCTCTGTTCTTCAATTTTGAGTTGTAATTCCGATGCTTTGTTCGGTACGAGCTGGCAAAGCTGGTCCTAATTGGTTGGATCGTCTGCGTTCCAACAAGGGTTTTCCAATCACCGATAATCTCGAACTTGATCACTTCCTCACTGACCAAAACCTTGATAGTCCGTGTTTGCTTTCGGATTCTAACCTCCATTCTTCTCGAGCTGACCCCCGCTCTGACGATAATCTCAATTCTCATCATCAGGACAACTCTTCCTCCAACTCTCCCATAGAAAATGGAAACCCATCTTCATTTGGAATCATTACCGACATCCTCTCTGACCTCTTCAACATGGGTGGTGCCTCTCGTAATTCCAAATGTTCAAGCAAAAAGTACCCTAGGAAACAGTCCAACCCCAAGATTTGCTCCATTCCTTCTGTTACTAATGCGGACTATGCAGATGCAAAGAATCTGTGTTGTCTGCAGAAAGAAGATAACATCCTCTCATCAAACTCTGATAATAGCTCAAAAGGTTGCATTGATTCTGGGTCGGATATGGCACAAAATGTGTGCCTGAAGGTTGTAGAGGAAGAGGTATGGGATGAGAAGTGCGAGAAGGAACTTAAAGGATACTCGAAAAGTGAGGTCACGGTCATAGATACTAGCGACGACATGTGGAAGTCCGACAAACTAATTTTCAGAAGAAAAAGTGTATGGAAGGTCAAGGACAAGAAGTGTAAGTTGAGGAGCTATGGAAGGAAGAAGAGAAAGCAGTCCTCTGAAATGAATGACCTTCCTGATAGGATTGTTTCCGCTAGTAAGAAAACCAAAGTTTGGGGTTCAGAGGAGCGCTTTCATTTGAACAAACAACAAATACATGGAAAGGAATCTCTCAAACCATTGAATAAAGTAAGATTAAATATTTTGATACTATCTTGATTGTACACGTCCAATTTCTAGCTAGTTTTTTGTTTTTTCATTGCGAAATGATGGTTGATTACTGGTCTTTATATAGATTTAATCCACACTTGTGTGTCCATTCTGTTTTTATTTGATGCGTATTGTTAATGTGTTTTCTTCCCCTTTATCACTTTTTTTCATGTGCATTCTTAAGAAATGTTGATCTGTTTAAATGGGTCTCTAACATAATTGCTGCTTCATGTTTCTATGTTAACTACCTTGTTTCAGTGTCATGCATATGCCAATAGACTAGCATGTATACATGTGGAAAAATCAATACAAGTCATGAAACTCCTAATGATTATTTAAGTGATTTGGGTTAATAAGTAAGTAATTCATGTTTGTTGAAGTTGTAAATTCTTGTTATTAGCATTTATTTTCATCTTGGTAATATTTTTGTTGACAATTCTTCGTAAAATTTGTTCCCACCAATCAATGTTTGAATGCTTTAATTTGTAGAAATATTGAAATGTGGATTGGTATTTTTATTTCTTTAACATAGTATGATAAACTTTTGTATGTATTGTATCACTTCACAATTGTGAATGAAACAATAAATTTTGTTCTAGTCCCTACTTGTCATATTATCATCTCAATTCAAACTTCTCATTGTTTGTTTGTGGTCAGTCTTATGACTATTTCCTATGTGTACGAGTCTCGTGATCATGTTTAATTAATTACATAATTGTATGTCTTAACGTTGGAGCTGAATCTCTTCTTACTCATAATTCCTACCATTGATGATATCTTATAACTGAGATTCCCGAAGTGGGATAGTTGTTGAATTGGCAGCCACCATAATTTCTTATGATGTTCTTAAGGCAGAATTTGGAAGAAGTATTTTTCCCGAGGCAGGAGGAGATGTATTATTAAGTCAGATATTTTTAATCCTATCCTAATTGTTGAAAACATGATGGGAGTGAATCCAATTCTACATGCTGTTTTTGCCAGTTTTGACGAAATATATATGTTTCAAGTTCTGGGATTGAGGATACTGATATCTAATGTTTAAGACATACGTCTAACGAAGCCTTAACTAGTTGAGGTATGCTCTTACTGGGATTTTTGGAAAGAGGAAAGGAAACTGTGTGCTATGTATTTTCTTTTGTTTAGTTCTTTGTCCTTTTAAAAAAAAAAGAATTTAATTGAGAAACAAAAGGATTCTCTGTAAACAATCTGAGCTACACACATGCATGTCTTTCTCTGATTTATAACCTTTCACCAGGAATATTATTTAGCATTTTTTTCCTTACTTTTCTAGATTTTGAAACTTCTTTCAGGTACATAATTTTCGGCATTGTTATGGCCCTGAAAGTAGATTAACTGCACCGGATAGTAATAATGAAAAGAAGGAAAATGGTTGCACGCTCTCCCAGAAAAATGGCGGCTCTGACCCCAAAAGAAAAGGGTACGTTTTCTTGGGATTTGCTGTTTTTTCAATTCTACTGTCTTGGAACTCTAGACTTTGAGACAATGCAATGAACTTAAATGGATGTTCTCTTGTAATTTTCCCACACAGATCACCCAAGGGCATAGTAAGAGAAGCATAGCGCATACAACATTTGTAAGATT
The DNA here is from genome assembly GCA_025688845.1 of Cucumis hystrix. Classification (NCBI taxonomy): domain Eukaryota; kingdom Viridiplantae; phylum Streptophyta; class Magnoliopsida; order Cucurbitales; family Cucurbitaceae; genus Cucumis; species Cucumis hystrix. The sequence goes on along the minus strand of CM046891.1, from coordinate 12,827,342 downwards.
CGTACTGACGTTTTAGCGTTTGGAAATAAGTGTGTGATATTAGTTACTTAGTTTTGTGAAATTTTGTTGAAAAAGAAGCGGGCAATTGTCAGTTTTTTAACCCTTTTGGAAAATTTTGTTTTTTTTTTACCCTTTCAAAAAATTTAAAGTTACAATGTTGCCCTTGAGACTTCAAAAGTTACAGGAACTTTCTTTCTTCACTCCTCCTATCTCCACTTCGTTTGAAACCTTACCCTTTCCATTTCCTTGCCATTTTCTACCGAGATTTCAGTCGGATTTTCATCGCTCACATTCAAGATAATTCGAGATTTTGTCATCTCATGATCAGGTTTGACTGGGTATTGATCGGTATTCACACCGTTGTTCAATACCCAGTCAAACCTGATCATGAGATGACAAATCCGAAATTATCTTGAAAGTGAGCTTGAAGTAGAAAATAGCAAGGAAATGGAAGGGGTAGGTTTCAAATGAAGTGGAGAGAAAGAAAGTAAATGTGACTCTTGAAATCTCTCAAGGGCAATATTGTGATTTTACGTTTTTTTGGGAAAAATTTAAAGGAAAGGGTCCAAATTTACAAAACAAAAACTTCAAAAGGGTTAAGATTAAAAATGTCAATTGGCCAAAGAAATAAATAAATTTGAAGAAGAAGAGATACTTGCGTGGCTGATCATGGAGAGAAGCAGAAAGAGGAAGGAAATCTTAGCAAAAGGGAAGTAAAAAAATAAAGAAATGATGATGTAGTAGAAATGGTTTAATGGAGGAAGAATTGAGGGCATTCACGTGGAGTTTGGAGATAAATTTTATTTCATTACGAAGAAAGAAATAAAAATGTTCGAGGGAAGAGAATATTATTTAAACATGTTCGAGAAGGAAATGTTCTTTGGTAAAAAAATGGATGGGAGAGGATTGTGAATTTAAAGTTCAACGGATGGATTATGCTTAATTAGAATTAGAAAAGTTTGTCTAATAGAGTTGAAAGTCTTGTTTATTAAAAAAATGTCTAATATGAGGTTTAGCTGATGTTTTGGATTTTTTATTACGTTGTTGGTGAATGAATTTTGTCATGATTCTTGGAATTTCAGGCTGGACGGGAAATTGAATTAACTTATGATTCAAAGCATGAACGTCGGTAGTGCTGTGAGTATACTATATGTTTCATTATTTAACAAATGTTATCAATAGTTATGCATGATTTAGAGAAGGTATGAGATTAATTTTCCTATAAACTTACCACTCATTTAGACTTTTTTTTTACTCACCCTTTAAATTTTCCGTCAGGTAGCAATGGAAGATCCAATGAGAATACATAGTTAGAAATTTGTTACCGGTATCCATAGGTTGTATATGACTTCTTTTTTAATCCCCTTAGATGCATCTTGTACATTTCTTTTGTAACTATGAGTGGCTAGCATTACTTTCAAACAACTTATGTTATTCTTTCAATTCATGGTGGTTGATCATTTGAAACTTCAATGCTTTTCTTTTTCTGAATTTATGACTACTACTTGCTTTTCGAAATTAGAAATGACTTTTTTGTTTAACCTCACGTCTTTTAAAAATGTGTTTTGCATAGTTTAGTCAGAATCTATTGTTAGAATTTCTGATTTGGTAATTGGAATACTGATCTCTTGACGTCCCATTTTATAGTTACTCCTATTGTCATTCACATGCTTTACTAATTTCAATTTTTTTGAAGAATTAAAATCATAATGTTCTATTACTTTACAAAACAAAAATTAAAAAGTTGGTAATCTATTTTTGAAAAATATCATAATATCGCATCTTTATATTAGAAGATTTGCTCCAATATCTTTCTTTAATGTTTTTCTTAATTAGTGACAGATTATTTAAGCTCTCATTAAGATATTGGATGGCACATCCCAATTAAACGTGGCATCCAAAACTATTTATTTTATTTATTAGTTTTTCCTTTTTTTTTCTTTTTAGCTATTTTGATCTTTTCTAATATAATTAAACTTGTTATACCATCTAAATACTTTAAATGTAGGTGGTACATGGAAATTCAAACCATGGACTTTGTGGTTTCTATCACATTTATAAGTTAATTAAACTATGCTTGATTTGATATTATATTAAATTATAATATTGTTACGTAGATGAGTTACAATAAATTTAATTATTTGTTAAATTCAGAAATGAAAAACGAAAAACCATGCATTGGATACTCATTTTTCTTCTCAAAATTTGAAATGATTCAGCCATTTGACTGAAAGCATCAACCATAATAATTGCTTTGTAATTGCTATTATAGAAATCAATTAATCTTTGGGTAAAATACCTTGTTCCTCTTTTTTAGCTAAATGATAAGGAAATGTAGGTACACTTCTTAATAAGGAAAAGTTAATGGTTTATAAAAAGCAGTTTCAAATATAGTAAATAAACTTTAAGCACAATGTAAAATTTAGATTTAGTTCTTGAAGTCTATTAGTGCTATTAGTGGCAGAGTATCAACAATAGAGTATGTCATAAAATCCATCATGAATAGATTATACTAAATTTTACTATACACTTAATCAACTAAAAGTGATATCGATTGTTAATCGTATATGGAGATTGAAACCCTAAACTCTAACAAATTGAAGAAAAAAATTAAAATTAAAATATGTCGTTAAAATAAGAATAGACACAAAGACATGTGATAGAGCATTTAGAGTGAATGAATGGAAAGGTTATTGAATAATGGTGGGGATGAAGAGCATTGATAATGGTGTTGCCCATTCCAACACCAACAAAAGGGATTGTGTGATTACTCAATACTTTGACCCAACAAACTACCATCCAATATATAATATTATCAACCACTTTAATATTTCTTCCAACTAATCAAATCTCAACCCATACATTTCTTTCTTTCTTTTTTTAATTTTTGAAAAGGTCATATGCTTTATAAATAATTATATATAGGAAAGAATGTTATTGATTTGTATCTTTTTTCTTCTTCTTTTATTTGGACTTTATGATTGTATTGAATTGATGTGATCTTATTTAATATATTAAAATTTTTAGTGGGTATTAGTTCCAATTTAAAAGAAATAGCATCTCTCTAGTGCTGACTTTAATTACAATTTGATTGATATCTAATAACCACTTTTCACTTATTAAGTTCTAATTATGCAAATTTGATTTTACTATATATTTGAAACAAATTTTCATCTTTCTTTAATGTTAATTTTTATCACTTTTGGACACACAAAAAATGGTTTGAATAAATTAAATTAATTGGTTAATCCATTAATCAAATCAAAACTCTATAATGATTTATCATATCCCTCATCTATATATACATTCAAAACCAATTCATAAATAGAAAAAAAAAATTAACAAAAATGATTTAAAATAATTATATAAAAAAAAAAAGATCAATTGCTCCAAACTCATCCCCAAAAAAATCAATTCATCAGTTGATTCATCTCAATTCTTCCGATTTCTTCAATCTTAGCAATCACTTCCCTGAAATCCGGCCGAAGATTGGGCGAAGAACGACAACAATCCTCTCCCATCTGAACAAGGCATTGGAGAATCCGCTCTTCAGAGACGCCGGAATCAGCGGTGGCAGCCGGGTTTCGAACCGTCGGCTCTTTGGAGGACATCAGCAACTCGAGCAAGATCTTTCCGTAGCTGTAGACGTCGGTGCGTTCATCAGCATCGGTCATATTGATAAGTTCTGGGGCCTTGTAGCCAGAGGAGGCGGAAAGTTGGAGCATTTGTCGAGTTGCGGGGGAGTTGAGGAAGAGATGGAGGCCGAAATCGGAGACGTGGGGGTGGAGATTTTGATCGAGAAGAACGTTCTTGGAGTTGAGATTTCCATGGGGGATTGGTTTTTGTAATCCATTGTGAAGATGATGTAGAGCTCTTGCGATTCCGATGGCGATTTTGCAAATCACCTCCCCGTTTTTTGATTCCCTATCTGTTTTATACAAAACTAAAACAAATTAGTTCTTTTTTCCCTTAATTTTTCAAACTTTAATTTTAAAACTTATTTCTACTTCTCTCAATCTCATTACAGTGAAGGGATATACTCAATTAATTATAATTTTTAAAATCCAAAAATGAGGATTGAATTTAGAGAATTCTAAATGAAGAGAATGTAAAATAAATAAATAAATATATATATATATATATATATATATATATATATATATATATATTTGAATAGAAATGTCAATGACATCAAAAGATGAGGCAAATGAAAGAGAAATGTCAATGAATTGAATACATCTCATTTCATATGTTAAGATAGGTGGACATAACTTTTTCTTTTTCTTATTTTAAATCTAATATCATTGAATTGTTAAGATATATGTATGATCTTTTTTTCTTTAAAAAAAAATGTAGGAAATATATCAAAAGAAGAATCCTTTTTGAAGAATGGAATTTTATTTGGTCCACACCACATCCTTCACAGATCATAAAATAATTTAACTTTTTAATACTCTATGGAAAAAAAAAATAAACTTTAGGTAATAAAAATTAATTTTATTACCTATTTAAAACAATTTATAAAATAATATTTTAATTTATAACCAAAAAAATAATCTACAATCAAATGTGTATTAAATTAAATGAATGATTGTGAGAAATTATTTTAAAGGATATAAATAGTTTTAAATATAGCACAATAGTTTTTTTTAGGAAGATTGAAAAATAAAATATTGTGGAAGAAAAAAAAAACAAAGAAACTGAAATTTTAAGATAAAAAATAATGGAAATAGTTGGAAAATTTTTATACATATATATGGAAAAGAAAAAGAAATATAGATTTAAGGAAGAAATAAATGGAAAAATAGCAAAGAAAATGACAACGAAGAATCGTCGCCATCTCTAATTTCTTTTCTTTAGAATCCACAATATATATATATATGGTTGCCGACATCTCACGTAATTTCTAACATTACCATACTAATTTAATTACTAATTAATACTATTTTTAAAAAAAATTATTAAGATATTTATTCAATTTATTTTTGTTCGATTTAAAATTTGCAAATGTATTTATATATTTGTATTTTCTTACCTAAAATTATTATTATTGTTTAAATAGTTTTGACAAAAATTGTATTTGAGGTACGGAATTTAAGATTTATTAAAAAGAATATTTTTAAAAATTATATATGGTTTAAATATTAAATTTCTAACCTTGAAATCAATAATGTATAAATTGATGAAAAGATTTGATAGATAAAATAAATTAGGAAAAATTACTACTAAATATCTTATTTCCTAAACTCACATTATTCTTTAATGTTCTAAAAAATTTCTCTTCCACAATAATAACTTTCTAAATTTTATTTTATAGATTTTACGACAAATTCATCTAATTTTCCTTATCACATTCTCGAGAAACAAGCAGAAAAAATTAAAAAAATAATCTTATTGAAAATTACCTCTAATGAACTCCGCCAAATTCCCATGTTCGTAGAACGGATGAACCAAAAGCTTCTCACCCCTCCCACCGGCGTAGAATCCCAGCAACGGAACCAAATTCCGATGCCGAACCGAACTCAGGAGCCGAACGAGGTCGTACTGGTCGTCACATCCGGCAGCGGCCGGCCGGAGAAATCTAAGTAGCCGGATGGTTTGGGTGGTTTGTAAGACAGCCTTGTAGAGAGTACCGTAGTGGGATTTTCCGATCACTTCTCCGGGAGCCTCTAAAATCTCGTCGATGGTCAAATCTTCGCCGCCCTCAAAAGTGGTGAGCTCGGGCGGGGGCGGAGGGGGGGTGTGGTCGGTTTTGGTGGTGTTGTTGTGGGTGGTGGAGGATTTCTCGATGTCGTGATTTTTAGAGAGCTTAAGGCGAAGAAGGAAGATGGTGATTAGGAGGAGAAGGAAAAGGGTGGCGGAAGCAAGGGGAAGGATTAGTTTGAGCATGTGGGTATGTTGAAAAAAGAATTGTAAGTTTGTGATGAACAGAGAGAGAGAGAGAGAGGGAGAGTTTATAATGATTGGAATTTGAAAGTGAAAATTGTTTTGTTTGGGTTTGTAAGTTTGTTGAGAAGAGAAGAGAGGGAAATGCTTTACTTAGGCTGTGTGTTAGGGGGAATAGGAATACATCCCATCCACCTAACAATATGGACCCTACCTTTTATATCTCTCTTTATATATACACCGATATAATATATGTTTGTTAATTTTGTATCATATTAAACAAAAAGATTTGAATTTTTGACCTTCTAATTAATGGAAAAGATAATCGGTTCAGTTATGTTTTAGGTTGTGTTACTTATATCGATCTTGAGAACTTTAAAAACTTGTCGGTTTAGTTTTAAATGTGGTCGACTAGAGGAGGGTAATAAACCTAGGTAGCTTATATGAATGATGCGAATGCTTTTAGGAGGTTGGTGATGATCTTTGTGGGAAGGTAAGGTAGCTTGTAAAGTTAAGATATATGTTATTGGAAAACTAGGCATATGACACCTTTCCAACCCAAACTAATCTTGCCAAGAAAGGTATCTAAATTGATCTCATGTATTTTTCAAGAATGATGTGAAAACGATAACACATCTTTTGTGGAATTGTTCTGTATCCAACGAGGTTTGGCATCAGTTTCTTTTCGTTGGTATTTATATTATTTGTGATAATAGGTTCTCTTAGAGTTATTCAAGATGGTTGGATTCTGGCTTTTTGAAAGTGTTTCTTTCAAGGAATTGGATAAAGTAGTAAATCATTGTTTGGAAAATCTGGGAGGCAAAGAATAAAATGATGTTCTACTTACAACTAGTAGACATAATGTCCAACGGTTTTTAATTAAACATATTTATGAGAATCAACCTGGAGGAGTCAAATGGTAAAGACAATACAGAAACTCTCTTCCTCTTAACTTCTATTATTCGATTGGGTTGACATCCTCTTGATGGTGGTATCCTTTTTTGGAAGTTGAACATTGATGTCCCATGGAGTCTCTGTCTCTAAAACAACAAAAACGGTCTAGATTGGGTGCTTTTTGAGACCATTCAATTGGGTGCTTTGGGATCACTTGGATCATATCCATCTTTCTAGGTTAAATTAGTTCATACCAAGATGCAGTCAGATTGATTAAGATCGTTCTTCAAATGATAACTATTTTGTCTCGAAATTGGAGAGCGTCTCCTCAATCATACTTAAATTATTCTAGTTGAATTTGATTGTGTAAAAGTTGTCAATTTGCTATATAAAGTTGTAATTGATATTTTTTTAAGTCTTTAATTTCTTCATCAATGAAATTTAGGAGCGAGGTAATTATATGGAAATTATCTCACTCTAATATTCCTCGACACCATAATGTCCTAATAAATCCTCCTACCGTTAAGGTCATGAGGAGCACGAGTACACTAAACTTAACCTTCCTTATCACGAGTGATTTACCAGTCTAGTGTTTCACAATATAATCTTGTTGGTTGCATATTTTTCTAATTAATCTATTTAACATGAAATTATAATGTACATTCTTAAATAATTCACTTTTAATCATGTTTTCCTTTTAAATGTATTAAAACTGTGAAAAGTGAAAAGTAAACCACAAGTAATGCACATAATTCATTAATAAAACAAACAAAGAAGTTAGGAGTAATGTCATCCCATAACTTGAAGGTTTGGAATTTTTAAATTTAGATTTGACACCTAACATTCCTAATATCATATTATATAATGTATACTTTGCATAATTCCTTCATATCTTAAACACCAACCAATGTGTTTGTTAGTTTGCTTTTGAGAATGACCAAATGGGTTTTGTAAACCAAACAAAAACTCACCACCAAAACACATAGAAATTAAACATATTTCATCTTTGGAGCTTCTACCCAACTAAGCTTTTAAATATATTTTATCCTTCTTTTAATCATATGATTTTATTCCTCTATCTCTAAATAAAGATTGAGCTCGTTAAGGGAAATTACGTCAATTTATAAACTCCAATCACACATTTGAATATACGTACGACTTATTATTGTTATTTTCTTTTATCAAATACCATAAGAAAAATTTCCTTTTTTCAAAGGTTTTTTTTGTTACTACCTAACACAATCATTTTGATCCTAACAAAAATATATGTTCTCAAATATTGCGTATATATATATATATTAAAGTAAAATACTTTTGATTTTGGTGTTAGATGAATGTATTTGATAATTATTTTATATGATTATTTTTTCATACCGTCGTAAAAGTGATTTTAGAATTAATTATCTTTAAAAAATAATTGTTTTCTCATAATTTCTTTGGTGTTACTTTAACTTTTTAGAGAAAAAAAAATATTTTTTTTACCACAACTTGAATTTTAAAAACACTCTTAACGATTAATTTTTAAAAAATGAAAATATGTAACGTAAAAGAAAGAGCAAATTAATTAAGATCTTTTGGAAACATTTGTTTGCGTCTGTCGGTAAAAGTTTTGAATGTTTGATGTTTGAAGAAGAAACATTTACATATCATATCATATATATGTATATATACATACACACACTTTCTAAAAGCAATATCTAAATCATATAAAAATGTGCATTAATGTCTCCATCCTTATCTTACTATATATATATGTACATCTTCTAGTTAATGATACTCAATTTGTAACACCAACTATTTTATTAGAGGTTATAACTAATGTAGCGTGGTACATTTTGGTCATCAATTTTCAATTAGATTTTGTAGTTTGTGTGTCTTAGAATTTTTACGCTTTTTTTAAAATGTAAAATAGGAGTTTAGAAGACAGAGGTAAAAGATGTTTATTTTAGTTTTGTTAATATGGTATCGAGAAACTCGTCTCGTTATCAAATTAAAAATGAGTTTTTTTTTTTATATAATAATTTTGGTTTTAGTTTTTTTTTTTTTTAATTTAAGCTTGTTTTTTTTAAGAAATTTTTGAATTCTTTCTCATATGTTCTAAAATAAAAAGCATGGTTTTGAAATGTTTTTTTAAATAACTATCTTGTTTTTTGTTTTTTTAATCTTTATAAATAGTCCTTCTAAGTTCTACATATAAGTTTCTATATTTTGCTATTCATTTTTTACCAATATTTGTAGAGAACAAACTAAAAATTGAAAACTTAAAATACGTAAATTTTAAAAAAAATGTTTATGATTTTAAGATTAGATTAAGAACTAATTAAGTATTTTTTTTCATAATATAGTATTACATTTGGAAGAAAACAACCATAAATTTATAAAACAAAACCATCATCAAACAACTTTAAAAATTGGGTAAAAAATGTCAAACTTTTCTAGCTAGTCATTTCTTAACACTATATTATAGGAATCTTTTATCGACACAACCTATTTCCTCTTTAAGATATTAATCGATGTAATCACATCTTATTCCAACTCTTTTGAAACATGTTTCACATATTAAAAAAAGAATCATCTCTTTTTTCTTTTCTTGTTTTGATACATTGATACATAGATTGAGATTGCTTATGTAAAAAGAAACAGAAGATGTAAACATTAAAATACTTTATACCCACATAAGCACTAAACTTTGGAACTACTTATAAAAAGTTGATTTATACAGATGCTATTTCTAATGTGGTCTCTCTTTTCAATAATTGAGATTTCAAGTGGAGGGAATATCACTTTACTTCCTTACATTTGCATCCACCACGTAAAATTGTGTGTTGTTCCATTAAAGATTAAAGATATGTTTGAGAAAATTCATTAATATTCTAATTTCATTCCATTTCTTTTTTTTATACAAACAGTTATAGTATAGAAGATTCAACCTCTTACTCTTAGAGACAAAGGTCATGCATGCCAATACCACTAATCTAAGCTTGCAAATCCATAGGTAAAATTAGAATAATCTTAATCATAACTAGAACATTAGAGAACAATACTTGATACTAACAAATTTTATTTTAATTTCAATCTTAGTTCTAAACTGTCATTAAACCACATAAGGATGATTTCAAAATGCTCATTGGTGTCAGCGTTAGGTATAATAACGACGATCTAATAATGGTGGTCTTAAAGATGACAATGACATATCTATTTAGGGGGCAATGTTAAGAGAGATTTTCCATTTTAAACCACAAATTCTTCTTTAAAGAGAGATAAAATTAAATCATTATCATCATCGTTTGTAGATTGAAATGAACAACTCATAAGATTTCTGTAAATTATGTTCATTCTTGCAACTGACATAAAAGCAAAGAATCAGTATTTCACCAGAATGTCTCAAATATACACGAAAGCTAAAAGTATGATCATTTATCAATCCAATAAATATGGATATTGGAGCTTACAAAGGAGTTTCAACTATCATCAACACCAAGTCACTAATATATAAATTAAAAGATCGTATGGATCTCTTTTAACTGTGTGTTTAATTCAACATCAAACAAATCAGAAATCTTTTAACGTATGTACAGTTCTTTGGGAGATATTGAACCATGGTTTGATTATGAACCATAACGTTGATGATGTGATGCATCCCTTCTCTATATTCAGGAAATGTAATACATAGGATTTGGAAGTTTGAAAGAACGAACCGAAACTGAAGTGCCCAATAAATCACTCCATTGGTCACCAGAGTTTCCGATGATTCGTAATCCTTCGTTCTCCATCTCGCTTCGCTTCTCAGATTTGTAAAGTATTGCTGACTTCCCTTGGTCATCATCTCTCCTGTACAGGTTCAGAAACATTTGGACATGTTGATAATTATAAACCAAAATGAAGGTAACTAAACAATTAATCAAACAAAAGTATAAGAAACGATGTTTTAACATTTAAAAAAATCAAGGCAGTTGGTGCACATTCAAAATGAAGGGTTCTTGGTCTAGTACCTGCCAATAGAATGAATAATATAAAAGCTAAAGAGATCAAATTACTTTTGGAAAAAATAGAAACTCATTGGTTTATTGTGTCCCTTATATCCAAATCAAGAAATATGGAGTAATAGCTTCTTTCTTTTCTTATCATAATGTACATATCCTACATTAGTAGATCTAGATTTAGACGCTATCCAGGTCCACATGTACTAATATCTAATCTAGAGATCTTAAAAATGCATACAAAGTCAAGAATGTAGTCCATAGGTGATGAGAGAGACAAATATTAGCCTTATCAGCCAATATGGCATCAAAACACAATCCGTGCCATACAAAGTAAGAAAGTCGCCATGGATTCTTACTATTTAAAAAGATCTTTTTGGGCCTACAAACCTCTAACTTTCTGATTGATCATACATGCCTCTAATAAGTGAGCTATATAGTCAAGTTGCTATAGTCAAGTTGGTGAAATGATGTCATACTCAAAGTCTCAAATGTATTATAAGTGCATCGCGTTTTGCACTTCCTGGGTGTATTTTCCCGCCTTTGAGTCCTTAGAAAACTCAAAAACTGATTTGTGGAAGAACAATAGAACTTCCAAGAGGAATCTGATATAGAGAAAGTTTAGAGACATTTCGGACTCTGAGGAACACTAGAATTATAGCCTTCTTCTTTCTTCACTTTTATTTGGTGGGGGTGGGATGTCCATGGTTTACGTTTTTAAACTGAGATCAATCTCTGCCTACACTTCCACATTCACGTAAAGTCCAAATTAGGCTAGTTTTGGGATATTGAAAACGAGGAAACAGAACATCGTTCAAGGAAAATCATGACTTTGCCGTTCAAGGAAAACGAGGAAACAGCACACCGTTCAAGGAAAATCATGACTTTGCCTTAACTCACAAAACCTAAAGTTGGAATTTTTAATATCAATTATATGGAAAAAGAAATAGAAAGCCAAGGAGTTATGCTCTTCCTCACATCCTCAACTATAATAAATGGGAAAAGATGATTAGGAAAACCTTTACCACATTTGACATCATTAGGTCTATGAACACTTAAAAACCGACAACAAAAAAGTGGACTTCATTTCTAAGCTATGCATCGAATATAAAACAAACACTAAACAAATTGATAGAATCACTAGATAATCAAGCTAACTAAAATACAGGGGAATACGTACCTTAATATGAGCCTATCCCAGTCATAAAACCCTGCATTTATCAAATTCCGTGTTGTACATTCCCTCTGCTTTTCGCTTCTTCCAGTAAGCAAAACCAGCTTGAATCCTAGATCCAAAAGTTCTTTATAGAGTTCTAAACTGGGCTGAAGGGGAGGTGCTGTAGCCTTCTCAACCCAGTTATCAAACTCATCAGGCTTGAAACTCTCCGAACTGTCAATTGCCAAAACAAATCAACTTTGCATCAGTTAGATAAACTACGCAGATAAATATAACCAATTAGTGAAGCTACGACTGCAAATCATAACCCGTCGGTTTGTTTCACGGAGAAGCTAAGAGAGCACATGATTTGTAATCCTCAAACATGAAAAGACGATTCAACTACATTCCTAAATTTTGAATTGTGGTTTTACTTTTATCTAGTTATAGCTATTGAACAAATATTTGTTGATACAATCAAACATAAAAAAAGAATTTGAGATTTTGCTTCAAAGATGAGTATTTTGAACTCACGGCTTTTTTTTTTTTTAACACCTATCGTAACAACGTCCGTGCCACGCCATCATTTAGATAAATCGACGCAACGATGAGACAATAACTATCTTGAATTGATCTAAATATGTGAACTAATTAGGACTTTTTAATTTGAGAACTAAACAAACACAGCCCTGAAACGGTCCACGCTAAATTTAAATTGAACAATTTTCTCATCTACCTCAATATCATGAACCAACGTTAAGAATATAGAAGTTCAGTTCCCCCTAATCCAAAACTAAAATTCAGAATAGCCAAACAAGTCAAGAACCCACTCATCAAAATTCGCAATAATTCTAAAAAAAAATTAAGAGAGTTAAGAGTTTCAATAGAACCTTACCCATAACCATGGTCTGTGTAGTAAGGAAGATTGGAAAGCAAGGTCTCATCAATGTCAAAAATCCAGACATCCTTTCCATCGCCAACCAATTTCACAGTCTTGGCAAAAACCTGTGCCTCATTAGAAGCAATTTCAAGTTCAAGTTGATAAGCCCGACCCGTTACATACTGTTTCACATATTCAGAACAATTTTCCGGGATCCTTTTCCACGGATTCAAATTATTAGCCTCTACATTGAATCTCCAACTATCACATCTCAATTTGATTTCTCCATCAAGTTCCTTCACCTGATTCACAACACCCTCAGGAAACTCAAGAATAAGTGGTCTCGGAAGGAGATGAGAATCGAAAGCTTCATGAGCAAAAGCTACAGAAATCAAGCAAAAGAGAGAGAAAGATCGTAGAAACCCCATGTTTAAAGGAACAGGGGCCAATCGAAGCGATGGAGATCGAATATATATATATATAAAGAAATGGGTATTGGAGAAAATGGATGAAAAGGAAGTTAGATTGAGAAAAAGGAAATGGGTATAGGGAATATTCTGGGTTTGAAAGAAAGGATGATTCTTGATTGAAATTAGAGGAAAAAGGAAATGATGAGATGAGAATGAATAACCTCTCTTCCTCTCCTGGGAGCGGTGTATTAATGGAGGAGAGGGTGAGAGGGTTGGTGGAAGGGAAATTTGCCTTGTTGATTAAGCGAAGAAGAAGATGAATTTAGCTGAATGCGCAAATGGAAAATTGGTATCTCCATTAAATAGGCAAGCTTCCTACTCTCTTTCTTCCTTTTCACTCCTTTTCAACCTTCAGTTTTTCTTTCCTCTTTTTTCCTTTTTTATTTTTTTATTTTTTTTTATTTTTTTTTTGATTTTGTGGAATTAATATTATATTCCACAGAATATTACATTTATACAAATAAATGATAATCTTCTACCATCAATAAATCATAGAAATTAATACTCTTTATTTCATTTCTAAAAAAGATATATATACATTAATTGGTAAGGTTTATATTTTTTATATTTTATTTTAAATATTTTTAGATATAGCAAAATTTTGGAATCTATTTTTTTATAAAAGTTTATACTTCAACATATGAAATTGTGTCAAATTTGTAACTTTTGACCATTATTCTTTTATTTTAAATTTTTTATTTATTAAAAACAAAAAACCCTTTTGTTTATGTTTTTTTAATTTTCAATTTATTAAAAACAAATTTCCAAGTTTTTGGGAAAAAGAAAATTGTTAAAAAATATTTATTGATTAGATGTGAAAGTGAACTTAGATTAATTTATTACAAGAGATGTGAAGTTTGAATTTTGTTAACATCCTATGAAAGATTAAAATGCCTAAAATATTATTTCTAGAGATTTTAGAACTGTATACCACCACATATTATTAAAGTCAAGACATTAGACTTGAGCATTGATCTTTTGTGAGTTTATAGCATTTATGTCAATTTTAATGTGCTTTTTTATATTGTGGGAAAGTTATATCATTTCATGTAAATTTAAAAATATCTTATCGGTTCAATTTATAGAATTATTGTAAGACTGAGTGTCCAATTTTAGCATCTATACAAATTCAAGAACTCATATGTTATTATTGAAAGTTTAAGACTATAATTGCAATTACCAACATACTTCAAGGGTGACTTTTGTAATTTGTCAAAAAAAGTCTTACTATATATATATGAGATATAAATAAGTCCTAAAAATATACCATATTATTATAAAAAGTATTACTATAAATTAATACTCTACGTGAACGCTAGAGATTGTGATTTGCTTTAAAAGTTGGAAGAGATCAGGCTTTCCCAAATCCCCCACTCTCCACATTCACTGCACCCACCTTCTTGCTCTCGTCAACAATGCCCACCACCGTGAATTTCGAATGACACAACACCTAAGATAATAATACCCTATCAAGATCAACTTTATACTTCATAGACCACCCCACAACGATCATCTTCCATCTCATACACATTCAACTCCATAACTTACAACCAAATCAAGATTCCCACAGCAATTCCCAAAATACGCTATTCGATTATTTCTTCTTTCAAACCTTGAGGCATTGTAAATTCAAATATTTGTAGATCATTTTTAAAAGTTTTGTTCTGTTTTTTCCTTCTTCTTATTAGATGTGTGTTTTAAAATCAACATTTAAACACATGCAAGACTTTCAATGTACAAAAATGCATCAATCCGTCCAAACCCAACTGCGAGCGGTAATTGTGAAGAACATCCACCACTCTCGATCTCTCCCAACCTCTCAAATCTTCCACTCTCAACCATCACTCTCACTATTTTCCCATCAACTTCCAAAACAACATACGCTTCCTCAAGTCCTTCAACAATGGCCGCCACCGAGAATTTGGGGAACAAACCCATGTCCACATCCACTTCAGATGGAATCATTTCCGGAAACCCAACAAAAACGCCACGAAGATCAACACGATACTTCACAAACCAACCACAATGATCATCTTGCATTTGATAAACATTCAACTCCATTTCTTGAGCTTCATAGACTTCGATCAAATGAAGATTCCCTCCGCAAGTCCCAAAATACTTCACCCTTCTCTCTTCCTGTCCGTCGGGAACTCCAGGCATTGGTAAGTCATGGACTTTCTCTTCACGTAGATCGAAGTAAAGACTGTTTTCCGAAGTGCTGATCCAATGAACAGCGTTGTTCCAGTACACTCCGGAATCGAATCTCATACTGAATGGAGCTGAAAACACGCCTTGGACGGGCCTCCAAGGGCCGGTTACAGAGGAATACATCTCGATTTGGAAGGTGTCCGTGAAGGCATCGGAGTATCGAACGCAAATCACTTTGTAATCTGATGATCGTAGAGGATCAAATGCTAAATTGAGACCGAAAACTGCTCCGACTTGAAGATAGGGAAGCTTCGTGTGATGGTTCGTTGTTGGATTATGAATGTAAAAATCTTTTGTCGAGTAGCTTCCATTGTGAGTGCTGCATAAGAACAAGCCATTACAGGATTGGAGGATAAGAAATCCGTGTTTGTCTTCGGAGAAATTGGGAGATTCGAATGGAGGCGTAGATGGATTTGTGGTGAAATTGATGAAATCAAATGGAGGGGATTTAGGGGTTGGGCGGGGGAAGAAGATACCTGAAGGAGTGGGATTGGGATGATGAGAAATGGCTCGACGGTGAGAGAAATTGGGATTGGAAATGAGGGAAAGCCATCGTTTGGAGACGGATTTGAATCGGAGAAGGGATCGGATGGGTAAACGGAGAAGTATTTGGATGAAGAGATCGTCGTTGCCGAGAACTTGTTCGGCAGCGGCGGAGGTGCGGTGGAGTTTGGAGGAGAGCATTTTAGAGTGATGAAGTTGAGGTAGAAGATGGGAGAGGTTTTTAAGAAATTGGTTGAAAGCAAAATTGCGTAGGAAGGAAGCCATTGGAGACTAATTCAAAGGCTTCTTGTGAAAGCTTTGGAATTTGATTTTTTTTATCACTCATATAAAGTATTTTTGGGGACAACAACTTCAATTAGATCACACACAAATCTATTACAATTATATAACTAAAGATTGAGAGTGTTTGAGGGTAATGAATTGAAATTGAAGAAATGAACTCCCAAGAAATATCAATTTCATGTCTCTTTCTAATTTTCGATTTTATTTTAGGAGTCTCAACTTTTTCTTTTGAAAACTCAAACTTGTTATACCATAATTAGTCTAGAGTGTTGTTAAGAGAAGAGTGAAGGGTGTCTAAACCCTCTCTCTCCCAGAATGTCACTTAACATCATCTTTTGTCGTTTTGCATGAAATAATTTTAAAAAATTAGTCTTAAAATATGAATAATATTTTTTCAAAATCTCAAATATATCAAAGAACTGTACAAAGTTCAAAATTTTAGAGATTTGTTGGACACAAAATTTTAAATTTATGTTTTAAAACAAAAAAAAAACAAAAACAAAAACAAAAGCATATTTAAAAATAAAAAGGTTATCTCCCCTCTCTATTTTTTCTCAACCATCCATATTTTTGTTTTCCTTCATCACCACGCTCATACTTTTCCACTCTCTCGCTTTCTCCCACTCTCCCACCTTCTCCGACTTTCTCTATCATCCCCTATTTTTGTTTTTAGTTTTACGTACTTTTCGTTTTGAGTGTTGTTAATTCCAATTAGTTTAAGTGCAAAACTAATTGAAGAACGAGGTTGTTTTATCGTTGAGATGACCGGACGATCCAACAGTTTGCACAGGAGTCGCGAAAGGTTTCAAAAAGAGCAAGATTCGTAAATCAACTATTTCCTTAACCCGTTTTTGTATTTTGACCAAATGATTTGACCACTTGGCGTTTTAATCCGTTGGCAAGTAGATTATTTGACGAGTTGACCGTTAGCGACTTCACCAGGCGAGATATCAATACATTCCACGAGATACAAAACAAAGAAGCACACTTCTAGTCTAGGTGTTAAAGCTTCTCAACCTACCACTCCTAGGGAAAGTGCATCAACAATATTATAGTATTAAATGAGTATTAAAGTAGTTGTGGAGGAGGAGGTAGTGATGCAAGGAGACATTTATATATCCTTGTTTTCAAAATATTGATTAAACAACATTTTTTACGACGTGATCGTCGAGTTATGATAAAAACAACCTTTTTGAGCTCCAAAACATGTGAGGTTAAGAGATTCTAACTTTTAACTTTCGTGAATTTACCACTTACTTATGTTCGACATTTTGAGTTCAAACAATATTTGAAATTGATGGATTCCAGCATTTAGCCTCTCCATAGAAAGTATATCTCCTAACTAATTATGACGACAAAGATAATCCTTTTGATTCTTGTTTTGGATAATGTTGTTACTATTTTAATATGATTAATAACAAAATATGTATATATATCTATAGTATATAGATAAAAGCTCTTATATGGAGAACTTTTTTTAGTCCATTTTACCCATTTGATTATAAGTATTTTGTCATTCAACTTCAATGCATGAATAGTGTGTGAATTTTAACTCTTCTTCTTTATTTCTCTAACCATTTCAATATTAGATTCAAAAATATTTATTACTCTGATTAACTTCATGGGTAGTGGAAGAATTTTTATAGGCATAATAATAAATTCAATGAAGTTTTTTAAAATTCTCTAACCCATACTTTCTACCAATTATTTATTCAAGGAGACAAGAATGATGAGAAGATAAAAATCAGTAGTGAATCTAGAAAATCGCATAATCAATTAGGATGAGAGAAAAATGCAACAAGAAAATATTTATTTCTTTGGTGTTATAGATCTATGCAAATATTTTCTTTCATTTCTTTGTAAATATTATTTACTTTTCTATTTGTTTGGAACTATTTTTCTTTTTGTTACTTTTTTAGTTATATAAATGAGTAGAATGAATTTTTTTTTCCATATTCTTTTCTATTATATCTTCCTTTTATTTTTTTAGCTAAAATGAAAAAGTAAAATGACATAAGACCTTATTTTTCATTATGACTTTTATCATAAATTAGTATATCTCCTTGTTATCTTTTTTTAGATCAATTCTCTAAAATTTCTAACATTTTTTTGGAGAATGTCTTTTTAAATTTAAAAATTAATATTATTTTAGATGATAAAATTTTAATATTTAGACATAAGCACAAAACCAAAAGAGTTTTGAAATTGAAATATGGTGAAACTAAATTCAAATCAATGATTTTAGTTACACACTTTTAAATTATTAGCTTAAAAATATTAAATGACCTTTATATTATGTATCAACTATGAATGTCATATGAATATTTGTTACAAATATTCAAATTCTAAAATAGTAAAAGACATCAATTAACTCTTTAATCTCATGAAAAATATATGGATATTTTCTACATCAATTATCCAATATAATTGCTATCATGTTTCTATATATTATTTAAATACATTTTTCTTCTTTCTTCTCTCTAACTTATGCTTCTTTCAATAATATGCAATAATATAATTTAATTTAAAAATATTTTATAATTTAGAGATATAATATAATTTTTTTAAAAAAATAAATTAAATATTATCACATTTTGATACATAACTAAACTTATAATAAAGAGACTAACTAAAAAATAAAAGTTTGTATCCACTATTTTATAGAAATTAATTTTGAAACATCTCTATCCTTCATTATAATTAACAATGAAATATTAATTATAAATAACAGTAAAAAAAATGATTAGGTAGATATGAAAATATAATTATTAGTCAAATGGTATAACTTGTATTAGTAATTTAATATTTTCAAAGATATTATGACATCCACATGCAAAGAGTGTAGGTGCATCTCCATAAAGAGGCTTTCGACTCTGATTGCTATGGATCCTGGACTATAAATACCATTCTAAGAGGGGATAGCAGATAAACCTAATTAACCTAAGCACCTAGGGATAATGGTGATGGTGATGGTAATGGTAGGATACAATTTTGAATCACTCAAACATATGCAAGACTCTCAATGTACAAAAACGAAGCAATAAATCCAAACCCCATAGGAAATTCTGTTGTTCCTCCATCGTTTAGAACACGTACCAAGTCCTCAAATCCCCCACTCTTCACGTTCACTCTCACAGTCTTTCCAAGACACTGCAAAACAACATATGGTTTGCACCCACCTTCTTGCTCTCATCAACAATGCCCACCACAGTGAATTTCCAATGACACAACACCTCAATAGGACTCATTCTTGGGAAAAAAACAAGATAATAATATCCTATCAAGATCAACTTTATACTTCATAAACCACCCACGATCATCTTCCACTTCATACACATTCAACTCTATACATTTTTATCAGCGACGGATGTTGGGGCGGCGGAGGAGTAGGGGATAATGATTCTTGGTGCTTTGGTGGGAGCATGTTTGAGATGAGAATTTGAAGGATTGAGAAAAGAAGGAATTGGTGTGTAATGAGTTCATTAGTGGGTTGGGGATTTGAATTGAAGATGGCGGGGAACTGCAACTTTTACAACTTCCTTGGGATGAGAATTACAGATTGAGTAATAAAAAGAGATATTATCAAATTAGTATCAACTTTCTTTTCCTCCTTCATTACAACATTAATTTTAATTCAAACACTAAACACAAACCCACAACTTTCCCAATTATTTTTATTTTGTAGTGCATCCAATTCTACTACTTGGATACCAAAATTAATTGTTATTAAAATGTATTTTCATTTCCCAATAATGCAAGACCAATAAAACATTTTAATTTTCTATTATATGACTCTAAACTTTTTCTTTTACAAACTCAACTACTTATACCATAATTAGTCTTTAGAGTGTTAGTTAGGAGGAGAGTCACAAACGTCTAAACCCTCTCTCCCAAAAATGTCACGCCACATCATCTCTCGTTAAATTAGTCTTAAAATCAATTTGTGTCTTTTTCCCTCATTCCACTAACAATGTCTTTGCACATGTTTCTTCCCCAGGAACTCATGAAATAACTAAAAAAAGATTGTTGCATTCCACTAAAATAATTTTTTTAAAAAATCAACCATTTTACCTAAATTCTTATAAACCCACCCATTTTCCTCAATTTCATTTCAAAACAACCCCAATTATCCAAATCACTCGTCTTAGTTATGATTGGACCTACAAATTATATGAGTATTAATCGATTTTGCTTTTCAAAGTTGATATTTATGGAAATAGTGGTCAAAGTAATCTTAGATCATCCAAATTTCACCAAAAATTGACCCATATTTTAAAAACAATGAAAACTAACATTTTGTTTACATCATAATACCCTTGCCAACACATAAATTCTCTCGTATTCTCCTTATTGTTTGCTTTAAAGTAAGCATTGTGAGTATGGTTCAATCGTGATCAAAATTAAAAAAGAGAACATGTTAGTTTTGTTTTTTTTTTTTTTTTTTAATTTGATTCAATCATTATTTTTGAGAATTTTTGTACAGATGACTCAAATCTACATGGTGTTAATGTCAAACAATTTGAAAACAATGGATACCAACATTCCACTTACTTAACATGCCACTTAGATCGTGCACTTGTGGCAATCGTTCATCACTTGCTTCAACAAATCATTCATGCTCATTGCTTCAAGTAACTTATAGACTATCTAGCACCCGCTCTCATTGAACCCTCGAGCTCGTGCTACTTTCCCCTTCCAACTATTCATTGCCAGTGAAAGGATCTAAGAGAGGAACACAAGAATTTGGGATCTTAGAAATCTAAGAAGAGGAGTGTAAAGTGAGAAGGAGAAAGAAATTAGTCAATGTAATCTTAATACTTTGCGACTTAAATGTAAGAAAAAAAATGTTGATTTTAATTATTATGATTTGAGTTATTCATACAATAATTTGGAAATTGAGGCTATTTGTGAAAATAATATATGAACTTGAAATTTCGGACACCATAATTCGTCGATAGTTTTGTGAGAATATATTTGAAATCTCCAAAAAGTTTGTTCCTTTTTGGTGGATTGTTTCCGCCAGATTTTGGTCTGATCCAATTGTTAATCACTTTTCTCTGCAAATTCAAATGTAGAGACTTCCAATCTCTTTCCCATTCAACCCCATTTCCCCATTATCTTTTTTAAGCTTCCTCCTTCTCTCCAGAAGCCATGGAGTTCACCGAGTCTTACAAGCAAACTGGGCCCTGTTGTTTCTCTCCCAACTCCCGTTTCATCGCTGTGGCCGTCGATTATCGTCTTGTTGTTCGCGACACTCTCTCCTTCAAGGTCTTTCTCTCTCTCGATTCATTCTATTATTTTGAAAATTTTAACTTATATTCTGATCTCAACCTTTCGCCGATGTATAACTAAACGATTACGGTATTTGAGATTGAGAATTTCTGTGTATCTTTGTTAAGCAGCATTGCTGAATTGTTTAACCAAGTAGGATAAATTGAACTGAGCTGATTTGGGTGTTTTTCTTATGAGACCCTATTTAGGATAAAACCCATCTAGAAGCTATTTTCATTTTACAGCGAAGATCAATGAAACATCTTATTTTTCTTTTCCAATTTTTAGGCAAAACCATTTACTTGCTTCCGTTCTGTTGCTAAATAGATTTGTTGGAGATCAGCAAGGATGTAGCCATTTTGGGCCTTATCAGGCTGAATTGGTAAATGTAAATGCAAAACTATGAGAATGTAAGATCTCAGTATGATTTATTGGAACTGAAGCATTCTAATCGAGTGGCATTGACATACTGGAGAATCTCTCTCGAGCTATTTGTTAGTGCTTTCCTCTTTTTTAAATGCAGGGTATCTATGATTACTCTCGTGCTGCTTCTAAATCATTATGTACTCTTGTCTCAAGAATCGTAAAATTTTGGTTAAAACCACAACAGAAACATAAATATAGGAGAAAGGAAGGTTTAGAAGTATGACCATCTTATTAGCAGCAGTAGATGATAGATTTGCAATGATACATGTAAAACTTGATGCTAGTTGTTTCAATTTTTTTACATTGACAGATAAAAGTGACACGAGTAAATTTTGTTCTTGCTTTGATTTTCTATTCTGGTGGGTGGAGAATCCAATGGAAACTTGAGCAGTAGCTTGGTTGTGAGGTAAATGTAGCTTTGGTTATCAAGACAATATATAACTTAAATGATGCAATGCAGGTTGTGCACTTGTTTTCCTGTCTGGACAAGATAAGCTACATCGAATGGGCCCTTGATTCTGAATACATTCTGTGTGGTCTATATAAAAAACCAATGATACAGGCATGGTCATTGACACAGCCTGAATGGACGTGCAAGATAGATGATGGTCCAGCAGGCATTGTGTATGCCAGATGGAGCCCAGACAGCCGTCACATATTAACCACATCAGATTTTCAACTACGGTTGACAGTTTGGTCCTTGGTAAATACAGCATGCGTACATGTGCAGTGGCCAAAGCATACTTCCAAGGGCGTTTCATTTACCAAAGATGGGAAATTTGCAGCGGTTTGCACTCGTAAAGATTGCAAGGATTACATTAATCTCATTTCTTGTCATACATGGGAGATCATGGGTGTTTTTGCTGTTGATACTCTGGATTTGGCAGATCTTGAATGGTCGCCAGATGATAGTTCTATTGTGGTCTGGGACTCGCCTCTTGACTATAAGGTGATATCATCTTGTTTTAGCTTTAAATATTTACTGAATAATTCTGGTGCATACATCTTGTGAAACTGATCGATGTAAAAGTCCATTTTTTGTCATTCCTCTTCTTCTTCATCAACATCTTCTGCTTTATTTTATAGAGATGAATGGCTATACTTGGCCATAGAAATAGAGTCCATTTGAAGAAAAGGAGCTATTAAAACAAAACAATAGAACTACTAAACCATAAGGGTCCATGAAGATTACACCCATGAGTAGAAGAATGATAAGTATGATTTTGATATTTTTTGTACTGAAATGAGTCTTTGTGAGCTAGGGAGCTCTGTACCTATTTGCTATTCAATAAATCGGTTGATATCACAAGACCACTTCCATCGTCATATCATGGTAATCAAAAAGATGTTGAAGATAACCCAAAAGTCTATAAGGAACTTTGATATTTTTATTTTTAGGAGAAATTTACTGTCTGATCCTTTATACTCTCTCCTCCCTCTTTTGTCATTTTTTTTTTGTTTTTTCTAATTCTTTCCACTTGGTCTTTTAGTGTGCTTAAAAGTCATAATACTGACTATTATGGTGTGAAACCAAAATTCTAAAATGATTTTGAAGGCTAGAGACTAAAGTTCCCTTGCTGCTTGAGAAGTCATGCTTTAAAACAATACACGGAAATTGAAACAATACATTTCACATGGCTAATTAATTTTAATACTGAATTAACTAAAAACAATAATATGTAAAGCTCGGGTTGGTTTTTGCAGGTTTTGATTTACTCTCCAGATGGAAGGTGTCTATTTAAGTATCAGGCATATGAAAGTGGACTTGGTGTAAAAAGTGTTTCATGGTCACCTTGTGGACAGTTTTTAGCTGTTGGTAGTTATGATCAGATGTTGAGAGTTTTAAATCATCTGACATGGAAGACTTTTGCTGAGTTTATCCATGTATCTACCGTTCGTGGTCCTAGTTGCACTGCTATTTTTAAGGTAATATTATTTTGCCTTTCCAGTTACTGTTCTATGATCGTTTTCTATAAAAAAAAAATAATAATAAATAAATAAATAAATAAAAAAAAAAAGAAGAAGAAGAAAGCTCATGGTTTTCCCTTCATGTTTAGGAGGTGGACGAACCATTGCAGCTTAATATGTCAGAATTATGTCTCAACGATGATTCTGGTAAATTTTGTTTTCTGAAGTGACCTTACATTAATCTATTGTCTGTAAATTTCTAGTTAACATTGTAAAAAAAAATCCCCTTTGTTTAGATGGTACTTGATCCTAATTTTTCCTGAATACGTTCTTTTATAGTTTCGGTGTTTTAGTGTGAGGTCTTTATCTTTTTCTCGCCAGTTAAGAAAGACCATTCAAAATGTCATACCATCAGTTTTTCTTTCACTACCCATCCTAGCTCAATTTTCAATTGTTCGTAAATTTTTAGTTGTGTGGTGTTGCCTTCATAAAGAAGCCATCTTTTCTCTGAAATGGGTACCACAAAAGGCCAAGTGGCCAATAAATATCATAATCTTGGCCATCGACTTATCAGAACAAAATTAGACTACTAATTTGTCAGTCAGTTTTTTCTCCCTTCACATGGTTTTGAAATCAAAACATGATGTGTGAAATCAGCCCATCAATTAGTCTTTCGTCTTTAATTTTATACTATTCAATTTTTAAACATTCGAACTACTCCGTTGCTAATTGCTTTATATCTGTACGTTATTCTTATTTTCAAGAAGACTCTACCGAAGGACACTTCAGGGTCAGATATGAAGTTACAGAAGTTCCTATTACTTTGCCATTCCAGAAACCCCTTGCTGACAAACCAAATCCTAAGCAAGGCATTGGTAAACTCTCTGTTCCTGCCAAATGTGAATGCATGCTAAATTATTTTCTTCTCTTTCAAATAGTATTTAAAATTTATTAAGATTTATAACGTATTTGTTAACTTTATGAGGTTTGTGTTCTGTATCGTACGAGAGTAAAACCTCACATAGTATTGTTTGTTTTTGTTGTATACTTGGCATGAAGTACATAGTAAAACATAAACATTCAATTGCATAAAGAACTACTAAAGATAAGCCTACCAAAATCAAGTTACAATCATGAACCGCTAAGTAATCCTAAATCCATGTTCCCTTTAAAATCAGATCTTACTAGTTCTTGCACTATTAATGGGAAACAAAAGGGTACGTACAATAGTTTTCTCATAATTAAGGTGTCAGGCATAAACACAATTTGGATTATCTGTTTGTTGTTAGCAATAAGTTTGAACATCCCACTGGTGTTTTGATTAGATGAGAAGATATCATCTCTCCTAAATATGGTTTTACCGTTAATTGATATAACAGGTCTCATGCTATGGAGCAAGGATAGCCAATACATCTGTACACGCAACGACAGCATGCCGACTGCTCTTTGGATTTGGGACATTCACCATCTAGAA
This sequence comes from Cucumis hystrix, assembly GCA_025688845.1. Taxonomy (NCBI): domain Eukaryota; kingdom Viridiplantae; phylum Streptophyta; class Magnoliopsida; order Cucurbitales; family Cucurbitaceae; genus Cucumis; species Cucumis hystrix. The sequence goes on along the minus strand of CM046891.1, from coordinate 12,802,003 downwards.
CTAGCAGCCATCTTGGTGCAGAAAGATCCTATTCGAGCAGCAGCTTGGGATCCGACGTGCACACGTCTTATTCTGTGCACCGGTAGCCCGCATTTGTACATGTGGACCCCTGCAGGGGCTTATTGCGTAAACGTTCCTCTATCGGAATTCGCAATAACTGACCTGAAATGGAATTCGGATGGTAGCTGTGTTCTCCTCAAGGACAAAGAAGCGTTCTGTTGTGCAGCTGTTCCTGTTCTACAAGAATCAAGTGATTATAGTTCGGAGGAGTAATGATGATTCCTTATGAAATGGTACTTTCTTGACTTTAGAGTAATGGAACTTAGAAATCAAGAGGTTTTGATTTGGTTGAGTTGAGGAGCTCTCTTTTGGGAGAATTTAAGGTACAGGTCTATGTCAGAATTTGGAAGATGTAATTACTAATTAGTATGAAGATGAACCTCCACATTTGTTGTAAAACTGAGATACAATTTTAGCATTAGTTTTTGTAGGATTTTTCTCATATTGGGAGTTGTAATATTACGGAAGATGAAGGATTATTAAAAAGTAAAGTAATGTTGTATCTTTAGATGTTCATAATCAGAACAATTTGAACATTGTGCCAAAGTGTACATTTTTGCTCTAATTTATTTTCCCTTTCTAATTTATCAATTTGTGAATAAGTGAAAATTTTGTTTGGCTCAAAAATCGTTGAAAATATTTATAAATATAATAAAATTTCATAGTTTATTAGTATCTATCAACATCTATCTATAATAATCTATTGATGAGATATTTTGTAAACAGTTGTTTTAAAAAGATAGGAACCAAATGAACATGGTAAAAAAATTCGAAAATTATAAAGTAAATCTTTGAAAACTCAGAGATCAAACATTTATTCTTCAAAACTTAAGGATCAAAAAAATGTAATTTTGCAAATAAAAGATAGTATTTGAAAGAGACAAAGTGTCACCTAATGCATGTTAATAACCCATGTGGACTACAAACCCAAACTCATTAATCCAACTATTCAAAGATAAGTCTTTGAAAATGGGTTGCTCACTTGATAGGATCTTATTTGCTATATTTTCCTTCTTTCGACCTTCAATGAAGTCTCTTTTCCTACAAAGTGATGATAGAGTTCTCCTACATAGTCTACACACTTTTTTCTTTAGTTAGTGTGTGCAATTTGGAGTGATTGAAATAACATTATGTTAGATTATCATTAATCTTCAAAGTGCTAGAGATTTGATCGATGGACTTTGATATATATTGAGATGTAGTAAAATGTAAATTTTGTTTAAATTTGGTTTGACTGTGACAAGTGACAACAAACAAAAGTGATTATTACAATACTAAATTTGACTACTCATAGTTTTACTAGTAAAGAACAACGTTTTAATTTTTATGCAATAAAAACTAAACGACCACACATTAGACTTTTTCTTCCTTTTCTTTTTCTAGTGCTTTTAGTGCAATACCTTAATGGATTGGAGAATTTTTTTTTCTCAACCATATATGAAAGTTAGTTCACATACCTAACCTCAAATAAATATGCTTTAATGAAGGTTTGGATCACCAAATTTATCAAATTAAGATAAAATTCTTTGATAATTTTATTGTTGAAGTTATTTGGATAGTGAATAATATATTTAAAAATAAAATAAAATCAAAGAAAAAAGAAAAGAAAAGAAAAGAAATTGTAATTTAAGAGAACATATTTATATACAAATTCATGATTAGTCCACAATGAAAATTTGTTCAAAGATTTTATAAAGTGTTTTTCCATTTTGACTAAACATTGAAATTTGTCTCACGTCTCTTCTTCCGGCTATTCCCCGGTGGCGGGTCAGATTTTCCGGCATCCAACGGAAAGTTCAGCTTAGCTTTTCTTCCCCTTATCTTAAAAGCAGCAGAATCATAAGCTCTAGCCGCATCAACATCTGAATCAAAAGTCCCCAACCAAACCCTACTCCCTTTTCTACTCGGATCTCGAATCTCCGCCGCAAACTTCCCCCAGGGCCGCCGCCGAACCCCTCTGTAACGCCTACCGTCGTCGGGGGATTGTTGTTCTGGGAGGGTCTTTGGGCTTTGAATGGGAGGCTCTTCTTCCTCTTGGGATGATGGTTTGACGTACTCGAAATCTTGGAATTGGAGTTTGAATCCGAAATCTGGGAGAGTAGAGAAGGAATGGGAGTCTTGAAGAAGATGGTAGCGGATGAGGTTTAATGGGGAGAACTCGTCGTCGTTGTCTTCTTCAAGTGGTAGTTCCATTTTGATGAGACTGAACACTGAGTTGGGGAAGCTTTTGGGAAGGATTTATAGTGGGTGGAAATTGCCATGGCCTCTACCAACACGTGTAAACCGAATTCTATTACTTCACATTAAACAAAGCCTAATTTTGAAAATTGGAGACAAAAAAAAATTGAGCTTGTTAGGTTGTGCAAGTGAAGAGTCCGTTCATCTGACTCAACTCGATTATGTATATATGTATATAAATCTAAAATCTAAAAAAGTAAAAGTAAACATTCAAGAATGGATATTGTAGACTTGAAATTATATATATACACGTCGTTTAGAAAATTTTCATATGTTTTTCAATATGCATAAGTACAGGGGTTGGCTCTTGCATATTGAACCGGTTTATTTTTTTTTGTCATTCACGATGCTTTGGTTGGTCCATAATTTTCCTCCAATCTGACCTATTCGACTTACGCAGCTGGTAAAATGGTAAGTTTGTACTAATTTCAGGATTGGATTTAATAAAGTTATTTAGTAGGTTAATTTTTATATTTTGTATTTAATTAGTTATTTAATTTTAATATATATAGACATGATATTGAAAAATGCAAGACCTGTTGAAATGTGAAATTGAAGTTTCTAAATGAGGTTAGACAAAGTGCACCATTCTTTTAAATTGAGTAATTTCTTAAGTGTTGAATAAAGGTTTTGTTATTATTGGACCCATCTTTTCTAAATTATTTAGACAATTATTTGACTTTTTGAGTTTTATGTTTGATTTTTGTCACTTTTTTTTTAAGAACAGTGGAAAGGGGTTGGGATCGTTTTTGAGTAATGACTTTTGTCTTCTTGTTCTTTTCAACGTTTTATGATATTCGGCTACCTCCGCCATTTGCTGCCCAAGCACCTTCTCGTCTTTGGATCGGTTGGTCGCGGTAAATATCTCCTATCCGGAGTCAATCTACTGCTGCGCTGATTCTATTACTGGTCAACGCAGTGGCTTGCCGAGAAATTTTGTTCCTCTACCGAGGAGCATTGTTCCATTGTGGTTGGTCAGTCACAGTGGTCGAATACTCTTCTTCAGACTTCCCTTCTACACCATCCCCCCTTTAATCGGAAATTACAATATTGACGATTACTGAATGCAGACTGGATATACTGGACAAATATGTACAGACACAAAATATATAATAAAAAATATATATTATTATTATTATTATTATTATTATATTTTTTTTTTTTTTATTTTTTTTTTTTTTTTTTTTTTTTTTTTTTTGGATTAATCCGTAAATTTCATCCTGGTTGGGAATCAAGATACGGATCTAATATATCGTAACCTTCATACGGATTGTAATCTAGTTCGATATCATTGATTGAGGAATTGGAAGAGATTCCTTCATCTTCTTCCCCTTTCTCTTTGCTTTGGTTGTCATCCGATATTGTATGGATGACTGTTTCGAGGACCGCTGCTAGATCAGCATCAGATTTAGCTGTTGCTAACGAGGTCATAATTGAGTTCTTTGAAAGAAGAAACTGTTCTTCTTCTTCTCTCGAAAGATGTGGATTTTGCTTGAACCAATTTTCCAATTGATCCTTATTGAGATGGGAGTAGTTGTATCGTTCCCACCATTTGACCTTTAAGATTTTTCCAAGAATCTTAAATTTTGCTCTGGTTGAAAGCTGGTGGCTCCAGCAGAAAATCCAGGGCACTTGGAAATATAGAGCGAACCTAAATGTCGGCGAGATTGCAGACGAATAGACGCTAATTGAAAATTGATGATAAACTTCCTGGACTTGAACCGGAAAAATTTCAGGAGAAAGTCCGAAGTAGCTCCACCATTTTTGAAACCAATTTGGGAAATTATTTTTGTAAGATTTCTTACAAAAAGTAATAAACCAAGAGTGGTTAGTTGATTCGTGCCAGAAAACTTTATACCATGCTTCAAGGTAGTCATAGTACGTATAAGTTTGAGGCAGGAAAGGTTTTGAGAATCTTCTAGGAACTAACATTCCCTGAGGCCAGTGGGAAGGTGTTAGAACTCTAAAGATTTTTAATTTGGAATAGACAATATGTTCCGTTTTATTTTTGTCCGGAACATGAGTTATTTCAGCAGAAGTTGTATCTACTAAGATAAACTCATAAAATTGCCTAGTCTTTTTGATATCTTCCGGCAAGTAGTTGAACCCTTTGGGATAAACTTGGGAACAAATATCTTGGACGGAAGGTCCTTCGAATTCTGGTTCGACGATAATGTCTTCCAGATTCGTCTTTGTCAAATAACCGGTGATAGGAGGTCTTGGCACAAAAATGGCCGGTTTAACCGTCCTAGCATAGGTTTTTGGTTTTTGAATCTTTGCTGATGCCGTCGTGGGGCGTAGCAAAGTATTTGAGGGATCAGATGGTGATCCAATTGAGAGGTTCCTTGAAGAGGATCCTTGTCGTCGCCTTGAGACCGTTTGAAAGTCAAGGTCCATGGCGTATTGATCTGCTCTCATCGGAGATGGGGCAGATGTTTGAGAGATAGGGCGTTTGCCCTTTGAAGAGCTTGCTGATTGAGAGTGAAGAGCCTGATTAGGCTGATTGACGGGAGGTGGAGGCCTCCCTGGTGGCCTTTGGCCGGTGTTCGGCCGCATTGGGAATGCTTGCAGAGTTGAGAGAGAGAGAAGGTTTTGAGAGATGCTCTCTCGAAAGATAATCTGCAAGGGAGTTATCACTACCTTTTATAGGCGTGATTTTGAAATCAAAGCAAGATAGGATAGCTTGCCATCTGGCAAAGATTTGTTTGGACACCAGATTTTTTACATCTTTTTCAAAGATGAATTTACTGGACTTTGAATCTGTCCTGACAAGAAAATCCTTGTTGATAAGATCTCCTTGGAACTTCTGCACACAGAGGACTATAGCTAGAACCTCTTTTTTGACGGTGGAATAGTTTTGTTGGGCACTATTCCAGATACCGGAATGGAAACGTACAAGGGATTCTTTGCCGTTTAATTCCTGTTTGAGACAACCGCCGTAACCTTTGTCGGAGGCATCGGTTTCGACAATCATGTTTGCTTTTTCGTCCACTAGTGAAAGGCATGGGATTCCTTTTGCTAGGGATTTGATTGATTGGACCGCTTTTGTGTGCTCAGCCGTCCATTGCTTTGGATTTTTCTTTAGTCTGTCATAAAGTGGCAGACAAATTGTTCGGACGTCTTTAATAAAGTCGCCGATATAATTGACGCATCCAAGAAAACGCTGTAGCTGCGTCTTATCTTGAATTTCATTTGGAAACTTATCCACAAAATCTAATGATCTTTGGATAGGTTTGATTATTCCTTGATTAATATCAAACCCTAAGAATCTGATATTAGTTTGGAATAATTTAATCTTTGGTTCGGACACCACAAGACCATTGCATTTGATAATATTGATAATCATATTAATATGCTTAAAGTGTGTATCAATATCTTTTGAGAATATCAGAACATCATCGATGTAAACAATCGTGAAATCCTGGTATTTATTGAAGATGTCATTCATGATCTTTTGAAACTCTGAAGGAGCGTTCTTGAGACCAAATGGCATTACATTCCATTCGTATTGTCCAAATGGAACATTGAAGGCAGTTTTATATCTGTCTTTTGGGTCGATTTGAACCTGCCAAAATCCAGATTTCAAATCGAATTTTGAAAAGATTTTTGCGTTAGCTATTCGCTTAAGCAAGTCTTGTCGATTAGGGATTGGATACCTAATCCATTTGAGAACCTTATTCAAAGGTTTATAGTTGATAACCAGCCGTGGAATGCCACGTTCCTTTTCGGCTTGATTATTAACATAAAATGCCGCACAAGACCATGGGCTTTTTGATGGGCTTATCAAACCTTTCTTTTGGAGATCAGATATCTCTTTAAAGCAGGTGTTTGTTAAGTCCTTTGACATTTGTATAGGCCTTGCCTTAGTAGGTATTTGGGCCTCATTGAAACCATCAACATATGGTAGCTTTACCATATGTTTCTTTCTGGCCCAAAATGCATTGGGCAAATTGGAACAGATCTCAGTACTTATTCTTTTTAGAATAACCTGGATCTTGATTTGGACCGAGGGTCGATTGATCTCAGCATTAACTTTTCTTCCGACTATATCGTCTTTGAGAAAGCTAATCTGTTTTTCTTTCTTTGAGATGAGGTTGAGACTTTGCAGGATCCCTTCCTCTATTGAAGAAAGATACCTTTGAATCACTGGTTTGCAAAATTCAAAAGTAATTTCTTTGCCAAATTTCTGAGATGATAATCCTTTCTCAGAAACAGTGAAGGGGTAGATTTGGGTAAGGAAAGGGGTTCCCAAAATTACCGCTTCAGTTAATCCTTTTACAAGGAGAAAAGAATTCACAAGGCCTATGTTGTCTTTACAAACATGAACCTTGGATAATTTGAACCTGATAAACAGAGAATTGTTCCCAGCTCCTCTGAGAGATTCTCTAGTTATCTCAAAATATTTGGAAGGTATTATCCCCTCTTGGATAACATTTTGGTCTGCTCCAGAATCAATTAGAGCAGTTACTTCCACTTTGAAATCTTTAATCTTCAGAATGACTTTGGTCAGCCATTTCTGATTAGAGATTTTTGAAATAACGTTTATTCCGCTGGTAGAGGTCTCAGCAGGAGTAACGTCATTATTTGAAATCATCTGCTCTTGAATTGCTATGACAGCATTTTCAAGATGAGATATTGCTTGCTTGTTTTCCCGAACTTCCTTCTTCAGAGAAGAGATTTCTTTTTGGAGATCAGGAATCTTTGCGGGAGCAGCTTGATCGCTTGCCAATTGGTTGAGGACTTTCTGAAAACTAAAGTTTACAGGGTCTATTGTCTTTTGAACAGGGGTTTCAAGTTCTTCCCTAAGCTTCAAAAGTAATTTCTTTCTTAGATCATCATCGTTGACTTCTTCGATGATGTCTAGAATAGAACTTTGAGAGCTTGTTAGGACATTGATGCATCCTGAACAAGGGATTGGTTCTTCAGTGTCTGATTCATTGTCAGTAGCTGAAGAGGAATCCTCAAGCAATGCATTGAGAATGTCTTCTTGATCAGAGGCAGAAGATTCTGAAGTGGAATGGTCCCTTTCAGAGGATAGTTCTTCAGCCTTAATTGTATTCAAGAGAGATTGTTTATCCTTTTCATCAATCTCCATTTGATTTATCTTCTTGAAGAGAGGACACCTGTTTGCAAAATGCCCTTTCTTATTGCATTTGAAGCAAGTAGGCTTTTCTTTCGAAAATCGCCTCTTGTTTTTGCCTTTGTCGTGGTACCTTCTTTTTCTTCCACGACTGTTTGACTCATCCTGAAATCTCTTTTTGTTTTTCTTTTGAGATTTCTTTCGGGATGGGGGAGTACTGTCAATACCGTACTGTTTGCAAAAAGATCCTAATTCCTTTCGGTAATCAGAATCCTTTATGACTTTGGTAGTATGTCTTTGCTGTTGACAAATTTCAAGACATACCTTTTGTATCATAGAATTGATATCCCCGTAGGTTATCTCTTCCCAATTGATTTCTAGTCCTCCATGGTTTATTATCATGGAAGTGTAGAACTTTTCACGGACATATTTGGGTAGTCCTTCAACATATTTATGCTTCCAGACTGTATCCCTGCATGTCGTTAAGTTATAAAGACGTGCCATAAAGGTGTCTTTATACCATTTGAAGTCACTCATTTTAGGACATTTTAGACCTAAAAGAGCTTCCATTGATTGGTCACTATAGAAGGCAGTTCTGCCTACAAAGTGCTTGATGGCGGTAAATACAAGGGTATTTACGGCGTTTGGTTGAACATTGACAACGTCTTCTCCATTGGTTCCTTGTATCGTTTCTTCAACGACGGCGTCCAAGATGGAGTTTCTGTTATCTTCTGTTAGGTGGTTGTGCCACCAACTTCTGAGGTTTCCAGTGAAGCCATAGGTTAGGGCTTTCACTATCTCCTTTTGATCCATCCTTTGGGCAAAGGCGGTTGCAGCAACGAACATTTCTTGAAAAATGATCATCATTTGTCCTTCGGAACACCCATCTATGTTCCAAGTTGTGATGTCTTTCCCATCAAATGTACGGGTTGCTGGACGAGAGTCATCCCATCCAAGGTCTGGAGGAGATGGTTTTCGGTAATGATTCCTCATGTCGCTGGAATGGAGAGGAAGAATCTTTTGGGATTCGGACTGAATCATGTTGATATTTCCAGTTACAGTTTTTCCGAATTCTCTTTTGGAGGATTCAGGTTGTTCTTTTGTAACGGAAGTATTTGACAGCTGTTGTCTGATTTCTCTTATCAGCTCTTCTGTCGTGGGTTCCCTTATCTTTAGTTTGAGGGAATTTGGTTGAGTAATAGGCCGATTAGGATCTACTCTAGGTAATCCTGGCCTATCAGGAGGAGAAATAGCCTTTCCATGGAGGATTGGCCTTTTGTCTTCAATAGATCTTGATAAGGTAGTCAGGATCTTATTGGAGTAATTGAGCTGCTGTTGGATGTTTTTGATTTCTCTAACACCAACAGTTTTGGTTTTCTCTTCATCTAACGACTTGTAGGGCGAAGAGATGATTGCTGCGCTTGGCAACTTTGGATGAGGAAAAGAAGCTTCTTCTTCTGGAGGATATTCAGAAACTATTTCTTTTCCCTTTGAAGTTTTCCAAGTAGTTGGCTTGCTGAGAACTTGGATGTTTGAAATAGCTAATGACTTCTCGTATGATTTAGCCTTTTCATTCACACGATCAATAAAAGCTTTTTTGTTTAAGAATCTGGGTCTGTTAGCCACATCCTTATAATTGATATATTGATCAATGTACTTATCGTAATAATGATCATATATTGCCATTTCTTCCTTAGATATGGTATTTATCTGGTCGTAGATGTACTCAGATGGGTTTTCCATATCTGTTTGGGTAGGAGATTGAGATCCTTCTGACTTCTCAAAGCGAGTTTCTGGGATAGTCGGATCAAAGTCTACTGCCATCTTCATGGAACAGGATCTCGGGATCGTTGATTCTCGTTTAATGGAACGAGTTTCCGAAACGCTAGTTCTTCCATGGTAGATTTCTCTTTTTGAAGAATGATGGTCATGTTCATCCTGGAATTGGATTTCTACATGCCCGTCATCAAATTCGGCGATCTGAGCAGTATTGCTTTGCTTTGTTCTTGGAACAGTAGCTTGCTCAATTGACCATACCGGATTTTTTGTTAAGTCACTCCATCTTAGGAGTTTTGGAACTGTGAGAGAAGAGCGTTCCAAATTTACTTCCATAAGCATGGTTTGACCTTTTGGAGATACACCCAATGCTCTGGGAGAGACATTAGTGTGCATTAGTTTGTAATACAAGACATACATAATTGAAAAAGGATAAGATCCATTTTTCAATTGTAGTCCTTTTGAGCGAATATCGAGACAGAGTATGTCAAAGATATTCTTGTCTTCTAGGGCGACGGTGAAGCCTGGTTTACAAGTAAAGTAAACTGGTCCACTGTCTAAGTTTGATTGAACAATCCCTAACAGAGAATCAGAGAAGTTCAGATGCCTTTTGTCTCTTAGGGCCATATAGATTGGGATGTCCAATCCAGTCCTAAAGAGCGGTTTTATGGCTATTTGCACACATCCTATATGCAGATATCTGTATTCATGTCTGCGATATAGATTGATGCTTTCTTTGATGAGAAGACGACATTCCGTAAAGTCTTGCTTAACCGGAATATTTTCTTCTGAGATTCTAATGACATCCTTTTCTGCTTTGAGTTTCCAAAGAGAAGAAGGAGCATAGATATTTGTTGGCTCAATCTTGGGAATAGACCAATTTTGAAGTCTGTTCTCAATTTGAGATAATTGATTCTCTATCTTGCTGTATTTTGATAGAGTGTTGTTTAAATCCTCAGATTCATCTCTGGGATTACTTGAAGAAGAAGAAGAAGAAGAGGTAATTATAGGAGGTTTAGGAGAGAGTTTCTTTTTTATTTTAGACAGCATGGGGAGAAGGAGAATGAATCCTGAAAGTCTGATCCCAAGAGTTTAATAATATTCTTATCCTTTTTATCGAAAATGATCAGTTCTTCTTTTTCGTTCATAAAATATCAATCGATCTAAGTTAATAATCAGATTGTTCAAAGCTTACAGGTTGACCAAGCCATGCTTAAACTTGTTAGAACAAGAGATTATTAACAGAGAGAGAACAAGAACAAACGCTTTGAAGAGCTTATCATAAACAATAAATAAGAAAAGAATATAATTAAAGACTAGTTACCATCCTTCCCGGATTCAGAATGGAGTTTACTCCATAGAGAGAGAAAGAAGAGAGATAAGTAAAATGAGCAACTAAGGCTCTGATACCATTATGGGACGAGGGACGTGCCCTTAAATAGATAAACGAATCTCCGCACCATTCTTTTAAATTGAGTAATTTCTTAAGTGTTGAATAAAGGTTTTGTTATTATTGGACCCATCTTTTCTAAATTATTTAGACAATTATTTGACTTTTTGAGTTTTATGTTTGATTTTTGTCACTTTTTTTTTAAGAACAGTGGAAAGGGGTTGGGATCGTTTTTGAGTAATGACTTTTGTCTTCTTGTTCTTTTCAACGTTTTATGGTATCATTCTAATATTCACTAGATAAATAAAATTTCTTTTTAGAATGGTTTGTTCTCACACGTATGTTTTTTAGGAAATCTTTCAAAAGATCGTCGTAATGTCTATTAGAGATGGTTGTTATAATGTAACAAATAGTCTTACATCGTTAGATTAGATGGATGAAGAGAAATAGAAAGAAAAAAAAAACGTTTCAAATGTCTACTAATTAATTATTAGAGATAATGTTGATTTTCAAATTTGCTTCCAATACATACAATGAAAGGTGGCTACATTGTAGTTGCCATGCCTTGCATGAAAAGTTGAAGTGACTACTATCTAAATTGACTCAAATAAAGTGGTCTATAATTGCTAAGACATAAAGAATTCCTTTATAATCTCAATTACCAAATATTTGTTTGATTTGATCCTACTTATTTTAATTAGGAAGAAGTGATGACACAAACCTAACTAATTAATCTAGAAATACAAATCAACAAAGTTACATCATGAACGGACCATTTCTCAATCCATGATCATCTTACTTAAGGTTTAAAACATTATGAAGCGTTTAGAATGATGAATGAGTTATAACAATCTGAATATTATAATAGTCTAAAGATTATAATAGTATAATCTCAGCTTTTACCAGCGTTACTTCCTTTTATGGTGACTATTACTGGAATTTTCGCTCTGACTTGACCTTCTACTTTTACTTGGTAAATATTTAGAGTTTAATGAGAGAGGGGGTGTGAGGAAGAGGAGAAAGGGGAGTGAAAAAAAGTATTATCATAATACTTAGGATTAGAAAAACCCTAATCTCATTATTATGATAATACTAAGGGCCAAACATGAAGTGGGTTAAAATAGCTCATGCCACTCTTTTCTAATCCTAAGGACAAACAACCACTTTAGAGTAGAAATTACAGAGTTCATAGCACGATATGTTCAAGCTAGAGTCCTACAGCTCTCAAATAAGATACAACAAAACATACATTATAAATTTATAGTCACTCGTAGATCTTAATTCGACCTACTTTTCTTTTTAAAAGAATTAAAAAAAAAAACCTATCATAGAATAATTAACTAAAACTTTTGGATGGTACCAAATAGATGGTGTGTATAACTTCTATTTTACTCAATATATCACCAATCCACAAACTTCCAAATAGTGTCGTAATTTGTGATGCATATCAAGTTTTAAAAGATGGGGGAAATCACTTGAAGACAAAGTTGTCCCAAACGTAGGGACTCACACCTCCATTAATGACAACCCAAGTTGGCTCATATATTTAATATCAAATCCACTCCATTTACGAGTAGCAGCACACGTCTTTCACTCGAAAACACCCCATCAATCTTATCTCCTCTTCATGTCCCCATCGTAATGTTGACTCATAGTGAGGACTTTCAATAGCTATCTCGATATTTTTATATCTCTAAAGTTCTATCAACAAACAACGGATGAATCGATCTACCATATTACAGAAAATAAGTATAACAAAAATATAATAGTTAAATTTAGTTTGATATATAGGGTACGTAAAATTCTTATATATTTATTAATCTGACTATTTATTTATGAACCATTTGTGCTTACAACTTTTCTTTTAGAAATAGCATCTAAGTTCAAACATTTTATTGATATTTTTATCAACATTTTCGTAAAATTGAAATCTTAATATTTTTTTTTTGTCAACATCAACCTTTAAAATTTATATTCTTAGTAACTACATTTATCTTCATTCCATGTTATCATTTTGCAAACAACCATTGATTTGATTTGATATTGTATTTAATTACTTTGTATGCGACCTATGTCTCCAAAAGAAAAGTCATTATACTCCTATCCTATAATAAATATTTCACTCAATGTTAATCCAAAGTATAGATATCTCATTATGATATCTTTATAGAATTTGGTGGGAAAATATATATATTAAAGAGTGTCCCACATATTTCTTTGTATGATTGTAAACTAATAAATTCCTAGTAAGGTACATCATTTAAGAATTTGACCTAATTTTGTTTTAATCATGAAAAATATCTAACCTCTCATATTGGTGGAGTTGAAAAATACAAAATTTGGATTAGATTTTAAAATATTAATTTTATTTGAAATATTAAGAGTACTAACACATTCTAACTACTTTTAGATGTCCAATACGATCGAGCATATATAATTCAATTGACACAAAGTAATTTGAACCATCATTTTTAAAGTTAGAAGTTTGATTCTCAAACCTGATCTGGTCGAGAAAAGGAAAAAAGAAACTTAGTTTAAGAATACTCATATTGTTGTGACCTACGTTAGAAAATGGTCATAAAGAAGCTTAGTTTAAAATTGATAGACAATTTTAAAATTTATAATATCGTACAAGAAATAGAATTAAAAGTTAATCAATAATGCAACAAATTACACAAATGCATGAAAGCTTAGAAAGACTAAAAACTAGTAATTTTAACTAAAGTTCAGTGGTAATATTTAACATGAGCTCCTATCATTAAAGTAGAATGTTCGATCTTCCACCTCGCAATTATTAAACTAAGAAAATGTATAATGAAAACGAAAACATTGAAACGTAAAAATATAATACAGAAAAACATCGTAATAGAAATGATACCTTGGAGGACATAGTTCCATACAAAAGATTGTGAAAGTTTCAACAAGAAGTAGAGGGGGGAAAGGTGGGGTATGGAGTGGACCAAAGAGAAGAAGAAAAAGAGAGTAAGAGAAGTGAAAATGATATTATTGTTGAGGACAATGTCTATGTCATTGCAAGTTGTGAAGGGTTTTGGTTTTAGAAGTTAAGTTCACGAACAACTTGCAACAATATATAATAATAATAATACTCACAAAACTAAAAATCAAAATCAAAACTATGGGTTATGTGAAGAAGCTAAGGGCTCTATTATTATGGTATTCTTTCATGTGAACCCTACTATGGTTGTTGTATTTATTATCGTTGACGTATTGTGTATGTCGATTGTACGAACAGTTTAGGAGTGGATTTATAAATTTGTGTCGCAAACATTAATTTATATTCATATGCATTATTCATTATGTGTTTTGAATTGTTTCAATTTCACGATTTTTCACGTGGGATGTTTTCAAATGTAGCAAAAAAATTTAAAATAATTTACAAATGAAGAAAATTTTTGTTCCCTTCTATCTATGATAAACTATGATAGACTTTGATATACATCTCTTGTTCTAGCTATATATAGACCTAGATAGACATTAGTTTTATTGAGATCAGTAGTCATTGATAGAAAGTAAAATTTTGTTATATTTGTAAATTTTTTCTAACAATTCTGACACCAAAACTTTATCTGTATTTTGGAAAATTAAAATTAACATGAATAATGTTGATTTGTAAATTTCTTTCAAAACTAGGCTACCTAACCGAATTGAATTTCAAATTTTGTTTCAAAAGGTTACGAAGTCGAATAGAGTTTTGATAAATGTTTTTTTAATGAAAATAGAATAATATGTTCTTGAAAATTATAAAACTGAGTCTCTGTTCTAAATATGGGAGACAGTGGAATTTTAAATATCATTTTAGTGGTTTTGTTATTTATTATTTATATTATTATGGTATTGTATTTTTTTCCATATCCATACTTCGGTTGTGTGCGTCGTTTTACTTCTCAATTTCACAACAGCTTCACTTTTGTTGGAAAAAATGAACAAAAACCAAGAAATATTTTAAATACTTTGAAAGGAGGGGAAGAGCTACAACCAAACGACGTAGAATGTAGAATGCAAAAGTATGTATGTGTGTGTGTATATATATATGTCTTGATTGTTATAAATGCAAGAATTAAAAAGGCATATTTTAAAATCTCAACCACCAATGCAACCATTCTCGAAAACTCGAGGGACTAAAATGCAAATTTTCTAAAATTTAAATATTTTTCATGAAAATAGACTTTGATTAGAAAGCCGCCTACCATATCAAGGAACAATAACATACAATCAATCGAGACCTTTTGCATCTTATTATGACAATTTGGCCAACACTCTATCATGAGTATCTATATCAATGAACAATATATAACATACAATCAATCATGTCCTAAGTTAAAAATAAATGAGGTGAATAATTACATGACCTAACATGCGCTAACTAATAAAATGAATGAGGTTGGTACGAGCTTGATTGGATTGACTTTTTTTAAAAAAATATTTTTAAGTTAAAAAACGTTTCGAAATATTTCGAATTCAAACATGTCGTACATATCACAGTGATAGATTATTGTGTATATATACTATTGCACATCTACATTGATTTGTTAACTGCCTTGGACATGATCAAAAGTGATACTCACACATTGAATTTAATTAATGATGATCAATTAACATTCTATATCACTAATATCAAAATATACTTTCAATATGCAAAAATATTCCGAAGATCCAAGAACTTTCTAATCACTTCTTTTCCCTTACTCAATACAATGTTTTTATCATTTTTCGTCTTTTAAGTATATTATTTATTTGTTTTTTTAAAAACATACAAATACAACTCGTTACTCTACGTCATTTTTCAACATAACACTATTATCCGAATTAAAATTTACATTCATAAAAGATAAAATTAAAGCAATAACAAAAACCATAACATAAAATTTAAACAAAGTCACATACCAAATCAATTCATATTAGTCATTTAACCTATGAACACATCTTCATGATGTTTGATGGTTCAAAATTTTACATATCAATAAACGAACAAACAAATCATATACTCATTTCCAAACTTCAAAATATATCACATTTTTTCTTTAAAATTCTCATCAACTTGGATAAGCTTCATCTTCACCCTCACAAAGTTGAAGGATTTTAATTTTTTTTTTTTTTAAGAAAAAAGAAAAACAAATTCATGAAATTTCTTTTTTCACAATTTTTATTTATATATATTTAAATGACTGTGCATTGAGGATGTCCCATTAACGGATAAGGAGATAACGGCGGCACGTTAAAAATTCCTTTCCCATCACTGTCCCAAACCGTCGCCCAACAAGACGGCGTTAATGGGCAAACGGTAGTCGGAACTCCGATCTCCTCTGTTTCCGATGTCTCCTCTTTCTTCATCTCCTTCTTTCCCATTTCCACAACCTCACTCTCACTTTCCCTCCTCCTTTTCCGCCCAACATCCGACGTCGACTGCGGATCCTCCACATCCTTCCCAGCCTCAAGAGGGAAATTCAAAATCGCTTTACTTCCCCTCATCCTAAAAGCAGCTCTGTCATAAGCTTTCGCAGCTTCAATAGCAGTATCATAAGTTCCAAGCCAAACCCGAGCCCCACGCTTAGCGGGATCACGAATCTCCGCCGCGAATTTCCCCCACGGCCGCCGGCGAACTCCTCTGTAATGCCGACTCACACCCACATCCGATTTACCCTCAATCGAGGTTTCAACCGCGGATCCTATAGAGATACTCTTAGGTGGAATCGCTACGTTTAACGAAGGGCGGCGTGGAGCAACCTTTGAAGGGGTGGGGGAGGAGATTTGAGAGTCGACTCCACTGTTGTGGTCAAAGTTGAGATTTGAAGCGAAAGCTTCAATGGAGTTGAAATCGTTGAGGAGATGTTGTCTGATGAGATCGAGAGTGGAAGCGTCATCCATGGAATCGGTTGATGGGTTATGAAATTGGATGAAGAAGAAAAAGAAGAAGAAGAAATTGAGTGGAAAAATGGGAGTGAGGAAGGAGAGGTTATAAAGGATATGAAAATGGGGGATTCAGAGGAGATTCGAGGAAAGGGAGAGGAAAGGGGGGGATGGTTTGTTTGGGGAGGAAGGGCAAAAGGGTAGTTTAGAGTGTGGGGTATTCGGTATAGGATGAGTTGTGATTACGGAGAAGCTTCCAAAGGGGTGAGTCGCTCTTTCCGTTTTCCTCTTTTACTCTTTTTTTTTTTTTTTTTGGTTGAAAAAGAAAATGGAAATTCACTTTTTTTTTGTCCAATATTTGATTTTAATTTTTGTTACCTTTAAATTTATAATTATTGAAAGAAAAGTGAGGGATTTTTTTTGTGTTTAATTAGATGAAGTTTGATGGATTTGATGGATTTGATGGAGATGGGGGTTTGTTGCGTAGACGTATGTTAGTAACAAATTTTCAAATAAAATTACTAGCAATCTTCAATTCTATTTCAAAAATACTGGACCCAATGGTGAGGTTATGAAAGTGTGCAAATTAATATAATTCTTTTTCATATTTAAAATGTTATTGAAAATATTTCAATATATCGATAGAATCTTAGGTGTTGTTTATTTATTTTAATTTAGATAGATGTTTTTAAATACATTGAATTGTAATATTTTAAAGGGGTTTGTAGGACAGATAATTTGATTTTAGTGTAGGTCTCTTCCAATACTCCAATAATGAAGATGGGTCATGATATAAAATGATATTTTAGAACGAAAATATAAACTAACTTTGTTTATTTTTTTAAGTTTGGATGAGTTTTTGTCTATTTAGTTTTTGAATTTTTTTTTTTCTTTTTAGTTCTAATTGTATTAGTAAATTTGATACCATAAATTTTTTAGATATTTTATGAAATGTAAGCGAATGTCAAAACGAGTGGAATGTGAAAGTATGTATTTCGTTCTTATCATTTCGAAGAAAGTTGGAATTTAGTCCTAGATTGTTATTAATAGTTTGGTTTTAAATTTATATTATTTTAGTTTGAGTTATAATAATATGTTTTTGTAGTGTAGATTATTTTAGTTTGAGAATAAGATAATAAACACTTAAACAAATAATTTTTAAAATGATGAATATCAAATAGTAAATACGATAGCAAATTGGAGGTTTTGAAATAACGTTTATTATAAATAGAGAATTTTTAAACAGTGAGCTAAAACAGGTTATTATAGTATTGCATAATCCTTACCTCAAACAGTCCTAAGGTTTTAGAAAATTCTTATAAAAATAGTCGAATGTAAAGTTTTTATGAGAATTTATCAAACCATACGAACTAATTCTAATTATAAATTGTATTAATCAAATTCTACTGTAAAACAAAAGAGGTATTTTTTATGCGTTAATTTATTATGTTTGATAGCCAAATTAAACATAGTTTAAATGACATAATGTTTGTATTATCAATCTCAACCATATTCAATTTCTCCATCTTACCTATTGTAAAAAATATATACATTATTTTCTCTAATTGGAATTGTGTATTTCATGTTTCATATTTCTCATATCATATATATCCAATCATGGTCGATCAAAATATTTACAAATATGGTAAAGATGTTTAGACTGTCACATTTTTTTATATTTATAAATATTTTAAATAGTTTTGTCATTAAAACTATCTCTTTACATTTTAATTCTTAATTTTTTTAAAAAAAAATTAACTCAACCAAATCAAAATATCTAATTTAATATCTCTAATTTGCAATTTAAGAATTCAATCATTTTGGTCACACAATATCATTAGATTAAAAAGTAAACACACACACATATATATATAATAACTAAACATTTTGTTTTGTTTTTTGAGAATTGATTAAATGATTATGTTTTCGTTTTTTCTAATTTTAAAAATTAACTGTATAAACGCTAATTTCGTCAAAAGAAAATTATGAATTATTATGGTATTTAATTAGGGTGACATATAAATTAAAAAAAGACTTTAATTAAGCACACCAACAACTTGTTAATCCATAATTTGCAATACAGATTGGAAAGATTAACAACAACTTTGGTTCTCTTTTGCAAATGGGCTTCCAATATTGCAACCAAAAGTATAATCTTTGTAAGCTTTCTTGACCTTATTGTTATTTTTATATACAAAAAATATGCTTAAGATAACAAAAAGAAATGCAAAGAGTTTAAATTATTGATACCACCCTAACCAAAACCTTCTTTTCATTATTTAAATAAACACAATAATGTCATAAACCACTATTAATTAAAATAATTGTGTACTATATCATAATTTTATTCCCATCAAAGTTTTAATATTTAAAGAAACTCGACTAATAATATCACACGTACCTTTCTATAATCTAAGAAAAGAAGTAAATCTTAATTATTATATAGATATTAAATTGATGTATGTGAAATGGTTCTTATAATTTTCGTGAAGATAAAAATTTTAGTTATTGACGTTTAGAAATTTTACCTCTATACAAATTTTGTTTCATAGTTTTAGTTTCGTAGTTTGAGACGATTTTAACAAATAAAAATTTGAAAAACAAAGAAATTTAATAGAAAACAAAATTATAATTCATGTTTAATTTTAAGAGATTTATGTCTAATAACAACATTCATCAAAATTTGTGTTCCAATTTAAACAATGATTCAAGTCATCATTTTGACAATATTTAAATTTTAGATTGAATATAACTATTATTAATTAATTGATGAAAAATAATAAATATCATATACTTTAATAAAAACATTACATAATACATATTAAAACAATTTATAACATAAAATACTATATATATTTATTTAAGATTTTATTTAATCTTTTCTTAATATACCTATTGAAAAGGAGCAAATTTTATGATCAAATTTTGAAAACAGAATTAATTTCGATTATCTATTGTCTAACAATGTCTAAATAGAATATTTACTTTAAATCTTATACATTGAAAATTAATAGTACAAAATTGATATAGATTGGTTGAAGATTATGTAATAAAGTTTTAGGGATATGAAATTAAAATAAGTTGAATGTATGAATATAAGAAATCTCAAACATTGAAAATAGAATAATGGTAGTCACGTGGGGGATCACGTGGTCGGCTAAGGAAACTTAATTTAATTAAATTTATAATGAAAATAATTTTAAATGCAAACAATTTCTTTCTTTTTTTTTTTTTTTGTGGGGTAAAATAAAATTCTACCTTTTCTTTAAAGCAACTTTTTGGGAGAATTTAAAGTTAAAATTCATTCTAGAAACCATTTGAAATTTCAAGTCTCACCAACTTTTTATTTCACTAAAATAGAATTTTTTTTTTTTTTTTTTTTTGGCAAGCATTGAAAAAAGTAAATAAAATAAAATAAAAAGACGTGGGTGCGACCATAATTTTATGTCCGTTTGGTAACTATTTTCTTTTTTAAAATTAATATTTAACCTTTTTTTTTTTTTGTTATCTACATACTATAAATGGTTTTAAAAATCAAACTAAAATTTAGAATCTAAAAAAGAATAGTTTTCATAACGTTGTTTTTGTTTTAGAAATTTGACTAAAAATTCAATCATTGTATTCATTTTTTATTAAAAATAATTAAAATGTTTTAAATGGAAAGTTTTTATCGTTTTGTCATCCAGTGAGAAGTAATAATTAAAAAGAAAAAGTTCGATTATACGTTAACTTTGTAACCATCGAGTGAAAGTTTTTAAACTTTCATAAACGAATTAATTCAAACTTTAATATAGAATTTCCTTGGTCAAACAGTCTTAAATATCAATTCCTCTATTTTGTTATAAGTTTCACAATATATTTTTCAAAAGAAATGAGAAATTGATACACTTTATAGCTTAAATTGATACAATCAACTATAGTATTTAAAGGTATAAATTCATACTTTGTCTAAATTTTGTTATGTATGACAAGTCGAATATACATTATTTAATAACATAAAGAAGCTAAATTATAGATCCAATGTTTCAACTATCATTCTAATAAGCCTCTACCTATAATAGTTACATACGTTGTATTGATTCAACTCTCTATCATTTGACGATGTTGATTATATGTTTATAATTTTGAATTTGGTTGTTTTCTCTTTTTGGCTACCCTACATATAATTTTACATTGAAAAAAAAAAATTAGAAGCAGTATTGTTCTAGAAGGGGCTTTAAATTGAGTGGCAGCCAAGTTGAGAAGCAAGTTGCAAATAATACAAAAGCTTCAAGTAAACCTTGGAGTACTTTTCTTGTCAATCTCCCAAAAAAAGTGAATGAATTTGATCATTTTCTTTCATAAAAATGGGACCCTTTTCATGAGGATAATATAGAAATTAAGAAAATTAATTTAGAAATTTTAAATTTTATTACTCAAATAATTTTCTTGGCTTAGCCTTTGCCTTTGGCTGCCTCCATTTCAACTTTCCTTTCTTCGTCTAATTTGTGATTATTGTAATGTTCGTCATGTTTGAAAGTAAACTTTAGAAGAAATTAAATGATGGAATGCATGTGTGTTGAATTTGTTAAAGTTAATAATATAACGTTTTCAAAGATCATTCTAATATCAAATCCACATTTTAATTTTAGGGATAAACATCAACAAACAAAAAAAAGATGGCCAACTTAAATTCTATTTTGGATTTTGTACTCTTTTGGGGACTTTTATACAATTAACTATCCCATTTTATTCCTAAAATATTTGTACAGTTAAAGTTGAAAAACAAGAAGTCATTAGTATTTTGTACTATGTCTTCAAGGAGATGAGACGACAACCAATATAGCATCTTGTTGTACAATCATATACAAAGTCTACAAAGTCATGAACGATGTTAAAATTGTCACACAAGCAATTAACGTGTACGTGTAACATGGGTTTATGTGTTATAATGATAACATCCAGTCACATCGTTGTCTAGTACACATCATGTGCGATGTTTATAGCATATGACTGCTTGGTCTTAATTTGGAGGGAAAATTTAGTGAAAGGAACTATTAAAAGATATGGAAGTTTAATATTTCTTTTTTACTAACTCTAAAGCCATACTTAGTCTAATGCCCCATTTATTCTAAATTTGACCAATTTGGTTTTTTTTGAAGAAAGGAGGAGAATTCTCTATAGTTTGCTTCATTTACTTTTGATCTTAATCGAGTCCCATTGTTTTTTGTAAAAAGAAGAATTCATTGGAGCAATTGGAACAAGTTGTGTCTAACAAAAAAACTGGGGCTAGAAATTTTAATCTCAAGCAATGTTTGATAAACATAATTGTTACATTAGATGGAACCATATGGAGTTTTATGGAGTTTTATTTCTTTCTTCAATAAAGAAACTAAGCGAGTGATGGATGGAAAATTTGAAATGGTGAGTAGGTTTTTGATCGGACCAAACTATAAAATTTTCTCATTTGGAGTAACTGAACTTTATTCATCAAAATCTTAAAAGCCAAAAAGAATGCTTGTTCTTAAATTGAAAGAGGGCTTTAAAAAAATCATTAACTACATAGGTTTTGATTAATTACATATGACATGCACTTATTCATACAATACTTTGACTAGATAAATATTCTGTAAGTGGTAATACTGTACAACACTTTTTGCAAGAGTATTATGAATCCAACCTCTTAATTGATAGAACAAACACTATGGATGACCTTCAAACAAGAGGACCTAAATTTACCAATTAACGTAATAAGAAATAATAAACATCACATATTGTTACTAATTTTAATATAATATGAACAAGAATACTAGTAAACTTTTGATGTTAATCAAATGTGCTCTTCATTTGTCATTTACATTGGATGTCACTTATAAATACAAGAGACAACCATCAAAACGTAACAATCGAAATGACATGAAAAGAAAGATAATCAGAAGGAGGAAGCCACATAAAAAATTGAGTTGTCCAAAAACAAAGCCATTTCAAATGCATGCAATAAGAAGTCTTCAAACACCTGCTTATCCATTTCCTATATATATCATCATCAAAACAACTTTCATTCAAATCAAAAAAACAAACAACCCGAAATTCAATGGCGGAATCACGTAACCCTCAGTACTCCAAACCCCAACAGTTCTCCTCCGGTAACCCTCAGAACTCCAAATTCCAACAGTTCTCCTCCGATCAAATCCCCCGATCTCACAAAGTCGTCAAGGCCGCCACTGCAGTCACTACCGGCACATCGTTTCTCGTCCTCTCCGCCCTAATAATGGCCGGTACCGTAATTGGTCTGGCCGTTGTTACCCCATTGTTTGTCATATTCAGCCCGGTTCTTGTACCTGCAGTGATAACTGCCACGCTTTTGATCTTGGGGTTCTTGGCCTCTGGTGGATTTGGAGCTGCGGCGATCGTTGTGTTGTTGTGGTTTTTCAGGTATATGGGTAGTAATGGGAGAAATCGTAGTGGATATTGGCCGGAAAAAAGTCGGTTCAAGTTCAACGGCAAGGGGAGAGTGGAAGGCTAAATTTGGAGATGAATGAAGTGAATGGATGGATGAGACAAGTGCATTGTGCAGAAAGGCAATGGCCGTTGGATGAATTTGATGTACCTTAAGACTGCCTTAAAAAAATGTTTGTTTGATCAATAAAATGTAGGTTAATGTTCTTTCATTTGTAGGCTTAGTCTGTTCATTTGCCTCTTTCAAACCAAATTTGAGCCACCATTACTTTTATGTTATACAGCGTTTTCTCAAATGTTCTTAACCCACATGAATTTTGGTACCTTATCTAATAGATTCTAGGCTATTAGTATACTTTTGATCCTATAGTTTCAACTATGAACTAACATTCATAAAAATTTCAATTCAATTCACAACACAATGCATATCAAAATAAAATACCAATTCTTATTATAGGCATCCCATTAAAACAAATGACAAAGATGTGATCATCATCAGAAAGGAAATTTCGTTCTCATCCACAGCATGGCTTTACTGTGTAGGAAGGTGTCCTAAGATTATTCCACATTTCATCATTTGATGAACACAACCAAATCAAACAAACAGCAAAAGAATCAAAGTATTAAATCTGAATTTGAAAGAGTTTACAAAAATGGGACATGGAATGGTATACTCAGATGGCAATGGAGATAATTAGGTTCGATTCTGCCAGCAGAGTCTCCTCAATGGATTTCAGAAGAGGGAGCTTTTTATCCTCATTGTAACCCTCCGATTTCCCAAGAAAAACACTCTTTACAAAAGAGTAAAAAAGAAAGAAACAAACAGATTTTGTTGGAAGATAAAATGGAAACAAAAAAGAGAGAGAAAGGGCTCAGTTTCGAAAGTAATCGACACGCAAGATTCGAAAAGAATCCTGCATTCCGGTCTGTTGAGCTTGATCTTTCATGAAATCATCAAAGCCACTTGTTGTATGTATATAAAACCAACCAAGGAAAATCCAAAGAAAGAAAGAAAAAAAAAAAAAACTTGAAAACCTCACAGAAGAAGGAAAAACAAAAAAGATTTGAAACAGTGAACATAGAAATCGTTAATGGAATTGAGTAACAGTAAAAAGGAATAACCTCAGGAAAAGAAGGAAGATGGGGAAGGCTAAAGAAGGTTGTGCCGCCGCTAACACAAAGAAGAAAGAGTGGGAGTTGATGGGGGTAAAACCTGGGGAGGCTTCAAGGGTTTAAATAAGGGGAAGAAGGAATTAGGGTTATTGTTTCCGCCGCTCCAATTTGGGAATGAAAGCCCAACCCAATTGGATTTCTAAAACATCCGCGTCAAACAAATTTATTCCTTTTCTTTTTAAATTTGAAATTCTCACAATTTAGTTCCACTTATTATTTTTAAAATTTTTACTTATTACATTTTTTAATTTTATTAAAAAATTATAGAGAAAAAATATTTTTTAACAGTGTTTTTTCTATTAATGGTAAATATTTTGTGAAATGTTTTATTTTTTACAATTTACCTTTAAAAAAAAATAGAATTTAAATGTGTTTAGTTTGCAAATTTCAATTTAGTGTAAAAAGATGACTATTAAAACACTAAATATGAATAGCTTGATATATAAAACACTATCAAAAAAATCACCTTAGTTAGATGATATAAATAATGGGGTAAAATGCACTTTTGATTCATAACGTTTGAAATTAATGTATATTCAATCTTTAAAGTTTCAAAATAAATATTTTAAAATAGTCTATGAAGTCATATTGACGGTTAGTTGATTGAGGACAAAATGATATTGGGGTTAAATATAATTAATCAGCAAATTGATTTGACAAGGATGAATATAATATTAATCTTTTTCAATGATATCGCATTCTTCCTCTCACTCTCTTCTTCATCCTCCCATCAAAACGGTGCAAAGTTTTTTTTTTTTTTTTTTTTTTGTCGTTGTTACTGTTGTTGCTAATGAAGAACAAAGATGAATTTTAACCATCCCTAAACATTTTAATCATCATATACAATATTTCCTTTTTCATTTCTTGCCTTTTTAGTTCTAATAATCATCAACAAAACACACTTTGAAACAAACAAATATAGAGAAGAATTAGAAGAAGAAAACAAAGGAGTTTTAAAGAAAAATATGAGGCTTTCGGTACACAAAAAAAGACTAGAAATGAAAAGGGAATTGTTGAATTCATATGTGTTCTTCG
The DNA here is from genome assembly GCA_025688845.1 of Cucumis hystrix. Lineage (NCBI taxonomy): Eukaryota > Viridiplantae > Streptophyta > Magnoliopsida > Cucurbitales > Cucurbitaceae > Cucumis > Cucumis hystrix. The sequence goes on along the minus strand of CM046891.1, from coordinate 12,776,945 downwards.
TTACGAACAGAAATAACAAAAAATAAATTTACCAAACGATGTCACGTCATAAAAAAATAAATAACTTTTGTCCTATCAACTTGTTGATTTAATTGCCAAATCATTTTATCGTTAGTCAATTAAACGGTCCAAGTAACTTCAGGGATCATTTAGAACTATTTCTCAATCTCGAAGACCATAGTGTTCATTTTCAAACTTCAAATACCAAATAGACATCAACTTCAAGAATAAAAAATGAATTTTGCCCTAAATAATATCAATATTCCAACCTTTGTGAAATAGTAATAACCCTTATTAATGTTTACTAGATAATATTTTGGTCCTTTAAATTAAGTTTGTATTTTATTTATTAAAAGTTATTCATAAGACATTAATTATTGATAGTTACTAATAAAAGTTAAAAGTATTAATTTTTGTGGGGAGTGTTTATGATTGATGACTTATTTCTCACAAAATATAATTTATAACTTGTTGCTTACGTCATACCCTATTGTCTCATTTTGGTTAACCTATCATATTATATCTTTAAAATGTGATAGATTGAGATCACGACCGTTCTAGATTTGTTATTATTTTGTTTGTTAGAATTTCATACAAACTTACAATAAAATAAAATGAAAACTTGAATGTTACACACACACACACACATATATATGTATATGTATATTAAATCACGATAAAGGATAATGTAGATATAACATAACACACAAAGAGAAAAGCAAGAGCTTGGTTTCCTCCGATCACAACTCCGGCGGCAGAGCTGGGAACACTGTTGTTGTCAGTTTTGGAAGAAGGCCGGGGGAGGGCATCGGACTGGGACGACGGTGGCTGAGGAGCAGCAGCAGGAGAGAATGATTGGTTGTTTTCGACATTGACTTGCAACTTCATGCCACCGAGACAGAGCAACCTGTTGCCGGAAACAAAGAACCTGTGGCCAGGCTTGGACAAGGTGACGGTGGTGTTGCCAGAGGAGTAGGCTTTAAGAACATTGGTAGTGTTGCAACTGTTGAAATTTTCTCTAGTCACTTCGTTTAAGCTTGCCGATGAAGAGTATTGAAACACTGCACGTTGTATGGAGATCAGACGTATAAATGAATTTAGATCATTATATTGGATATAATTATATATATATAATTAGTTAGATAGATATATATATATATAGTTACCAAGAACATCTCCAACAAAAAACCTCTTGCCTTGAGACCAAGTATCAAGATCAGTGCTAATATCCCAACCAGAAGTATCTCCTACAATATATGTTGTAGCATTGCATCTTATGAATGCAAATCCAAATATCACCACTAACACACAAACCCAAATATTATTATTATTTCCCATCATTTGCTCACAATATTGCTTCTTCAATTTCCCTTTCATCTCCAAATTTATGTGTATATATATATACCTTTAGCTTACACCAAACTTTTATTATTTCCTCTTTATTAGATTACCTAACTCTCCCAACTTCCAATTTCCCCCTTCTTATGTTATTGAAAGGAATTAATAAGAGGGTGGTAGAAATAAGCAGCTTAACCTCCAATTCCAACTCCCAAAAATCAATAACTTCCCTTTCTTGACTTTTTTTTGTTTAACCCAATGATCACCTTTTATTATTTGTGGTAATTAATTATTTGGTAATCGTTTATTTACCATTTTCAAATTGAAACCCCCTTTGAAATAATGGGGAAAATATATCTATTTAAAGTTTAATTGTTTCAAATAAATTTTTGTTTATCGTTGTGCCTTTGGTATGTCTAAGTGTTGTGATTATCTTAGTTTAATTTGGTAGCTAACCTACCCACCACTTTGTTTCATGAGATATGACTTCAACTGTTAATAAAATAAGTATGTATGATATGATTTTCAAACCATTAATAAAATAGGGTAACATGATCGTGTTATAATGACTAAGCTAATTAGTTCTTAAATCATCAATCTACCCAAAAGTTTAAATTAGTAGCAAGGGTAAATTATTTATAATATCTTAACACTAGTTAACGAATATAGCATCTATGACTAAAAAGATAAATACGATTAAATCTTTCATTTGTCATATTATTAAGCTCTCACACTCATAGTAATAATAACAACAACAACGACGAGACTCACATTTTAAGTTTAAATACGTAAACCTTAACATATATGGTTAATATGAAATTTAATTACTTCTAAACAAAATTGTCAACACTTAATTTGCTCTCTCGACCCCAAATTTGCAAATTTGTTTTAAAAGTACTCTAAAGTTGGTAGTTTTTTTTTTCTTTTTATACGTAAAAGTGCATTATTGTAAGAGAGAATCATAAGTTGCTTAAGTTGGAAACCTAACTCACACATTCAATTCAATGTGTTATAACAAATAAACAGAAGATTAGAAAATTAATGCAACAATGACAACAATCAAACTTTGACTCTTTCAAAACATGCACCGTAAATGAAAAATGACGACTTTGTTAATAAAATTTTTGTGCTCGTAATATAGTTACAATTCGAGATCTCCTTATCAATTAAAAAAGAAAGCGAGCAATGAGACATAGAGTCAAAAAGACCTCCCGCCTGTTAGACAATGTATGACTCGTGAGAAAATTAATGGAGTGATGTGTGTAATAAACTTTATAGATCTCTCTATATTATAAAAAATTGAAATAATTTCAATATAGTTGTTGAACTACCGTAAAACGATCATCTAACCCTACTCTTTACATTTTTTATAGATTATTTTTACTAAATTATAAAACTCTTTATCAACAAATTTTTGGATGTGCTATGATGTGGATACAAATCATCTAATCACTAATCTCACTTAAAATAACTTCATACGAATAATTGAACAAAGCGAGAGAGACGACGTTTTGTTTGATGGTGCTCACAAAATGGATCGTCGTCAAAAAGCCATATGAGCTTTTTCACATGGCGTAACTATTGTGGTAATTTCATCCAAACTTCGCATGGGCTCAATTTTTAGATCTTCACATCCACAACAATTAAATGAAAAAATTTCACAAGAATGAAAAAGTGTAGAGCAGCATCATAACACTTATTTGGGCATTGCTTATCATCAAATTATCAAACAGTTCGTATACAAGAGGCTTTAAGAAGAAATGAAAATTAAAAAGATGAAGAAGAAAAGGTTTTATTCATACAAATTAAAATTATGAAAAAAAAATCAAGAAAAAAAGAAGTGGTTGAGTTTATGCCCAAGCTCTTTTCCTGGGAGCAAGATCTGATGTTTTAATCTCATCAATCTTTGCAGCTACTATATAATCATTCATGCTCAACCCTCCTGCATATTCAATTCCAAAATTACTCACCTTAGACATTTTAACAAACACAAAATGAGGAGTAATGGAGAAGAAGAGATATCAATATTCAATACCAATGGATGAAGTCCAAAGCTCAGCTCTAACTTGATTGGGTTGCTCCAAATGAAGATCAGGAAAATGGCCAACATTCTCAACAACTTTACAAATTCTATTAATCAGCTCAACACTGCATTTAAAATCCCTCAATTTCCATAAACATTGAAGCTTTAATTCCCCTCTTCCATCATCCACCAATTTCCAACCCACAACCTAACAACAAAAAACTTCATATCAAATCAAATCAAAAAACCAATTTCAAAATCAAACACACAATATACCTTCCTCAAGAGCTTTTTGGCTTCATCCTCTGCCATTGGAGCCTGCAATGAAGAAACTGGAACACACTCTTGTTGAGAGAGAGCCAAGGCTCGGGCATTAGGGATCAGAATCTTGTGCTCTGTATCGGAAAATCCGATCACTTTTTCCCCGAAATTGCTCGCGATTTCCTCGGGAAATGGGTCTCTGGCGCCGAAGTCTCGTATGTCTGTTCCCACGGAGACGGTGAGGGAACGGAGGTTACGGCGGAGGAGGGTGGTGGGTAGGGGAAGGAAGGTGCGGCGGTGGGGTTGGGGAAGAGGGAGGAGAGGGAGGTGGAGGTGGAGGTGGAGGTGGAGATGGGTGGATGAGGTTGTGGCCATGGTTAAAGGATGAGAGTGAAGCTCACTTGGCCGTTTACCTTTCTTTATTTTCTATTGAAAATTTAGTGGATAGCTTTTTATTTTGATATTTGGCCTTTCGCAATGAAAGCAAAGACAAACTACAAACCGAAATTTGTTAAATCATTATTCTTTTTTAATATTCTAACTCTATGGGAGTTGGGGTGTGGATCCCTCTATTGAACTCATTTTTCGACAAAACCACCTTGAAAATCGATTATGGTCGATTTAGTGAACGTTCAAATCAATTTCGCCTACGAAGAAGTGCATTTGAAATTATTTTTTTGTAATGTTATTGGTTTGGATTTTCTCAACTCGACATTGATCGAATCGCTTATGTTTGGTTAATTTTTGTAAATTTTCTTTGTTTTTTAATATATCATCCTCACCCCTATAAGAGAGTTCACATGGATCTCAACTAATTTTACATGAAACCTACCAACCTTACAATATATGAGTATAAAAAACTTGTAAAATATTAAATTATACGTACTTGATCACCATAGATTGAATTTATTGTGTGTTTTTCTAATAAACTAGTACCATTTCTTTACCACTAGAACGACCTGATTATGTTTGTAAAATTTTAAGTTTGTAAATCTCCAAGATTTCATTTGATTTTTTAAAATTAAAACTTACAATTATGTGTACTATGTCAATTGCATTATGCTCATTTTAAAGTTTATAAACATTAAATCCACCTCTATGTTTTGAAAGTAATTTTTTTTTTTTTTTTGCATAGTCAACTTGATTTTCAAAACTAAAAGAATTGTTTTAAAAAATTTATTGGGTAAAATAAATTAAAATATTTACAAATATATATATATATATATAAAATTAAAATTACTTTCTAAACACTAAACAAATCTAAGAACAAAATGATAAGTTATATAAAACAGAAAAAAACTTGTAAATAAAATAACATAAAACGGCGACGTGTCACTTGGGAGTGGGCATGGAGTGGGTTCACGGACTGAGCACGTGATAGAAAAGAATTAGGGCAAAATCATGGCTTCCTATAAATATATCAAGCGGCCCGTAGTTAAACGTCCGTAACCCCCTCTCCCACTCCCGCTCACGCCCCTTTCCTCCATTTTCTTCAATGGTTGCAATTCCTTTTCCTTTGCCGCAACTTCCATCTTTCTTTGGCCTCAATGATCTTTCTTCTTGTGAGTTTCTTCTCATTTTCCATTCGTTTTCATGATTTCCGTTTCGTTTCGTATGATTTACTTTTTAATTTTCATTCGCAACGTTGTTTATACGAATGTGTATGTAGATGATGATGAAGCAAATACTATTAATCCAACACTTGATCTGAGATAATCTATTCGTTTATCTTTTGATGTTATGTGTAGCTTCTGAATCTACTCCTTCTCCTACCATTTCTTTTCTAAATGCTCAAATCTTGATCTCTTGTTTTTCTTTTACACGATTTTCTCTCTTGGTTTCTTTCAAATTGAAATGTAGTTGTTTTTTTTAGAACTTTTGTTTTGAGTACAATGTTGTTTGCATTGGAGGGTTGTTTTGTGTAAAACAAATGAAACTCTACCTTTTCTTTAAATTCTTTCGGTTTTCACTAAGATTTCATTTGTATAATAATGTTAAGGATGGTGTGAAGAAAAAAAACCTTACAAATATTTAGTTCCATCGATCTACGAACACAATTGAAGGCTGAAGAGTTACAAAATATCATATTAAGTTTTGTTTTTGCCATTTGCATCATATATTCAGAAACATCGTGGATACGAATTGATTAGTTTTTGGTTTTAAGAGGGAACATCGATCAATTCCTACCATGATTCTCCTCCAGCAATTTCGAATTCCGTACCACCAAAAGACCAAACAAAAATTAATCTCCTTTCTCTAATTAGACAACAACTATTACGAACTAGAATCAAAACTATAGAGAAGAGCCTTGAGGATAGAGAATGAGGAATGAGGAATGAGTTATATGAATCTTGTTGTAAGAAAAGAAGCCAAGCCATCTCCAATGGATCATCGAGATTTTAATCACGAGTTGATTTCATTATACATAAAAATAGATTGACGTAAGATAGCAATAAATGGTCGATGAAATAAGTTACCCAATAGTAATTGAGTATTAAGTTGGGGTTATTCTCAATCTCCTGCATATTTATCATTTTGTTTACAACGAAATCATGGAATTGACAAACTCTGAGAAGTTTTTTGGGTTCTTAAATTACCTAAACAAGCTTGATTTAACATCCTTTTTGTGAGATAATGCAGAACTTGAAACCATTATAGACAATCAAAAGAAAGACAATTCAAGTTATTTCCTACTAAGAAAAATGGTAGACCAATTTTGATCAGCTCTAGGTCATCAAAACAGTGGATGCCGATTGATACCTAATCAGTATGAGATTAGGAATTCTATTAATTATCATTCTTACAGAAAAGTTCAATTGTTAACATTGTACTTGGGTGAAGTGGATATGATTATTTGAATTTGAGAACTTTAGTGTTTTGTTCGAGAGCCTTTGATCTGTTATGGCCAGTTTATATTAGTAGTAATTTGCCACTAATATATAGAGTTTGAGCTTTTTGATGAACAAACTATCAGTTGGATTTTCACTGTTTTTCATTAGTTGCTACCTGAGTTGAGTTTATTCTAAACCTTGAGTACTTGGCATGTAGTTTATCAGACAATATGGAAGTTGATGAGTTATACCTTGATCTCCTAGCGCTGAGGGAATTGTACATCCTTCTCTTGAAGATTTGTTTGCGAGATACAAATTCCGAACTTGTAAGCTTTCGCAAGTTACTCTTCTCGTTCTTAGTCTAGTTGCCTTTTTTACTTTATTAAACATTGGATACTTATTGTTAACTTAGTACTTTTAGAATTAGAGTTGTTCAATCATTATAATAGTGCTCGAAATCATTAGCCAAAGTGAGCTTTGGTCCGTGATTGGTCTATGAGGTCGGAGGTTCAAGCATGAGACTATTGCACTGAACTAGCAGATCAGTTGTTCTTAGATGGATTTAGTTTATCATCAAGACTCTGTTGGAGTGAGCTTTGTACTTAAATATTTGACCATTGTAGTTTGGGTTTCTTGTCAAAGCAGCTTGATGAAAGGGCACAGATTCTATTGAAGCGCTTGCTTGATGATGCTACTTCAGGAGTTTTGGAGGTTCTCTCAAAGGTTTGTTTTTCATTCTCCATGAAAACCATTTTTTGAACTAAAAACCATGTTCAACTTTGCGTTCTCTTTTGATTTTGTACAGAACTTGGCAGAAAACTCTAACATTCTCTACAATTTTCTACACAAAGATGACAAACAGACAAAGCCAGCAGACAAGAAAGTTGTTGAATGGATGAAACACAATCAAACTGCAAGAAAAATGGAAAATCCAAAGTTTGAACAGAACCCCATTAGGGATAGAGCCTCAGCTTCAAATACTGCTTTTAATGATTTACCTCATGGTATCATTTCAGCACTCAGAAGAATTGAACTCCACATTTTGTCCCTACAACATTGCACAAGCCAAAGTAGGAAAACAAGAGGCAATTGCCAGTGTGTTCTTCATAGGAATGAGACATTAAACCAACAGAAAGTTCACTCAAAAACAGATCACTCAACTTTAAGGACAGGATTTACTAAGCCAGTTAATCCAACAGCGACGCAGCATAGTTCCAAGTTTGTTCATGGTTTCAGAATACCTCGGAGTCAAGGAAATGATGAGGCCATAATGAAACCTCCAATCATTGAAACCCATGTAATACCTAATCAACACAAAGTTGTAAATCCAATGACTAAATCTGGATGTACTTCAGTAGGATCCAAGGCCGCCACCAGCTTCAGGCCTGCCATGAAATTGGATCAAACTAGTAAACAAGTAAAGAAGAACCAAAGTCCATATGGTCGCATGGTAATGGGGCCAACATTACTGGATCATCATCCCTCAAGAGAAGTAAGAAAGGAACAAACTTATAACTACACCCATTTACCTCCACAACAAAAATCAGAATCCTCAAACTCTGAATTTGAATCAGCCTTTTCTTCTTCTTCAAGTTGGACCACACAACAAACCACAGAAAGTGAAACCGTTGACAATGATGACGACGACTCTTCTTCCCCAAGTCACCAAGACGATTCCTCAACAACAGATTCAAAATCAAGTAGCACATATTCGATGAAAACATTCAATACCAAGCATGGGAAAAAAGAGTCGAAGCAAACAGTAGGACGATTCAAGCAACTCAAAAACCAACTTGGTGTAATCTTTCACCACCACCATCATCATCACCATCACCACAATAGCCATAACTTCATGTGGAAGCAGCTAGGGAAGATCTTCAATCACAAAGAGAACAGAGGATCAGTAGTAAGTAAAGAAGACAAGTATGAGAAGGTAAAGAACAGAGCCGTTCGAAGTGTGTGTGACAAGAAACAAGTGAGGAAATTTGAGGCACTTGCTGAAGGGCTAAGAAGCCATGTGAGGTCAAAAGCCATGAAAAGGAAGGAGTTTAAAGGGATGAAATATGGGAAGAAGAAGAATGGTGTGAAGAAATTGAATTGGTGGAAAATGTTTCGTAATAGGCATGGAGTGAAGTTGCCTAATAAAGGGCGTATGAAAATAGGGTATGTAAATAGATAAACATAGCTTTAGAATAGATTGGGACAGCTTTTTTTTATGTTTCTACAAAGGAAAGATGAGATTTTTATGCTTCTCTGTGGAGCTTGATTCAACATTTTTGTGAAGAAATATTGTATTTGTATAGTTGAGGTATCAAATTTAAAATTTTGATGTGTAGCCATATAGGACTCCTTAATCTTAGATATCAAATTTAACACTTTTTTCTAATAACTCTAAAGATATGCTTAGTCTATGCCCATTTATTTATTCTTAATAATCTTTTGCTTCTCTTGATTTTTCTTTTTCCTGCTGTTGAATTCATTTCATTATTCACGTATTTTTCAAGACTTCTTTGATTTCGAATAATTTTATTTATATTTTAGCTTTCTAAACAAGTTCCATGGAGTCGTGGACACCAAATTACATGGATAAGTTTTCAAGATTTTTTATCAACATATATATTTTAAAATAGTTCACAACAAATTATCATACTAAATCAATTTGGTGTCATGAGCATCTAAAAAGAGAAATACTACTAGCAATCATTTAACAAATTTAATCTTAAACTTTACAAAATCATAATAGCGTTAAAACCCAAAACAAAATTAAGTCTTTCACCAAGGCAAAGACTCAAATCTCTTTTCTCTAAGGCTTAGAAAATTTACAATCCTATTATCAATTTACTATAATGTCAAACTCTTTTTTGCTTAAGCCATGTAATTTGTATTGCTGGCTTTTGTAGTGCAACAAACATTTCTCTATTTTCTCTTTTGATAAGTATATCTGCAGCCTTCATATACAACTCATCACCTTCTATAATCCCAGGCAAACGTCTTAAAGTTTCCATTACTTCGAGAGTACTACATCCTGGTAAATCTCTTTTTCTATATTCTATAGCATCGGAAAGACGATCTAATGCATCAAACAACCTAGAAGGTGATCCAACCCTTGAATCTACTCTTTTCCTCCTTTTCTCACTCTCTTGAGTATAAGTTGCACTAGTATTCACATCATTAGTGTTACTTTCAACATTGTTAAACTCATTCTCGTTGAACTTTGTATCACCTATGGTGTCGTCATTATAATCTTCTTCAACCTCATCACTTTCCTTGCGTAAAACAACTTGAGATGGGGTTGGGGCCCAAGCTCCTCCATTAATTGCAACGCCTTTAAAAAGAATGTTCAAGAGCTCCAAATTTTGCAATCCTTTTGCACGAAACTTGGCTGCCTCAGGAAGAACCTATAATAAAAAAATAAACAAAAGGTGATAGGGAGGCATCTACCATGAAAATCAATACAGATTCATGGAATATTACCTTTAATTTGAGATCCCACCATTGACTAGTTGCATCAATGGTTTGCCTCAAAGGGTCCCATCCTATTTCTTTTTCATTTCCAATCAATTCATTCCAAACTTGCCAGTCTCTCTTCAGTGTTGTCCATTTGTTCTTAAGTTGCTTGTATCCATAATTTCTTCCAGTCTTTTCATAGAAGTTCTTAACTACATTCCTCCATCCAATTTTCGTAAAATAACCACGAGGTCTATGCCCATTTAATGTCTCGGTAACACAAACATTTATGAATGAATCGACAGTAACATCATCCCAAATAGCCTTTGTTTGCCTCTCTTTTTCATCACTAGTAGCTAGACTTTTGGACATTCTAATACATCAACAAAAAAAGTATCTGAATCAATTGTACTTTGATTAAGACTAAAGAAAAAAGTGAGAAGATATATACAAATTTGAAATGTAAAAGGCAAAAAATGATACTATTTTCCTTGTGATCCAGAAGCAGTCATACTTTTTCCTTGAATTTCAAATAAACCGTAGAAAAATGGTAAGTAACTGATGTACTTTTCAGTTTCCTTGTCATTAAAGATCCACAACAAGTCCCCGTTTACAAAATATGTATTACAGAATATGTTCAAATTCTCTCTATTGATTGAAAGAACTACATACTGTTATTACTTAAAGCAATGCCAAGGAATTTGAACAAAGAGAAACATAGGTGATGGTGTTTAAAAAATGATATTAAACTATAACAAACAATTAAGAGGTGGTTGTACACCCGTAATTGCATTGGAATGGAAATTCCATGTTTGAATTAAGCGTTTTGAGTCTCTAACTTGTTATTAAAAACTCATTATGTCTTGACAGATTTCAATTAAATCATACTTTCTATCATTTTCACGTTTTACGATTACATTTGTATTTCACAAACATTACAACATGTTTTCGATTTTCAGTAATCCTAATTACTCTCTAAACACCTCCAAAAAGTTTTTAAAGTAAGATCTTCGTCTTCAACAAAAGACACCAAAGTTCTAAATTCAGAAATGAGAAGGAAGTAGCATATTAGAGGCCATAACCCATGCATCCTATTAATAGACATTTTTTAATCCCAATAAAAGCAATGGACATGTTTAATTATAGCTAGGTTACTTTAATTAACCTATTTAAGTAAGTAAACGAATATATTACTCCACATTTTGACTATCAAAATAAAGTTGATTAAACATTCTAACAGATCATCGTTAAGAAATTGGATAAAAAAAAAAAAGAGTTCGATTCAAAATAAAAGAGAATTGCAATGGTAAAAAAAGCAAAATAAAGTTAAATAGTAAGAGAGAAACAATACACAATTGGAATGTGATGAGTAAGATTTTGGGATACAGTTCATTTCTAATTACAACATGACAGCAAAACAGAATGGAATTTCTGGAAAAACATTCAAAATCAAGGTTAAAGAGATGATAAAATTGAAAAGAAACGCGTACCTTAAGAGAGAGTCAACAATGGTGTATGTGAAGGCAAAGCAGAGGAAGGCAGTGATAGATTTGATTTAAAGCAATTGAAGGAAGAAGAAGTGAGAAATTAGGGCGGAAGAGAATGGAGGAGGAGGAGGAAGCATCAAATTAGAATGGGGGATGGATGTTTGGTATAACAGTTTTTTTTTTTTGTAATGTGCTTTCCAGTCAAGCAGTTGGACGGAAAGTGCTTCCGAATTCTAACCTTATAAACTTTTTATAAAGCAAAGCGTAAAAGTGTTTGTTTTACTAAAAGCACTTTCCATTATGGTTTTGACTCCACACCTTCTCTATCTCTCTCTCTCGCTTTCTATTTCTCAAATTTATCATAATGGAAATTTTGAGAAACCAAGATGAACCAACTGACTTGGACCGGTTTTTAAATATTTTTTTTCTCTTCTTTGGATTTTGGTTTGTTTATTTCGTGATTTCAAAATTAGTTTGGTCGGTGGTTGTTAAAAACGGCCTGAACCGGGTGAACCGGTGTTGGTGGGACCTAGCTGTAGCCCATTTCTTTTCCTAAAGGCCTATCCCTTTGAGCCCATGACTTTTTAGGCCCATTTTCATGGTAAATGATTTTAAAAGACAAATAATGGTAAAATAATTATAGTGTAAATATAACCAAAGATGATTAAGAGTAATTCTATCATAAGCTTAGTGAAACCAACATTTACAATATTATCTACTATTAATAATTTATTAAAAATTATTCATATATATATATACACTAATTACTAGTTATATGTATAGCACACACATTCTTAACTCGTAAATCTATTTTTTTTCAATCCATCAGCCAAATCACTACACGAAGATTCCTAAAATATTAAATTTGCCCAATAGACATTGGATTGAATTTCTATCATTTTCAAAACTTCTCAAATCTTATTTAATTTTTTTTATCGTTGTAAAAAAATTATTTAAATCTTCCTAACAATTTTTTTTTTATCTTTTCAAAAATTTATGAATTTCAGTTTTAAAAACAGAGAAATGTTAACCCTACAAAAAGAGAACATAAAACAATAAATAGAAAACAAAAAATAGAAAACAAAAAACCAAAAACCGAAAACAAAAAACAGTAAACAAGAAAAAGAAAATAGAAAACAAGAAACAGAAAACAAAAGCAGGAAACGAAAAATAGAAAGCAGAAAACGTTTTTGTTTGTTCAGAAGTGATTGAGTTTTGTCTAACAAATTTCCTAAGCTTAAGACATTTGCCAAATACAATACTGATAGCAGTTGACTTCTTATTTTAAAAAGAAGGATTTTGGATTTTTGCATCTGCATCCCATGGGTTTCTTAAGATTTATCATCCACTTACTGTGCAGTCTACAAAATCCGAGTTAAGTCTTGAAAAACAAAAAAGCAAGTTATAAAAAATCATAATTCAAACCTTACCTTCATAAAATGATGAAATCCCAACGGTCAAAATTAATTTTCAAGTCAGAACATAAAATAAAAAAAAAAAACTCAATCTAAAAATGCTTGTCATTTTGCAACTCCTCATTATCTCTTAATTTTCCAGGGATCAATTCTGACCACTAAAGCTATCAAATTTAAGCCATTTCACCTCTCTACCTTAAAGAGTCACAATTTAAGCCATTTCAATGATATTTGTTCTTGTTCACCCTCACAAAGGAGGTTGGAATTGGTATTATTTCAGTCAAATATATAGATTACATAAAGAGCATTAAGAACCCCTAATCCTATACTATAAATTCTTGAATAAAAAGAAAAAAGATATTATTCTATCCCTTGTTCTCTTCTCTTTCGTTTATCCAATCATATCAACTGGTTGACTAACCGACTGCCATTTCAATGTCTCTAATGGAGTGAGTGTATGCTTTCACCAACAATTTATTTATTTACATTTTTAATGGAGGAGGGATGAGTTTACAAAATAAACCACAAGCATTCTTCTCAATTTCAAGAATCTGAACATCAAACACCGAGCAGTGACGACTTCAATGGGATATTAAACTCTCCATGGATGCAGATGCACAATATCAAACGAGGCATCAAATCCTTAATTAGAGCTTAGAACTTGGTAAGATTCTTGAAATAGTTTTTAAAATTACAATATTACTCTGATTAATCCAGTAATGAAGCAACATTCATTTGAAGTTTGGATAAAAATCTCAACTGATTGGACAAATAAACGAAGATTCATTAAAAAGAAGGTTACAACCGTAAAGCCTCAGATTAGTTATCCCATCATTCATTGATCAAAAGATCAGAGACCAAAAAATATAAGGATGAAGAATGACAACGTTTAAACATGTATTTTATCAGTTCCTAAAACAGTGATCTGAATGAAATTCTATCAGCGAAGAAAATCAATAACACAGCTAAAGCACATAAAGGTTTGGAAATCAGTTGAAATTGTATGATATCTGTGGGTATCACTACCGTAGACATAACTATGAATCCAAATCCAGCGGCTATGATTAATTTTTCTTTCGATAATTGTATTACTAAAAGAATCGAAATGAAATTTCCATCAGTGAAAAAAAATATATCAAGAACACAGTTGAACTAAATAATGAAAACGAGATTACAGGAAATTGAAATAACATTAGCCAAGAATAAGAGACTGTGTTTTCTTCCTTTCGACAATTCCATCATTAAATAAAAAAACAGAAAATCGGAATGAAATTAAAGCGAGTTGGAAAACAGATGGAAATCATCAGAAAATGAAGAATCAGGCCTCAGACAGAGTGTTCTCAGTCATAAAATTATCAGACAATGTAGGCAAATCAAAATATCAAACATCACCGGCCTGATTCAGCAAAAACAAATAGAAATAAAAACAAACAGAAAGGAGAAAAATGGCGAGTGAAGAGATGGCTCAGTTCAGCGGGGTAGTCGACATGCAAAGACGTTTCACTCATTCAAGAAAGAAAGAGGAAATTACTCTGCAATCCGGTCTGTTGAGCTTGAATTTTACTGAGTCGTCACGGCGATCTACTTCACTCGCTAGAAAATACAAAATGAAAAGCATAAAGAAAAAGGAAGAAGAAGATTGGAAGAGGAAAGTGCTTCGGGGAATGAAGGCTGTGTGCGATTGAGAAGTTATATAGTGGAGGAGATTAGGGTTTGTCCACAACATTGTAGGAAAATACGAGAATGACCCGCTCCTCTCTACTCTTCAGGATTCTCGAGAGATTTCGATTCCCCCATTATTTCTTTGAATAGAAAAACGAATTTTGCTCTTTTTCGTAAATAATTTTAATATTTTACTATTTTTAAAATATCCTAATTGTAAAAAAGTATTCTCATTAGTTTTATATTCATGAGCGTAAAGACTAGTACGTTTGACTTACAACTTACATAACCTTACAACATTTGGGTGTCAATGAAATTTGAAATTTAATTTGATCTTGAACTATTCTCATTAATTAGTTGAGATTACATTTGAGAAGCCTATTTAAAATAACGGACAAATAACAACTTTGAAATTGAGGACGATAGTACAATTTTTATGTGAATTGAATTATGTTCATTTTGGTTTATAGTGGTATTGTTTAGGTGGATTCAACTTAGTTGGGACGGATACAGTAGATTGGTTAGATTCTTTGTGTCATGATGTTGGATATATGTAAAATATCTACTAAATTATTTCCAAACAGACCAAGATTGGAATTAAATTGTGATACATATTCTACAAAAGAAAAACTAAAAACTTGGTGCTGTGAAAAACATGTAGTTGATAATTGAGTTTGCTAAAATAGGTTGAAGAATATTATTAGGGAGGAGAGTTAAAGATTAAACTGTCATTTATATATCTGTTTATTAACAATAAAAAATTATCTTCTCTTCACCTTCTTCATAATTTTTCCTTCTTCCATCTTCAATGACGACGTGGTAATTGTCACGAAGGGTACTTGATGAATCAACCATGATCACAAGTAGCTCCGATGAAGAACCAACAATGTCGTAGGCATCTCTCTTTGACAACGAATTAAAAGTCTCAATTTGTTGGAAAATATATAAGATCAAAATGTTGAACAAAATACATTGTTGTGCTGTGACGAACCACTACCAACTACAATCTATTGGTGGAAGAACCACTGCCAATTACAATGTCCAGAAAATGGCTAAGATGATGTCAATAGATAGGGCAGAGTCCAAATTTAGTTAATAAAAATTACCTCCTTTTTGCCCGAACCCATCCGAACAGACAGCTGCGGCGATAGGGTTATTCTACTGCATCATCACCAACGTACTTTTGTCTCTCAACTTTCTTTAGTATATACTCTCTCACATCTTCTGAATCTCACAACTTTGCTTATGAGTTTAGGTCCACCAGCCATTTCCAACACCTTCTTGAATGTCGTGGCTCTATCTCGGTGATATATAGCATCATCCTCCGATTAGATATAGACAAATCGATCATCCTAATTTATAAATTAAAGAGAAGGAAAAGATACCTCTGCTGAACCTCATTTCATCTATAGCAGTATATCCAGTTCCTCCAACTTATTGAACTCTACCTTCCTGAGAGAACGCTTCCAAAAACACTTTTCCTTGCTATGACTACAAAGATAAGCAAATTGAGAGGGAAAAGGATTTACAGAGAACTATTTTTCTTTTGTAGAATTGTCGGTGAGAAAGAGACAGAGTATTTGATGTTCTAATTTTTTTTTTCTTCAAGTAGAGTGTTGATTCTAATGAATAATAAAATAAATATTTGAATATATATTATGAGATGAAATGAAAACGAAAAATGAGGCCTCAGATCACAAAGAGTTTGTCAAATTATCATGGTAAATGATCAAACGATGTTGGCAAATACATGAAATAATATCAATCATGATCATCACCGGCCTGTGATCAAATTATACAGTAACCATAATAATCACAAACAATGTAACAGAAACACATTGGGGGATCGATCGAGCAAGAGAGAAAACTCTCTTCCTGCAACACAGTGAAGACACCCATGGCCCATATGATTATTTATTGAGCATTTCTACAATTATATAATGGAAGAGAAGGAGGAGGAGGAGGAGGAGAAGGGAGGAGGAAGAGGGAGGAGCTCAGGAGGATATTAATTAGTTGATGATGATTTAGGATTGTGGGGGAGAGGTTCCTCTCATAATTTCCACAAAGAAAAGTCATCTTTTACTTCCAAAAAGTTCCAAATTTCAAACTAAATTATAAGAAATTTCTATTTCGAGTGGTTGAGGTTTTCTTGACTCAATTATTGAGACAGAAGCACTCTCCTACTTGAATTTGTTCTTCCAATTTCTTTTTAAGTATCTTTTTGGTAAACAATAATTCAAAAAATTAATATCATCAAATTTGGGAAATTATCAAAAATGGTGTAAAGAGTTTTGGGATAGTTTTTAAAAAAGATTTTAGGACAAATTAAGTAGGAAAAGTCTATATTACCCTTCATTTTTTTCTATTCTTCTCCTCTTCCTTCTCACTCATTTTCGTCTTTCTCCTCCCTTACTATCTTCTACTGAGCAGCAACTTCAACTCTTCTCCTTTCTCGGTCACCGTTGTCGTCTCCTTCAACTATTACATCTCCATTTATTGATTTTTTTTTCAATTTTTTTTAATTATTGTTGGCATGTGAAACAAATTGGATTTGGATAAACTATTTGCATTCCCGTTAGACCCAAATGTGGAAATTGCAGTGTTAGTGACTTATGCCCATCCGCATTCAAGGAGTCTTCAAGCCCATCTCCCAAATTAAATGGTTCAAGTTCTAGCAAAAAATTGTGATAATCTTTTTGTTATGAATGAATATATTTACTAGTCCTACATTTTCTCACAAGTTTTTGATTTTCTATCTTTTTGTTTTGTTTTTTTTTTGGCACCATAATGGTTTACAGATTTAGAGGTTCCATTATGGTTTCTATTGCCAAGTGTTGAATAGATAGATAGGTGGATACCGAAGGATCTCAATTGGCCAATGTTGTGTAGAACGAACCTTGTTATTGATGTTATAATGTAATGTATTGATGTTCTTGGTACGAGTTTTACATTATACCATAATTTCATCATCATCATTATTGTTGACTAATTCTTCATGAAACCGTTTTATGATGGAATGCAACCCCTAATTTATAGACTTTTACAGACTTTTGTTCTAATGTTTTATCTCACATGTATTTGGCACGTTTCAAAATTATACTAGGAGTTTCAAAATGAAATTGCTACCCTTCATAAACTATTTAGAGTGATTCTATGCATGTTTCGTAAGTTTATTATGCCCTTATGTTTTATCTCGCAACTTGACATAAATGGAAAAAATGAAGATGTTCATGCTTTTATAGCCCAGATCAATAACTTCTCAATCATTTGTATTTAATGTGTACCAATAATTTATCAGCTTGACATAACTACCGTGTACCAATAAAATGTATTTCATGTTTGACAGCGTGTGAGTAAGAGAAAATTTGTTGAATTCAGTAGTTGATGTATCCATAGAAGGGAAATATATAGTGCTACAGATAACCCGGACAAGGGAAAAAGGAAGGCGTTGTTGATGGTTCTGCATTAATGATCATTCGTGACTAACTATCGAAGGAACACTTGTTGAAGAGAAAGAAGAAATCACAAGGATAGGGTGGAGTAATGTGCCTTATAATTTTATAACGTTGAAAGTATAAAAGAGAAACTAGAAACTATTTAGTGCTATGGATTATTAGAAGCCACTAGTGGAAGATGGTTACATGTACACCTATTGTAGATACATAAAAACATTGTAATATTAAATATTAAAGCTTACAATCTCTTTCCCCACTAATATGTTACTCAATCGAATAGTAAAACTGCAATGTCTAGGCTTGTCGAAGTAGAGCCATTCCCTGATTGTCTCCCCCTCAAGAAATGTAATACCAAAAAGCTCTGCAACAATTAAAAGAATCACTATAAATACACCTAATTGATACAACTCACTAGGACAGAATAAAAAGCATCAATGAAAAATGAGTAATTATAATAGCAAAACAACAAAAGAAAAATAAAATCAGAAAAACGGGAAAAAGTTAGAAAGCAACATTAGTTTTACCCAAAGCATTCCTTGGAGATTTCCTTGTTGCAGCCCCATCACATATGGGTATTCCAACTTCTTTGGATTGTGTCTTTGCTTGAGAGCAACAAACAAAGGACCATCTTTAAAGCCAATTCCCCTAGGACACAATATTGGAATCATTCCAAGAAGGCCTTCGTAAAAGAAAATGAATAATTTTGAAGATCTACAAGAGACACTTTGCACTCCTCAAATACGAAAAAACTTTTGTGTTGGAGCTATGGAATACAAAAACAATCATGGGGCAGAATCAATTCGGCTAGTTAGCATCTATTAGATTATTACAAAATATATTATACATTCTAGAACAAGAATTAGTACATGTCACTATGGCTAACCATCTCACTCCTCACCTCTTAAAAAGTGCTACATCCCAACTCTAAAAACCAAGTACAAAAATTCCTAAAAAGTGTCTAAGTCATATTTTGATTCTCAAAACAACCTAAAAAGTTCATAAGTATCACTTTAACTCTTAAACCAACCTAAAAATATGTACAAAAACTAAATTAACATTGTACATCACTTATTTTTTTAATGATCAACTTGATATTTTTTGTAGCATGAACTTGAGATTTTATGACCAATAACTTTCTCGAAATCCTACAAAAGAGATAAAAAAGACAATCTTAATAGATCTATATAGCATGTAATATGATAACACAATCTTTTTTTGGCTAAGATGATCTTGATTGAAGAAATAGTAATTTACAATCTGATTCATATGAGACGAGAAACTTGCGATTTTCCAGAATGTAACATGAATCTCACACTTTCAATTTTTCTAAAGCGGACTAAATTGTAGATGTTTGATACTAGGAGGTAAGAGATCAACTTGTCCCATTAATCTCCAAAAAAGTATCAGTGCAATTAGGATATCTACAAAATAAAAAGTAAATGCAAGAACAATAGGAAGAAAAATCTCCATATGTTGTATAATTTAGTCAACATATAAAGAAAGCTTTATGAGATATAACATGCGCAATGGCCACACCAGTGACACCTAAACGAAATATGAATATATATGAATATTAGATTTAAAATAATGTTTGTTACATCTCGCCACTTAAACAAAACAAAGGGAAAATTGGGAACACAGGTAGTTCAGAGGTTCCAAAAGAAAAAGTGGTTTAGAAAACTCATTCACTTTTGCTTGTTGTTAGGTAAAGAGAACCAGAGATTAGGATTCATATTCGTGTATACCAGTTGCATATAGAGGAGTTTTTGTGTCCTCAAATCCCTAGTTGCATATAAAATGGAAAAATGTTTCTTAAAGTAAAATAGAAAAAAAAAATCCCACAAATTGTGTGAAAATCTTTATAAACCTCGCTGTCATATATCGTCGTTTGAAGCCACGTTGTCATTGTTTGAAGCTCGTCGTCGCCGTCTAAAGCCTCATCGTCACCATCCAAAGCCTTTCGTCAAAGTCACCTGTGCGTGAGAGATTTTGAGAATGGAAAGCGTGAATATGGAGGAAGTGGGAGAAAAAAGATCTACCATTTAGCCTTCTTTTTGCCGAGGGTAATTTGGATATTTCAGGACCTTATTTGTCCTAAAACTCTACCTTTCCAAAAATCAAACCAAAACTCTTTGAGCCCCAAAATTTTGTCCTATTTTTTATAATTTCCCATGAAATTTGTAGATAACTTATTGCTTCATTTTCTTATTATAATTCAAAACAGCTCTTTTGCATTTTCTTCTTCAATTAATAGTTTAATAAATTACTTTGTATTTTAAAAAATTACGATATTCGTCGCTTATTTTCATATATACCAGGAAAATTTGAAACTATTTACAAATATAACAAATTTATCAAATTTTCTATAATCTTTTTCCTTCAATTTTGTGGTATATGTAAAAATAGTTTCTCAAACTTTTTTCTTATTCATAAATTTCTTTCTATTTTCTATATTTTAATTTTGAATTGAATGAGATTTTATTTATACTATAATATTCTTAATTTCAAATTTTAACTTTTTTAAAAAAAAAATAGAAAAATCGTCAAAAATAGAAAATTTGACAAAATATTTTCAATATATTGCAAAATTTTTGGATTCTATCAATATTATAAATTGATGGACACTAATATAAGTGACATTGATAGACAGTTATAGAAGTCTATCAATTTCTATCCATAATTACTTTGGTATTTTTAAAAATGTTCCAATTTTTTATTATTTGAAATTTTGTTGTAACTCTCTTAGGGAATGTTTCTTTCTTTTTTGATTAATTTCATTCAAATAACTATATATATAGTTAAATTAAAAAATGACTAAATATCAAGAAACATCGAAGATTTATTATGATGATTTTAATTGGACTAAATAATTGGTAGATGAATGAATGAATTAATAATCAATTAAATTATAGATGTTGCATCTTTTTTCGATAAGTTTCTTTTTTCAATGCTTACCATAAGTTTAAGGAATTAGGAGAAAAAAGAAGGCCAATAATGTTAAGTCAAACTAATTAAACTTTTTAATATAATACTTACGTCCAATTAAACAAATTTAACAAAACTTTTTGGTAATAAGTAATTTTGTAGAGATTCAAATTTTGGAGTCCACTTATCATTTTCTTCTAAGTAAATCAAAGCCAATACAATTTAATTACTTTTGAATGAATTCATTGAGACATCAAAAGTCTTTTTTGGCTGCGGCTGTAGTTTTCATTCTAATTATCACTCAATAGGGAAGAATCATTGGTTAGTCTTTTTGGTAATAACGTTCATGTTTATTCTTTCTGTTTCTCATTTTTAAAAAAAAAATTATGATGAATGGTTATGTTACCATTTTATTTGGTTTATCATATTAAAATTTCTAGCTTGTTCATTGGTGGGAAAAAAATATCTACTTATTTTGTTTTTTCTTCCTTTATTAATTTTATATATTTAAATTAATATATTATTTTTATCTTCCAAATTTAAATTGTGAATAATGTTTATTTAAATATTTTCTAAATTTTAAATTTTAAATTTCAAAATTTGCAACATGCCTATGTTTATATTTTATTTTATTTTAAATTAAAATTTATTATTTTTAGTATTATTAAAATTAGTTAGAATTTTACCTCATATAATATCTTAAACTAAGATAATGTTATCTTTAATATTTTACAATTCTCACTTTTACATAATAATATAATTGATAAGTGGAATTTGAATCAACAACAAAAATGTGAGAAATAATATTGCAAATCAAGTTTTAAACAACAATATGATTAATATAATTATTGTGTTATAGTTATTAATTTTGTAACAAGATTTATATGTATTTGATAATTTTAATGTTTTATAATTATTTTTCATATTTTAAGAAATTCTATATATTTTTTATTTTTTACATAATTAAAATTATATCTAAACTAAAAAAAAAAGTGAAAATGTTAGGAAAAAAAATACAAGAAACAAGAAATGAATATGAAACAAAATTTTGTTTATGTTATCTTTTCTCAAAATAGAAAACAAGAATGATTATCAAACACTGTTTCGTTTCTTGTTTTAAAAGGAAAAAAGAAAAAAAATACGAGAAACAAGAAAAAAAATAGAAAACAAAAAATAGAAACGTTATCAAATGGTTTCGTAATGATGACTTAATTGAGATATGGTTAGTTACCATGTGCATGCAATTTTTAAAACTAAAACTACCTTACCAATAATTTGATTTAAAATAAAGTTTTGTTTTTCTTATTAAAGAAACAAAAGTTTGCTGAACGTTTTAAATTCACATCTCTTACAAACATTTAAAAGTTCTGCTAATTTTGTAATTTAAATAGAAAAACTAAGGGAGTGTTTGAGATAAGGAGTGATTTATGGAAGGATTAGTGTTATGATAAGTACGTTATCATGTTATATATAGTATACGTTTGAGAGAAGGATTATAATAGATAGAGTTATAATAGCGTATGTATTTGGAAAGGATTGAGAAAGGAGGGAATATAATGAAAAAGAGAAAATGAATTAGGTTATCTATAATCCTACTCCAAACGTAGAGTTTGACTCCCCCATGGTCCTAGAGAGCCAAACTCTCCCTGAAAATTTCATAGACATGGACTAATGCGCGTAAACATTAATTGCACCATCGCTCTCGCATGGAACTGCCAAAGACCACACACCCTCTACATCCATGCCATTACCTCAAAAACAATATATTTTAAGAAAATGATGAGTACTATTTCAAATACTCAGAAAGTAAATCTGATTACCAGAGTTAGAGACTATATGATGTTTTGGTAACTAGTGAGACCTGCATGACCAGTTATCGTAACATGGCCTACGACCATCAAAGTAAATACGATTTGATTCGTGCTAGCCACATCGTAAGTGAGATGTAATAAGTAGTTGGACCCCCAAAGGTGCACGATCTCATACATGGGTAGAATGACAATAATGTATTAGATCATCCAAATTAATAACCAAACCAAAACCAAAGAATAATATATAAATTTCCCCAATAACGATACATACATTATTAATACAAGTTACAATAAAATGAATTCCCCATCAATTTGATACATGAAATCATAATCCTCTCTGATCTTCATAAATTAAATTAACCACAAATTAAACTTAATTCATGCTTTCTTCAAAGCCCAGCAGTGAATGGGACTCCAGTTCCTGGCAACCATGAATTCCCAGCAATAAAATTCCCAACAGTGAATTTAGCTGCTTCACTCGCACTTGTTATCACTCTATAACCCTTCCATTTCACTCTATTAGCTGTTGAAGAACCAGGCCCAGAATTCTTGAACTCTCCATAATACAATGTATTCAATGCAAAATTACCACTCCATTCCAACCACCCTGCTGGATTCACCAAGCTATCCATGAAGCTTTGCAAGTAAACCGTTCTCGAGTACTCCTTCCATGGCCTTCCCAAGTACGTTCTAACCGACTTGATAACCGGTTTTAGGTCGTCTGCAGCCATCACTCTCGAGTTGTGGATTGAGATCCCTGTGTTTTGGTTTGGGTCGGTTCGGCCTTGGGCTGTGACAACGCATTGTTGCCCCTGCATTGGTTTTCTTGCGTAGATCATGCAGTTTTGTAGAACTACGGCTGAGTTGCCGAAAATGAAATCGACTGTGCCGTATATGTAGCATTCTCTGTAGAATTGTCGTTGTGAATGGACGTAGAGAGTGTCTTGGTATCCTTCAAAGCCGCACCGGAAGAAGACTGAGAGATCGGCACCTGAACGAAGGGCGACCGCTTGGTGGTTTTGGGGTCCGGCGGTGTTGCGGAATGTGATCCCACGAGCAATGAAACGTTCACCGGTCACAGCTGACGAAGAAAGTCACACAATATCTCCAAAGGTTATTATGTATATTTTGTTAGCAAACTATTTTGAAGGTTTATTAAAAATAAAAACTAAAAATAATTTGAAGTAGAGATCAAGAACCAAAATAGATTGAAACTAAATGAAAACGCTAAAATCAAATTATTCCTAAAGTTGGGACCAAAATGATATGTTAATCAAAGTTTTAAGTTTTGAAAAGAAAAAAATTAAGGGAAAAAATAAACTCACCAACAGTAGCAGAGTTGAAAGTAGTAGAACCACCACCAACACTTCTACTCCCAGTAATAATTGTATATTTCAATCCATCTCCAACAAGCATCAAATTCTTCACTTTTATCACTACATTCTCTTTATAGACTCCTTTCTTTACACGTATCACAAATCTCCCACTCCCTTTCCTCTTCCCCGCCGCATCCACTGCTGCTTGCACAGTCTTATAATTTCCCGACCCGTCCTGCGCCACCACCAAATCTGCCTTAGGCTCCGCTGCCTGCAACAACCGTCGGTCGCCACCCCGAACCCACTTCGGAAATCCTTCATCACTCGTATTCCCCTCATCGCTCTCAGAACAATTATTCATAGCCAAACTATTACTTATAAGTTTTGTGATATTATTGTTCTCCAGAAAAGGGAAGACTACGCCGTAATCTTTGATCCCGAGGTCAACGAACCCAGCACGACACGTGTGGAGGTTGGTCAAGGCGGAGCTGAGCCATGTTTGGATATCAAAGTTAGAGCAATTTTCGTCGGAGAAGGTTTTGTTGAGGTGGAGGATTGTGCTTTGGTAAAGCTCCAAACAGTCAGCCCATGCAGCTCTTTCTTTCTTGTTGCGGCATTTTTGGCCTAAGGCTTTTGTGAGGGTTTCGGTTTTCATAGCTCTTTCCATGGCGATTTTGAGAGCTGCTTTTTTGATATCTAAGAGATTTTTGGGGTCGAATTTACCGTTATTGAAGAAGTGTTTGCATACGTCGGGATATGGGGTTCGGCTGCACCATAACTCGATGGCTTTGTTGTTAGTTTTGGTTGAGAAAGGTAGGGAACTTGATGAGAGGATGAACATAGAAAAAAGAATGATG
This sequence comes from Cucumis hystrix, assembly GCA_025688845.1. Taxonomy (NCBI): domain Eukaryota; kingdom Viridiplantae; phylum Streptophyta; class Magnoliopsida; order Cucurbitales; family Cucurbitaceae; genus Cucumis; species Cucumis hystrix. The sequence goes on along the minus strand of CM046891.1, from coordinate 12,752,117 downwards.
GAACAATGAAGCTTTTGAGCCATCTTTTCTTTTGTTTTTTGATATTTTGAGTGTTTTTGGTTGATGGGTTTTTTTGGGTCATTTATAAGGGAATGCTATTGATACACAACTGGGATATTTTTTTAAATTTTCTATTAAACTATAGGGAATATTTTAATTTGTGTTACATGATTACAGAATAATTGTATTGAAAAAAATGATAGTAAACTACCAACCAATTAAAAGTCTATTGTTTTGAATTAGTCATGGTTTTGTGTTTCTTTTGTTATTTTATTTCACTTCCCAATGATTTCTGCAAGCAAGCTGTCATAATTAGAATGTGGGTTTTTCTTTGGTTCTCTTTTGTGTTCTCATTTGTGTATAAGGAAGGTTAGATTTGTTGAAATCTAACAAATGAATTCTTGTAAGGATTCTATGAGATTATATGCCATTACATTTTTTTCGTTGTCAATTAATTTGAAAAGGAATATGTATGAAAATAGCATCTAAAAGATGTTCTACTTGAGAACTACTATTTAATACATGAGAAAGTATCATATTAATTAGATGCACAGAAAAGTCAAAACAAGAATTCAATCCAAATAAAAATATGACTCAAGAATGGTGAATATAAGAAAGTGCTATCTTGAAATGGTATATTACGTTTAAGAATCTAGCATAATTATAAAGATAGAAAGATCAAATCTTATGATTTTTATAAGTAATTGTTAACTCCAAACCCTAACTCTCTTCTCTATATGTAATAAATTTTAGGCAGTATTTATATTTGGTTGGGACTCAATATAAACATTTATAAAAGTTCATTGTTTGTTATTGGCATTATGAATTATACTTTACCATTAATAGTACTTTTGAATGTTCTCTTGTAATTAAATATAGAAGAAAAATAAAAATGTATAAATTGTAATTGTCAACGTTTTACCTTCAATATTTATATATAGAATTTGGAATAATAAATTAGGTGTAGAAAAAGATAGATAGATAATGAATATATTTTTGTTGGATGAATGGATTGGAACAATGTTTTTAAAAAATGAGGATATAAACCCCACCAACTGGTAATAAATATTAATGAAATGAGTGGCATTTATTTTAAATATACCATTAATTGGGTTTGACAAAACATTCTAATAATAATTTCTTCTATATTAATTAACTTATTATTATTATTATTATTTAATTTATATGTACCCTTAAAATTCTACTTAGCTTCATCAATATAAACACAAATCAATTTCAATGTTGAATTTTTATAAACGTAATTAATTAAATTCTAAAATTTTATTGGAATTAAGAGGTATTAATAATTGGTGTTTGGACCAAGTATTAATATTAATTTAAAGTTATAAAGCTATATAGGTAGTGGTTGGGGAAGAGGATCAAAGCTAGCCATAGAAGAAGCATCTCAAGTAATTGGTTGACATTACTTTAGCACTAAACTCTATGAGTTAAAGAAAAAGAATTTATTATTAAATGGCAACGAAATTTAATTAGCAACAAACTATTCCATCATGGAATCACGTCTTGATTATTATAAATTAAGGATTTTAATAGGTTTAATAGACTGCATGGAATGTGTCAAAAGCTATACATATGTATAGCTATCACGAAATTTAAGATTTCTCGTATATATCATATGCTTTTTGTACATAAAGATGACGACTATGATGTATATGCATATATTCCATACGTATGTTTTGATATATTTTGATTAATAATTTCAACTTTACAATCTCAGTGAGTCAATTACCAGTGTGTTGGTGATGGTAGGGTTTATTTTTTTTTTTTCCTTAGGGAGAGAGTTCGATATATGTGTGAAAATTTTGAATATTTAACCTTTTGATAGAGAGTATGAGTGTTTAAACTATTTGAATTATGTTTAATTTGGATAAAACAAGGTGATTCTCGTAGTTAATTCTTATTTGTTTAGTTTCTAAATTTCTAAATATTATTCATTAATTAATTATTAAATTTTGAATTTGATTTCAACCTAGTTTCTATGTAACATGCTTAACCTAAAATAGGACGTGACCAACGTTTCGAATATATCTAAATTGTGGGAGTGAGCATGATAGACGAAAAATAGAGAGTTGATCGATCAGACTGAAGTTGATCGGTTGAAAACAGTTGAGGTTGAAAACCGACCGATCGACCGACCCTTACTCATCAATGTCGAAATCAGTTTGAACATTTATTAAACCGACTATGGTCGATTTTGTCAAAAAAACCAACTCGACCAACTAATGATCACCCCTAATCCCTACTACGTGAAAACATTAGGAAAAGATAAAGTTAATTAAGGAATGAGTTGAAATTTGAAACTATATAGTATATATATATATATAAAATATTTAAAATAGAGAAGAATAAATTTGAGTAATACAAATGGAGTTTTGGTTGAGATTGCAATAAGTCCACTCTTTCCCCACAAGCAACCGATCATCTTACCGAACCACCGTGCCGGCCGTCGCTGTTTATTATTATTCAATAATATATATATATATATATATATATATATATATATAATTTAAATAGGTATTTATTACAATGTTGAATTATAAAATAAATCTAGAACATCAAATTGAGAGAATGATTTTAGAAGAAAAAAAAACTATTTAATGATTAATTTTTGGCTCGGTTAAACTTACTTTTTCTTGTGTGAACTTTGTTCTATTGAAATTTAATGAGTTAAACAAAGTTTTCTATTCAAACTCTCTCTTTCTCTTTTTTCTAATTATTACATCCATATATTCTCTACAACTAAAGAGGACTCAAGACTTAAAGCGTAAGTGTCACACATTTCCACGGATTTCAAAATCGATACCATGTATCAAAACGATGAATCGTCTTAAACAAAAAGTATGGATAATGTAGTATATATCATTTTTGGATAAATCGAGAACATTTTGAACTAACCACGACCAATACTAATATTATTCGTCGCAAGTTTTATAATCGACGAATGTCCTCAAAATTAGGATGTAAAATTTTTACGTCTATCATTTTATGTATTAAACTCAAAAGTTTGAGAAATTCATTTCACTTACACTAACATATAACATACAATCTTGTTAAAATATCATTTTAAATGCTTTGATAGTTTGAATATTTTGGTTCTTTCTTGCTATAACCTATACATATATACTCTTAAATGATAGTTTAAGATAATTGAAAAATGGACGGAGGGGTTGAATAAGAGAGTTTTGAAGAATGGATCGAACAAAAACTATTTTTTTTACCATTTTTTTAAAAAAATTATATCAATTCTAAATGTTTTAAAATGCTACCATTTTATCCGGATTTTGTTTCATTTTAGTTCTTAAATTTTAAGATTTATACTTTTACCCTCAAATTTTTATCAAACACTTAATTTGTTACTTCAAATGTTAATATCTAATTAATTAGTTTTAAAAAATTAAAAGAATTATAATTAGTTTATCAAAAGCATTCTTCATCGGTATTAAAATTAATCTATGTTTGCATTTCATAAATTATAATCAAAATCAAATAGTTATCAGACAAATTTTATTTTATATCTTTTTAAGAAACAAAAGAACACGATATTATTCTAATTTCAAAGAAAAAACAAAAACGATAAACTAAAATGATTATAAAACGAATAGAAACATTTTAGTTGGTTATAATTGCATTTTACCAAAAAGAAAAAGAAAAAAATCCTCAACATTTTTATGTAATAGGCTTATGAACAATTTTCTATTGCTTTTTCATGTTTAGTTTATTAGGGTTTTTTTTTTTTTATAAAGAGAATGAATGTAAATGATTGTAGGCCAACTATATATGAATGGACAACAAGGATATAGAAGAAGAACATGATTATATATATCAACATTGAATTTGAATAAATTATATATATGTAAAGGTTTTTGTATGAACAAGATGACATTAATATTATGTGAATGATAAATAAAATTATTCTTTTAGATGCTAATTATTTACCCACAATTGTTTTTTTTAATTACAATTAATTCTTTGTTTAGAGTTTTTCTTTCTTCTTTTCTAAGTCAATCTCTTGAATAGTCAATGTATGAACATAATTAAGTATGAAGAAGGTGGATTAATATCTTATTTTTAGAAAAGCAGAGACTTTTGATCATATCTAAATGAGTCTATATGATATAAATGACATAGAATAATGATATTAAATTACGTATCATATAAATGTATAGAAATTTGAATTCTTACTTTTCAAATATTGAACTAAAAAACATGGAAGAAAGAAAGAACAAACTACAATACTTTGATTAAATATTGAGTGAATTTGATTATTAAGACTTATTATATAATTATTTGGTCTTTATAGTTTTTAAAAGTTAATTTAGCTTATAAACCCTCATTTCAATCATATAAGGTTCTATGTTTTATTACCCCACCTTAGTTCTACTAATATGATTTTAAAAACTAATTAGAAAAACATACATATACATACATACATATATGTATATATTTTAAAACTAAGGTGGATGAGGTTTGAACACATAACTTTTTAGATCCAAAAAAGGCTACTATGATATCATCTTAAATACTAACTAATATAAAAATTCAAATTAATCAGTAAAAATAAATTTAATATTATATACTTACTCAATTCTAATAAAATTAAAATAATTCAAAATTTAAATTGAACATAAAAAACTTATTTTGACATTTGAACCACCTCAAAATGGTCGATTATGAAAGAGCCGAGAGTCTTATAACGAGAAAAACTTAGATGGTGCCTACAGATAGAAAATTCTTCCTAAAAAAGTAAAAGTAATTTTCAACATATAATGGAAAAAAAAAAAAGAAATTAAGTGATGCCTAAATTGTACTTAATCGCCACTCCTTTACCCTCACTAAGTTTTTTTCTTTATTGATGATCGAACCAATTAAACATTCAAGGACGATGGGCCTAAATTAACAATTGTATAAGTTCAACAATTCAAAAAGAAAGTTTCACTTGTATGAATTCATATTGACAACCAAATCCATCAAATCAAAAATATATATCTATTATGTACTTATAACTACGTTCCATATGAGTAGAGCAAGGCATTTGAACGTAATATATTCCTAATATCTATAAAGAATCTGTTTTTACTCTTCAACTATACTTTAATTAACATTTAAAACAGATATTCAAAGTACATAGACAGGGTTCAAGCACTTTTCAGACTGACCTACTTGTTCGGGTTGTATGTTTCTTCAATTCAATTAACCTAAGTCAATAATGAATCCAATCTGACCATGAAGTGCTTATCCACAAGTTAAGAGAAAGAAAAAAAATGAAATAATGATTCTATATAAGGGGTGAAAGAGAAATTATATATATTCCAAGGCAGACCAATTATTTTATCTCAGGTGGATTTCATGTATTTTGTTCAATGTTTCCTTTCCAATTACAATTTGAATCTCTTTTTTTCCTCGGAGATGTCCTCTCCCTCTTACGGTGTCTCACCATGTTCCAATGTTAATCAGAAACCATTGGTTACGAAGATTGAAAATGAATATGGAAACGTTCAGTCTTCTTTTGGGTCTGCTGCTAAATCCTACATTCAGTGTGGAACTGCAACCATGGCTACATATTTTAAAGCTTTTATTTCCAACTAATTCAATACAATTGGAATGGAATAGGTTAGGCTGATCAGTTTTTTCAGATCATCCGGTTTGTTGAACACCCCTCCCTAGTTCACAGCAAAAGAAAATACAATTCTAAAATTTGTAAACCCAAACAACCCTTACACAGCCTCTAGCTTCTTTTTAAATTTCCAAAATTTGTACACAAGTTCAAGCAAATTTAGAAGAACAATAATCATAAAAGAATATCATATAATTAAAACACTGCCAAACTCATCTGTTTCTCATAAGAAATCATAATACAATTTACCAAATGACCTTATCCCCCAAAAAAATTTAAAAATGTACCCAGGATAGCTTATATATGAACTTAATACATGTGAACATCCACTGCCAAACTCATCTGTTTCATATTGGTTGGAGCTCTAAACTTAATACATGTGAACATCCACTTTTGATAGCTGATATAGGACAAAAATAAGTACAGCAATATATATTACTCAAATGTAATCATCAATTTTGAATAATACACCTTCATACCCTATTCATACTCTTCAACAAATGTATATGCACAACTTTCATGCAATTTAATCAATTCAAATCAACTGATCATAATATAAAGCAGAGGACAATAAATGCAAACAATTTTCTTCTTATACCCTCTTTTCTTCTTGTATATGTAGTATTCTTCATTTATTCATTTTGTACCTGAAACTCACAATTCTCGAAAGAATCTGTTGTTGATCCCAGCTCTGTACATATGTAATTCTATAGCTGTAGCTGTTATACTCACCTCCATATATGCTGGAATGAACAGAACTTCCCCTTCTTGCAATGTAGTTTCTTCGGAATAGCTTGTGATAATTGTCCCTTTTCCAGACATCACTAGAAACAGAGATGGTCCGGGGACGGATGGGAACGACACAAATGCAGCTTGTGGGAGAATACAGCGATCCACTTCGAATTCATCGAATGGAGGGGCGTACTTTCTTGTGTATTCATTCAAGGAAACTCCTCTCAAAATTTCAGGAAAACCCTGTGTGATGAAGAAACTGATTATGAGCAATCTTCTCTCAATGAAACTCCAAGCCAAAAACACAAAGAGGAAAGATTTCAACTATTTCCCCTATCTTCAATGAGTAATAATGGAAGATCAATATGAATCATTAACCAAGTCGTTTGAGATCGTACTACTGAGCCATATTTTTAATTACTTTCTGTTAGCAAGCAATAGAATAAGGGGAAAAAAGATATTCGTCTGGAAATATAAGCGAGCTCCAACAAATATATATACATAAATATTGATGTATGAAATTTAGAAAAGAAGGAAAAGATTTCTCCAATTGGTTAAGAGAGAAGTATATTTGCATCTAGTCATAGACTCTAAGAGCTCCAACCAATATGAAAACTTTATTGTGAACAATGACAACATATATAATGTGCATTTAAAGACTAACATCGAAATTAAAAAAATGCAAATTAATTAATTTGAATAAGCCTTTAGACTCCAAGAAAGAGGACATGGAAAACAAGAACCAATAATAGCATATAATCAGTTTACATATTAGATTCACATCTATAAAAATCAGCTCCTGCAAACAATATGTGATTACCTGTTTGTAGTTGAGCATTGAAAGAAGTGCTTGAACGTCTCTTTTTTTAGAGGTAAGGCCTGCACGAACAACATTGTCTGAGGTTGCCATACACTCGATGCATTCCCCAGATATATATGCATGGGGTTCATTTGGACCAACATATAATGCTTCGCCTGGTTTTAACTCCACATAGTTGAGAAAATATGCTGCTAGTATACCAACATCAGCAGGATATTGACTTTCTAGTCTGAGAATCAATTGTTCTTTGGCAGATAATTGTCTCTTCTGATGAAAACAAAAGAAGGTAATACAATGAGTAGTTGCATAAAACTATACGAAAACAAATGAATAATATTTTGCGGAGATTGATGATGGGAAAGAACAATTTAAGCTTTATTATGAAATATATCCTATTGATCACAGAACTTTCTATCGATGGTAACCCTTGAGATTTAAAAAAAAACGTCGGCACTGAAAAATGCCAAATTCTGCTGACAAGATAATTTGTAGAGATATAAAATAAAACTTCAATTACCTTTTTCTCCAAACTAAGACGTCTTTTTAGTTTACATACAGCCTCGCGAACTATGCCTTTGTTAGATGACATGATCTGACTAAATATGGACTCAAAAAGTTGTTTTACTTTCTCCTTCCCATCTTGCTCACTATCGTGAGAGAACTTCTCTGCATCAGCACATTGGACCAATTCTACTATCTCAGGAACGCTACTAAGCACCGCCTTGAGCTCCTGAAAAATAATGAAATAAGTAAAATCAAATGACATGGGTTTTGCAAAGTAAACGAATTTATAAAGAAACTTCATTCATTATCAGTTACTAATAGTCTTTGTTTATTTTTCTGAATTTTCAGCCATCTGGAAATACATACACGATTAACCAAAAAGCGGAATCAACATCTTGATTTGAGCTTCTTTCATCTCTCTAAATCCAATTAGTGTAATAAGAACAGAGTAAGAATCATTAAGATATTTAAAGTAAGTTTAAGAAACTTTTCGAAAACCCCAGAAGAGTAAGTCTTTGCTACTATATGTTATGGTACCTTAGAGCTGATGAACCCACAGAGGGCTTCAAATCTTGTCAATGCCAAAGCCATTTCAGGCTTGTGATTATCATCTTTATAGATGCTTGGTTGAGCTTCGTTCAAGGATCTCGCCAAATCTTTATCTGGATGAGCCTGAATAGATAAAGCCTTCTCTATCGACAGCACCTATGCTCCCAATAAGAAATCATCAAGTTGCAGTCCAACTGAACTCAAAACATTAACATCAAGGAAAATAAGAACAGTAATTGAGGTTCGAGAACTAATTGAACATACAATTCAAAGAGCTGCAGCAAACAATTTTCGGTAATGAAGCATTAATGTCATTCAACAGGCAAATGCTCAGCATCCAAATTAATTCACACACCGACACAATGCAGAGCATAATTAAAACCCAAAATTCGTGTCCAATTGTGAAATCTTGAAAGAAATCAAGCCCACCGACAAAACACATTCCCCAAGGATCTAAAGGCAAATAAAGCCGACCTTGAAAAGAAACGGAAGATCGCCTCCCCATTTCCTCGCAACCTTATCGCCAAGCACAGCAACCGGATCGACGGAGATACAATCCTTAAGACTCAGAGGTTTGGATCCAAACGCCGCGGCGGCATTATTATCCCGTCCATAAACAACAAAAGACGGACCAGATTTATGCGTCCCAATCCAGAATTCTGCGTAACATTCCCCCGGATCGACATTGCAGCGACCTGAATTGAGCAAAAACAGCCTAGCAACTTGGGAATTACACCCAATAACTCCCCAATCGTAGTTTTGAACACAGCATTTTAGACGAAGGAGCCGCTTCCTCCTGTCGGCGCCAAACAGTCTCTTCTTCCTACACTTCCTCAATTTCTTATCATCTTCCTCGTCCATTGGTCATCAACGAGAGGCACACAAATGGAGGTTGTTAACGTAATCCTTCCCATATGCTGTAAATTTGACAAACAAATTAGACTCCAAATTAAGCCAAAACTTCCTAGATAAGGTAACAGAGCCATATTTATAAAGAAAAGAAAAAAAGAAAAGAAAATCTTCCTCATTTCACCTTGTCCTCGTGCCCACTCTGCTCCCATCCGCCTGCCGCCCAAAACGCCGCTGGAAATCGAGAATTCCTTCGCCTGAAGCTCAGAATGGGAGAGATCAGAAATCGAGATCTGAGATTTAAAGAAGAAAGAAAGATAAAAAGAGAGAAAGAATGAAGAGTGAAGAGTAACGTTTTTGGAGTTTGGAGTGAGTACCACTGGAAATCAAGGGAGTGGAGGAGAGAAAGGCCGTGAGAGAGATCGATGGAGTGGAATGAGAGAAAGGCCGTGAGGGAGATCGACCGTGAGGTAGGTCGACTGCGACGGCGAGGGCGAGGGCGACGGAGCAAAGTAGTAAGCGGTGAGTTGAGAGAAGTGATTAAGATGACCGAGAGGAAGGAGAATGAAGATGACGGTCGGTGTTGAAGGCCGAAGAAGGAGTGAAGGGAAATCGCCGAAGGAAGAAACTGAAAACTGAAAAATGAAAATCCTATTAAATTTATAAATGTTTAAAATGATGTGGCCTTGGGTCGGTTCACCCCGACCAACCCGAACCGGGAAAATATTAACCCAACCTTTGAGTTGTTAATCCCCTGTTTTGATGCACATCAAGATTGTTTCTTATATGGTCTATAAATCAAAATTTTAATATCCAACTTTCAAGTTTTTCAATATTTTTATTTCAACTTGAGTCTTTTATTTTAAATAGATTTTTGCTTTGATAGGATTTGTGCATCATTTTTATAATTGTCCACATTTAGCACATGTGTTAGAATCATTTGCAAATTTGTATAGATTCCACACCCAGTAGTGTTTTGAATTGAAAAAGGAAACAATGTGTATTTTGTTTAATTTCGTATATGAACTAAACTAGTTTTTATCTATCTTATATTCTTAATGTATTCACTATTAAGAAAGGACTTTAATTATATTCGTTGTTAAGTATTGAGACATTAAAGACTTAAGATATAAGAATATCGTACATATATTATTCTGTATAGCTTTATGAGCCAAAGGAATGACAGCAAGGACATTTCAATCTCGATGGAAGTGAACAAAGGAGACCTCACAATTGAACACTAAGAGGACTTGATTGACTTCTACTATACCATAGTTATATAACAATAGTACAATTTTATCAGATTCACCGCCTTCAAGTAGTCGGATTCCATTCCATTTATAACGACCTAAAAAATACCTAATCAACACTACAAAAAAATACATCTACCGACACTCAATATAGATGTCACAAGCGAACCTGCATTGTTAGTTGGAAAGAAAAAATATTGTACTCTATTATTCCTAACGTCGTATATAAGTGTAGGAAGATATTGATGACTCCCAACATTGTTGTCTACGTAGATGCTCTCTGAAAGGATTTTTTTTTCAACGACAATGCTAATTTCTATCGAATCATTGGGAGAGGCTATTCCAATGTAACTTAAATACTACTTCCAATTCATTTCTTTGTTTGTTATCTACTTTTTACGAGTGTTTAAAATTGTTAAATATTATATTCAAATTTCCTTTGCCCATCAACTTAATGATCTTTTGGATTAAATTGGTGATTTAAGATGGTATTATCATAGCAAGTAGTATAGGAAAAGGATACGTGTTCAAGTTCAAAAACTTCAACCCAAAATTTGAAAACTAAAAAAAATCATAGTTATCTTAAAAATCATGTCAAATATGCATTAAATTTTTAGAAATAAAAAACGAAATGGTAATTGAGAATTCCAACGCGCAAGAATTTGAAATGAAACATCAAAACAAAGATTGATATTACACTCAACAAATGATCAAAAGAAAACAAATGTCCAAGTTTTACACGTGAAATAGGTTGGGAGGATATCCTTATGATAGATTCTTTGTAAACATAACTCAACTTTTAGCTTTACATTGAATAATAATGAGATCAAACATTTTCTTTTTCTTATTCTAAACACATTAATTAGATTTTAAATTATTTAAGTGACCATGATTTAATATGTTGTCAATTTAATACAAAACCCTATGTATTTAAATCTTTAGAAGGACAAAATTTTGTCTCATTCAATTCTGAATTAGCTATCAAAAAAACTTAGTCTATGCTGCGATGTGTGACCAATAGGTCGATAATAATCACTCAAAAGGGTTTGTTTATATATGTGGACAAGAATGTTATAAAAACAATATTAAAAGTGCATAAGAAAATGACAAATATATATGGGGGTAGGTAATAATTATAGCAAATACCACTAAGTTTAATTTGATTAAATTCAATTGTGTGTTCTTTTCACAATTATATTTTATTTAATAAAAAAATATATATTCATTAAAGTCCTATGAAAGTTAAGTGGTCGTTTTAATTACCTATTCATTTGAAATTTAAAGTGTGATCATAATTCGATTGTGTAATAATTAGATGGAGTTGTAATAATAGTGATCATCTTTGATGATGTTTAATAATTTGCATACAAATAAGTTAAATTGTAATCATAAGTCTAATCCATAATATAATTAGTAATGAAAATAGTCATTTGAATGATTACCAATTTCTTTTAGAAATTTTTTTAAAAATAGTAAATTTTATAAAAAAATTTACAGCAAATTCTATCAATGATAGTCATTGATATGCTATAGTAATAGAATCCAAAATTTTGTTATAGCTTGTAAATATTTTAATTTATTTTGTTATTTTTAAAAATGTCCCTTTCTTTTATGAATAACAAAAAAAATTGAAACATAGAAAAATAAACTATAGAAAATTTGATAAATTTTGCTATATTTTATAAATAGTTTAAATTTTTTACTATATTTGAAAATGATCATTTTTTATACTTATTTATTCTTGTATGGATAATTATAATTGATGACAACTTTTAGGAATAATAATTAAGTATATAACAACGTTTATAAAAAAATTACAAATATAGCAAAATCTATACGTGATAGACTCTTATGGTCTATTAGTGATAGATCAATATTTGCAACATGATCTATGAATGAAATTTTTAAAATATTATTATACACTTAATTATTTTAAATTTAAAATTATTCTTTTTTTTTTATTTGACTTATTAAGAGAAATTATAAAAAAAAAAAAAAAAAGTAAAATGGACACAATATTTACGAAGGATGTGACTTATTTTTATCTTTCAGTAATTTGTGTTATGAAAGATAATTTTTATTTTTTTATAAAACCCCCTTTATTAATTATAAAATTTAATACCTAAACAAAAACTGCATTGTTTGAAAAAAAAAAACAATTATTTCAAAATTTCGTTAATGATTTTTTTTTTTTCAAAACAATATTGGTATGAATATTCCTTATATACTATTATGAATATTCCTTATATATATATATATAAACAAAATATTGCATTATATAAAATCTATATAATGAATAATATATTCGCTTTGGTTTTTTTTTTTTTAAATAACAATAATTTGAGTCCCCAATCTTAAATTTTGTAGATCAAGTGAAACTCATAATTGAGATTGGAATCTGATAAAACTTCACGGATTTCAAGATGAAAATAATGCATGGAATGTGCTTAGATTGAGAGAGACAGTAAAGTTTGATATGGGTTTTTGTTTGTCTTCAAAAATGATAAATTAATAGAAGATGATCGATCAATCAAACGAGAAAAGAATGGTAAATGTAGTGAAAAAAATATAGTTTAAATCTCTTCATATAATCTAATATGTAATCTCATAATAAAAATACCACACATCTTAGAATCAATAAGAATATGATAGAATGTAGTAAAAGAAAATAATTGAACCTACAAACTATAAAAAGAGTAACTAATAATTAATTCCAACGTTTCTAAATTATATTGATTACATTTGAAATAGGCTCTTAAAAAAATAAGACTATTGATAGATGCATTATGTTATTGATATGAAGTCTAAAACTAACTAGAAAAATAAAACCCAAACATTCTTTGTTTAATTGTTAAAAATCACGTGATGATAATATTCAAACGGATGAATTAAGAAGCCTAACATGAAAATGATTTGATATATATATATATAATCATTAATGTAACTAAAAGTTTGATATAAAATATAGTAATATTGATTGTGATACAAACTAATACCATAGCCTTTGTTGAAAAATTAAAAAAAAAGCATTGACCATAAAATCAGGGATTTGGAGAGAAGCCCACATGCATATAGTTGAGAGAAAAAGAACCAAAAGAAAAAAAATTAGGCTTTTTTCCCCCTTTTTTTTCTATATTGTTTTCACTCATTTTAAAGCAACATTAAAATTTTAATTAAATCCGTAATTATCCTTTAAAAAAAGCCATTGGAACGATTCCCTAACTATTTAGTTTTTGAAAATTAATTTTTTTTTCATCGTTGAATTTTTACTAAACTCCAAAGATAAAAAATGCTTTTACATGCTTTTTTTTTTTAACAAAGGAAACATATATGGGATATAGTGTGCTTTAGAGAGAATTCATGAGCACCCAACCATCCCAAAATTTTATCAATGATGAAAGGATAACAAGAAGATGTCAAAGGACTAGAGCTTATAAACGAGTCTTAAAAACTAGTTTTTTCGTGTTCAAAATTTGGCTTTTTAAAACCGTGGTAAAAAATATATAAATAAGCAAGAATTTAGGAATGGTGGAATAATCCTTTTTAAAATGTAAAGAAATTATTTTCCAAGGTAATTTTGCTAACAAAATATTAATATTACAAAAACTAAAAACAAAGTAAGTATTATTTGTATTACCAAATAGTGTGTCTTGTAGATGAAAATAATAGATAAAATTTTAATTTTAAGATATAAAAAAATTTGAAACATAAAATTACATAGACACCTAATTCTTCTTTCCTAATAATAATTCATTTTTCATTAACACCATAAAATAAAAAAGAAAGAAGAAAAATTGTCAACTTAGTAAAGTGCATTAGAAGCACAAAAAAAGAGGGGCATTCATTCCCCTTTACAAAACTAACACACAAACCATAGCATCCAACCCTACCTTCAAGATAGGCCCTCCCATAAATCTCTCTAAGGAAGTGCTTTTTCAAATATGCTTCATAACAAAGTGATTGCATATATCAAAAACCTACTTTTCGTTTTCTAATCTCCTTTTTACACATTCATAAATATATACTTCATATTGGATTATTGTTATGTGCATTATTATTATATAAAGCCTTGCGAAAGGATACACGTTTTGATATATACACATATATGGTGAAGAACATACATAGAGAAGAAATAAATTATGAAGTACTTTTTGGTGATGATTTTGATGTTGAAGCTTATGGTTGTGTCTTCTCATGACTATGGAGATGCTTTGACAAAAAGTATATTGTTTCTTGAAGGTCAGAGGTCCGGAAAATTGCCTCCTAACCAACGAGTCACTTGGAGGAAGGATTCGGCTCTCAGTGATGGCCTTGAGTTTGGTGTAAGATCATATTCTTTTCTTTCTTTCTTTTGGTGAGGTTATCATAGAATTACTTCTTCATACTCTTATTCTTTAGATACTTTAACTTCAAGTATGACTATGTGAGGAAAAAAAAATGTTATTTTTGACCAAAAACAGTGACGGTTTTAAGATGGGTACTGTTATGTAGGTTGATTTGGTGGGTGGCTACTATGACGCCGGTGACAACGTGAAGTTCAGTTTTCCAATGGCGTTCACCACCACCATGCTTTCATGGAGTGTGCTGGAGTTCGGCAAAGACATGGGTTCCGACCTTCCCTACGCCATGGACTCCATCCGATGGGCCACCGATTACTTACTCAAAGCCACCTCTGTCCCTGGCTTTGTTTTTGCTCAGGTTGGCGACCCCTACGCCGACCATTTCTGCTGGGAACGACCCGAAGACATGGATACGCCGAGGACTCCTTATGCTGTCAGCAAGCAGTTTCCAGGCTCTGAAGTCTCCGCCGAGATCGCTGCTGCGCTAGCTGCCTCCTCCATTGTGTTTAAGCCTCTTGATGGAGGTTACTCTGCTAGGCTTCTTAAAAGGGCTAGAATGGTGAGACTTTGTTTTAATTTATGTGTTCTTAATTTATGATAGAAGTAAAGTTTTGGTGATAGATTGAGTTTATAAACAACCTATTCAAATGGAGTGAGATATATACCTATATTGAAATATATTTGAATGCATCTCAAGTCGTATATATATATCTAATTTTTGTGCTATCTTATAACCTAAGCTCTCGTTATCAAGTTGGGTTTTTTGAACTTTAACAATGCACTATACAATTTTTTGAACACTTCAATTAGGGATCTTAGTTAATGAACAAAGTTTATGTATGTTTATTGACTTAGGTTTATTAATTTTTTTTTTTTTGGGTTAGGTTTTTGAGTTTGCAGATACTTACCGAGGGTCTTACAATGACAGTCTTGGACGATGGGTTTGTCCATTTTATTGTAGCTATAGTGGCTATGAGGTATATAGTATTTAATATTTAAAAGAATAACTACTCGTT
This sequence comes from Cucumis hystrix, assembly GCA_025688845.1. Taxonomy (NCBI): domain Eukaryota; kingdom Viridiplantae; phylum Streptophyta; class Magnoliopsida; order Cucurbitales; family Cucurbitaceae; genus Cucumis; species Cucumis hystrix. The sequence continues at coordinate 12,736,422 of CM046891.1, read as the reverse complement.
TGATAAATAAATTCTATTTTATGTTTTCAAATGCATTGGATCGTTCAACAAATATATGTTTAACAGATACTTTGAATTATGTCTTTTGAAAATCGTTTTCAGATTTTGTGATCTATGATATTCAAATCTTAAAAATTAACATTTTTTCATGTTTTCATTGTGCATAGATTTTAAATTATATAAGATATATAATTATATTAAACAAAGAAAAAAATATGTAAAGTTAAAAGCTCAATTATTTTTTTTCATAAAAAATATTGCAATGCATTATAAATTATATAAGATAAAATAGTAATTTATAATGTTTTAGGGCTATTTTCAAATAATATAGTAAAATAAATCAAAATATTTATAAATTATAATAAAATATTAAAGTTTATCCACGAAACTGTAATAGATTATTATATGCATCTATCTCTATCATATATTTTGCTATATTTATAGATATTTTTAGAAGTTTTGCTATTTAAAATAGATTTTTAATTTTTTAACATACAATCATATTTCTAAAGAATTAATCATACCTTATGTATTGTCATAACTAAATATTAGTGGATAACTACATTTATGGTAATTTATAACTAATATACATAGAGAGCATCAAATACAAATTTTAAAAAATTGTTTAAATTAGAATCCAATTTCTAAATATATGCTATCTACCAAACACATATTTGAAAAGAGGAAGTATACAACTTTATTTTCATTGAATCATTTGTTTTCAAATTCTCACTAACAAATGAATCCTAAATAAATTGGTTGAACGTAGGATGAATTAATATGGGGAGCTGCTTGGCTATACAAGGCAACAAAGGCTGCATTTTATTGGAACTATATCACTAAAAACATCAACACAATAAAGAACAACAACAACAATCCTGCGGTTGATTATAATAATGTGATTAACTCTAAAAATGATAATGTCTTTCAACATTATTCTAGTGGTAACTTTGCTGAGTTTGGATGGGATACCAAATATGCTGGGATTAATGTACTCATTTCCAAGGTATGTATATATATATATATAATTGTAGCAGAATAAATATAATGTATTATTATTAACCCAATTATTTATTATTACAGTTTGTGTTAAGTGGAAATGGTTCTTCTTCATCCAATATGTTTATTAATTATGCTGATAAGTTCATATGTTCAGTTTTTCCTGAATCCCCCTCTCTATCAGTTTCTTACTCACCAGGTAACTAAATTCTCTTTCTAATCATATATACATGTGTGTGTGGTTACAGTTTATTGTTATAAATCAAAGGGTTATACTAAACAAATCTGGAGGTGAATTTAGTTTGAACTAAAATGGGTTATTAATATGAATATATGTATAGGTGGGCTTCTGTTCAAATTTGGAGGAAGTAACATGCAACATTCAACAGCCTTATCATTTCTTCTTATTGTATATTCAAATTACTTGAACCAATACAAACACATTCTTCATTGTGGAAATGTTGTAGCCTCTCCATCTCGTCTTCTACAACTTGCCAAGACCCAGGTAATTAATTAAACAAACTGCAATTTTAGTCCTTAAATAACCTTTTTACGTTTTAAGTAATGATCTTCCCATGCACCCAAGTAATTAATTATCTCTAAATTAAAAAAACAAACAAACCAACGTAATTCTTAATTTTGTGTTTAAAAAATCTTTGATTTGTTTTTCCAGACCTATCAGGTATAAAATATAATTGGAACTTTAGAGTCATATAAGTTTTAATTTTATATGAGTGTTTTGAAATATAATAAAATAAACTAAAATTTTATAAAATATAGTAAAATTTTATCTATCATTATCGATCAATGTTAGTGATAAAGATTAATATACATACATTTTGCTATTTTATAAATAATTTTTTTTGTAGCAGTAGTTTTACTTTTTATAATAATTTTCCAATTTTGTGTCTTGGGTCAGATAATAATCTTTGAAAACTTTGAATGTATTATGGACAAATTAGATCTAAAAGAAAACTAAAAGTTTATTGAACATATATATTATATTAGACCTTAAAATCTACACCTATTGAATATAAAGTTCAAGAGACTTACTAGATATTCCTAATTTTATTGTTTTTTAAGACACAGAGTTGAAAATACAATTATTAGAAACAATTTTAAATGTCTAGAGTTTAACATTAAGACACAACGTTCAAAGTTTGTAGCCTATTAATTAAGAAATTTTTATATTTTAGTAGTTGAGATAGTAGACTGGTATAATGTGCCAAACTAGCTAGTTGAAATATTTCCATACGTACACTTAGTGAAGAGATATTAATATGCTACTCTATCATCGATGGGTCACTAATGTTCCTTTGTTAAAAAAAATTATTATATTAGATATTTTCAAAGGTATGATCTTATGAAATACAAATTTCTTTTTCCAAACGAATGAAAAACAAAAAATTAAAGCATACACATAAACTTATTAGACGGATTTAAAGATTAGAATCTTATTATATATTTTTAGAGTTCATGAAGTAAAAAATTTACAAACTAAACTTGTATTTAACCTAGTCGATGCATTTTTGGATGATACTTAGGTGGATTACATACTAGGAAGCAACCCATTGGGGATGTCCTATATGGTGGGTTATGGGCAAAACTTCCCACAAAGGATTCACCATCGTGGCTCATCATTGCCATCCATGGCCAACTATCCACAGGCCATTGGATGTGCAAAAGGGAAACAGTATTTTCAAAGCAACAATCCAAACCCTAATTTGCTAATTGGAGCTGTTGTTGGAGGACCTGATTTCAATGATTCTTATGCAGATTCGAGACCTGATTTTGTTTATTCTGAACCAACTACTTATATTAATGCTCCTCTTGTTGGTCTCTTGGCTTACTTCAAATCTCATCCTAATTCATAGAAACGTTATTTGGCCTAATTACTTATCACTGCCTGCTTTATTACATTGGTGGTATGTGTATATATATGTATAGTGGAATATTATATGACAAATCTATATGTATTATATTTGTTCTATTCTGCATTTGTGAAATTATTTAACTAAAAGAAAACGAAAGAATTTAAATCAGAGAATTTTTAGGTGAATTTCGGTCATTTCACCTTTAAAGAAAAAACGAAGAGATATTTTTTTTTATATAAAATAAATGAGTGACTCCTCTCATTATGATTAATTGGTTTTGAGATAAAATAGACAACATTTTGAGAGAGAATAAGTTGCTCATCTCGTTGTTAATTGGTTTTGAAATAGATATCACTTTATATTTATAACGATAAAAGTGATTTTGACGTATATTTTTTTTAAAGTTAAAAATACAGAAATAACCTTTAGAGACGACCAAGAAAGTTGTTGTGCTTATGTCCTAGTCAGTAAGAATTGTGATTGATGATAAGATTGAGTGTGGCTTCAAGACGTTAGTCGTCCTATATGGGCCATCATAACTTGGAAAAGATAATTAATTAACTATATGTTATTAAAGTGTGACCAACAATTTTTCTAAGAAATTATTCAATAAAGTAGAAAATTGAATTTCACAAAAGTCTACTTCATGTGGGTCCAAACTATTGATGTGTAATGAATCTAACCACAAACATTTAACATGTGAAAGAGTGAGAGAAATTTTGCTTGGAAAGTTCAATAAGAAATTTGGTATGATAATCTTTAATGGACTTTAATGTTACTAGTAAGGTGTACATGATGACATGCACATATACAAAATTAAAGCATAATCTAAATATTTTAGGGATAATGTTTATATATAGGAGATAAAATGCACATCTATACAAATCCAATCTCACAATTTAAAATGATTTTTGTCCTACCTTTTAAATTTTAAGATTTTTGTTGTCTTTGTTTACACCATCATTAGCTAAATTTAATAAAATTAGTATGAGAAAGAGAGCAAAAAGCACATTATGAAGTTCTAGTTTAGTAATTAATCCATTATGAAGTATTTTACATAAAGTTTGCTGACAAAATTTGTGATTAGAAATTTTTAAAAATTAAATATCATTTTTATTTTGTATATTTTAGTCACGTACTTCCAAATATTATCAATTCTAGTTTATGTTCTTTCGCTTAAGGACAGAAATTGTTTTTTATCTAATAAGATTTAAGAAAGTGATGTGTTCTAAAGTACTATAAAATAAGTTTATAAATTTGGTTTCAAGTTATATATCCCAATTTAAAGTATTTTAACTCGATATAGTAACTTAGTTGTATATTCACACACACGCACACATGCACGTGCGCGCATGCACACACACACTCTTTGACTGAGACCAAAACACAGAAGACATCACCATAAGTCTAAGGAATTAGGTTCTAACCCTATTTAATGGAGCTTTAGCTTTAGCTCTATTAGTCGTGACAAAGAAATCACTGGTTTCGTTTGGGAATATTGAAAAGTCCAACAACGCAAATTATCCGGTAAACAACTAGGGTCTCCATGAACCCAAATGTTGGGATAATCGTATTCTAGTCTAGAGCGATAAACCTATTCAAAGTGAATCATTTCATAATGAAGTAGCCCATGTATGAACAAGGGTTAAATTTGACTTTTCCACCTACCTACTTTAGGTTGGGTGTAGGTCACCGAAGGAAAATTATAGACTATTTCATATTCATCATCTTTATATCATCGTTACAACGTTTTCTATTTCTTACCTAGATTAAAAATAGTTTTCATACACTTCAAACATACAACTTTATTATAAACTACTAACCGTTAAAACTAGCTCATGAACCATAACAACCAACTTTAACTGGAAAAAAAGGTACAAAGTTAACTCAAATTTTAGAATAAGGTAGGTGGAATTAAAATAAGTGATTATTAGTGGAATAATATTCCAAAGAAGTGCTTCAAAATTGGCGGTGAAGAACGGCATCATTTCTACACCAAAGATGTGTATAGCAAACGCATTAGACTACATATTAATATTGTTAGTTGTGATTGAAAATTTTACTTTAATTAATTTGGTTTTGAATTTTCTTTCTATAGGTTCAATGAAATATTATAATTACCAAGAAAATTCTCTTATGTATCTAGAACAACCAAAGACGTGAAGCAATATTATATTGACTTACATTATTATTGGAATATATTGCTTTTTCTTTTTCTTTAAAATCACTCTTTAGATTCCTTTTTTTCTCTTCAAAATTAGGTTTAAAAACGTAGAAATAGAAAATACAAACTATAGAATTCTCGTATTTGAAAATGCTCCAAAAACGTTTAAAGAGTAAATTACAAAGAAAATAAAATTAAAACATGACAATAATTCAAGAAGTCAACAAATCAGCCAAGAAAATATAAAATTGAGAGAAAGAAACAAAATAATAATCTAAAAATAATTTTCCAAGATTCAACCTCCCAATATGTACATACAATGCTTTGGCTCTCTTATAAAAACAAAGCTTAACCCTCCTCTTCTCTTCACAAAATACAACATTTACTCAAAGTTTCATTGTCAACAGAAATGGCTTTCTCAAAAGCACTGCCCTGTATTCTCCTTATCACCATGCTGTTCACCGTCCGGCCAACCACGGCGCAGTTGTGCCCGTCGTTCTACGACACCACATGTCCCAACCTATCCTCCATTGTAGAAGATGTAGTGAGACAAGCTCTCCAAACCGATGCCCGAGCAGGCGCCAAACTCATTCGCTTTCATTTCCACGATTGTTTCGTCAATGTTAGTAACTTCCCTATCTCTCACATCCTTGTAGTTTAAGCTTAAGCTAATAAGTTACCGTTATATATTTAATTTTCGTGTTTTTACATTCTTTAACATGTCAGGGATGTGATGGGTCGGTTCTACTTGAAGATTCAGTCGCAGATGGTATAGATAGTGAACAAAACGCACCCGGAAACGAAGGAATCCAAGGCCAAAATATTGTCGCTGACATCAAAACTGCTGTTGAAAATGCATGTCCAAACGTTGTCTCCTGTGCTGACATCTTAGCCATTGCATCTAATTCAGCCGTCGTCTTGGTAAAGACATTATCTGTCACCTTCTTAATTTATGGTGATTTCAAAATATTTTAGTCTTAAAATAGTAAGTTGTGAATTGAATGTTATTTATTTCTGTAATAATTATATTAAAATTGTTTATCATTTTGTCAGGCAGGAGGAAGAGGTTGGGAGGTTCAACTAGGAAGAAGAGATAGCAGAATAGCAAATAGATCAGGAGCTGTGAGTAATCTTCCAAGTCCTTTTGAACCTCTTGCAAATCTTACTGTCAAGTTTGCCAACGTTGGTCTTAATTCTACTGATCTTGTCTCTTTATCTGGTAAGTCTCTAATAATCACAATAATAATTATCTCATATTGTTAATTATATCTCCTTCTACCATACTTTCTCAAACATATATATTTAAATCATAATTAAAAAAGGATCGAATCTTTAAGATTGAGATTAGATATAGTGTATACAAACATTTAATCGTATTTGTTAAGCTATATATATATATATATATATACTCATCTTAGCAGGTCTGTTTGTTTAACAATTATTTGTCTAAGTACATTCATTTAATAAAGTTTAGGTGTGATTTGAATAATAATTCAATGGCAAGTGACCTTGCTTTTTCTTTTTCTTCTTCTTTTTTCTATTTAATTATTTTATTAGATCCTAGTCGTGTGGATTAAGTTCTTTTTTTTGGTTAAAGACAAAGAGGTGCGATATTAATTTGACTAGTTAGATATATACTTCTATAGATCTAAGTTTAAAGGAAAGAAAAACCAAGAAGAGATAATATTATTTACAAATAAAAAGAAGAATTGATGAAAAAGAAATTTTGAACTTAATTAAATGATTACTTTACTGTCACGTCCAATATTTCATATTAGAGAAGCTTTCCACATTTAATTAAATTTGTTGGTCCAATTCTATACACAAAGATATACATAAACTTATAAGTATGTATTTGTAAATATTCGTAGTTGAAAATCGTAATTGACACGTATTTTTAGGGGCGCACACGTTTGGTAAATCAAGATGTCGATTCTTCCAAGGACGATTGAGCAACTTTAGTGGAACGGCAATGCCTGATCCGAGTCTAGACCCAATCTATAGAGACATCCTTTTGGAGGCATGTCCTCAAGGCGGAGACAACAACCGGGTGAACCTAGACCCAACAACTCCCAACGAATTCGACAACAACTATTTCACCAATCTCCAAGACAACCGTGGGCTTCTTACAAGCGACCAAGTACTGTTCTCCCCTCCCGGCACTGCAACCACCGTTGACGTGGACCGCTTCGCAGCAAGCCAAGACGTGTTCTTTGATGCTTTTGGAGCTTCCATGATCAAGATGGGGAATATTATGCCATCGACTACAACTGATGGGGAGATACGTTTAACTTGTTCTAGGATTAATCCTTTGCCTACTCTTGCTGATATGTAAATCTCTTTTTTGTTTTTGGTTTTTATAATGAACAATAATTGTTCTTGTTTGTTGTGTGTAATGTAATGTGTGTGAGTATATGGGTTTTTTCTTTTTATAAATAATTATATCATATGTTGTATATTATTTACTTTTTGCTTTATATATATATATATATTTTATTTATATTTCTTGACTTTTGAGCTATATGATTTTAGTTGCCTAAGATTGAAAATGTGTTTAAACTTGGCATATGCTTCGTTTAAATTCTCCCTTTCACATTTGCTTGATTTAAGTATTTTCTTTTTTAAGTTCAACATGTGGATGAGGGAAATGGGAACCATGTTTGTTGTTTATGTTTATTAATATTCCATTGTACTTCAAATTAATTTTTAAAAAGAAGAATTATTGTATACGAATACACATGTGTGATTGAGCAAGTGTAAACGTGATCGCTTACGTGTAATATCCAATCTTGCATACATGTGCAAATTTTATTTTGGTCAAAATTTCAATATAAATATATTTTAGCTAATGACCATTCATTTTGATAGCCATTATTATCGGGTTCCTTAAATTGATAAGAAGGGGAATGCAAGAGGAAAAATAAATTTTCTAGTTATTTGATGTTCTTGAAAACATAATGGAAAGAAAAAAAAGAAGAAGAAGAACTTCACCTTTTCGAAAAGTTTAAAATGTGTAACTCATCTATTACCTAATTAAAATTTGTCACGTGATAAAAAAATTTACTTTTTCAAATAAGTTAAATAGTTATTTTCTTCTCATGTGATAACTGAAGAGGTTATCGAGAGATAGATGTAGGCTATGTTTGATATTGCATTAGCTCCTTTAAAAAATCTTAATCATTTTTTACGTTTATAAAACATAATCACTTTTAGATAATTTTTAAGTGTACTTTAAACACATAATCTTGTAAGGTTTTATATTCTCCTAAAATTAGGTAAAATATATTTGAATTAATATCTCATTTTTAATTTCATACTTTATTCTTTATTTTATATATTTATCTATTTTTCACATTACTAAATATACTTTATATTAAATACATTAATTTTTTAAAAAAGAATACCATGTTGATTTTTTTAATGTTTAAAAATTAATCTACAAACAATTTTTATTACACTAAACAATAATTTTAAATTTTAAATTACAAAAAAATAATTGATTAAAAGTCTATTTTATATAAATAAGATGTTTTTGTATTTATTTAGCAAACAGTGTAACTTACATTTTGAAGTTTGAGCTGAAATTAACAAACGTTATTTTAGTGGATTATTCTAAAAGTAACAATTATTTCAAAAGCTACAACAATCTCAAACAGAGTGCTACCTTGTGAAAAACATAACCAATTTTTTTGGCAATCATCACACATTATTATTAATATTGGATTACAACAATTTACTAACCATAAACAATATTAACTCAACGATAATCACATTTCACTACAATTTTGCATTAGAAAAATAATTTCTTTTTTAAAATGATAATTGAATTGAATAAGTATAGACTTCAAACATATCGAAAATTGTTTTATGATCAACCATTACAATTCTTTAAACAAATATTCATAAAAGAAAATGTTTTATCCAACAACAATAATATTGCACCAACTTTCCCTAATGTTACTTATGAAAATTAAACTTCCTATTTTTTCCGTAAAAGACTACCAATTCAATTGAACTATTAAAACCTTACAGCACATAGAAAATTATTCCATTGTTCAATAATCAAAACTGTTTAAATCACTATTAAATATTACAACCATTCTATGTATAACAAGTTATTGCTCTATTCCCTCCTGTGCTCAAGGGCTTAGAACATAGCTTAGTTTATCCCCAAAGTTAGTTTGATCCTCTTCTCCAAAAGTGATGAAAGAATTTTAAGAGAGCTCCCAACTCTGAATTGCCATCTACGTGTGATTCATATTGGATTTGACCATTTCTCTTCATTTTTCTACGTTCTTGACTATCCGTTTCTCATTTCAGTGGCCTGTTTGATCAATTTCTACCCTTTTCTTTTAAAAAAATAGACATTAGCATCAGCCACCTCAGCTGCAAAACCTGAGGATTCTCATTAATTTTGTAAGCATCATCGAGCTTGAATCAATTGCAGTTCACTTATAATCCAAAGGCCACTCTCTGTACATAATCAGGCCGTCTTTTGCTCGGCATCCGAAGCAATCCTGCAATCTGCAATTCAGTAACAGCAGTGCAAAACCTTGCTCTGTTGAAAGAGAGGTTAAGGATTTTTAAGAAAGTCTCAAAATGGATACTAAAAGTATTTAGGGGATCGATGATGCTTCATTGATGAAGAGAACAAATGCAGGATATATAATTAAAACTATTTCTACAGAGGCTTTTGTGACAGAAAAACAAGAAGCATGAAACGGTGTCATGGTTTTGTGAATTTTTTTCCTCATTTTTCAATATTGTAGAAGAAAACACCAATAATGGAGAAGCTATGGCCTTAACCTGAAAAAGATGCACTTGGGAAGTAAAAAATTAAGAAACAAACAGACTAGAACTCCATTCACGGACTAGTTTTGCAGATCTAATTAGCATAGACTACAATTTCACCACACAATAATGTTAAAGGATACTGAATTGATGCGTCGCTTTTGCGTTCAACTGTAGGTTTATCTTTCCTTTTCTTTGGTGTAGAACATTGCTTCGTCCTGTGATTCCCTTTAGCTTGAGTATGACTAACAACTCTCTTGAACGATTGGAACCAATCATGGAGATTGATGAGATCCCCATGCTCTTGCGCTAAACTATACCTACATCACAGTTACAAGAAATCTTTGGTCAAACTAAAGAATGCAACAGAGTAAGACTTTAACATCCACCAATGATATTAATTTCTTTTTATCTTCCTGCACACATAAATATATGGTTCTTTTCGAACTCCGATTCGGTTACAATTACATAAAGAAATGCCATAAAATGGGGAGAAACGGTCCATTGAGTTACATATACAGCCTCACAGGCCTGCTCTCTTCCGAGAGAGGCTACTTGTGATGACCAGATAATATGCATCAATACCATTTAATTACATTGTTCTCATGATGCATTTAGAGTTGGTTATATATGAAATCAAATTTGAATTGGAGCAAAGCATGAATTTTCAATCATATTCAAGGGAAAGAAACGGACGTTACTACCCTGGTTTTACACTCGTGAAGAGAGAGCTAAAAATCCTACCCAAAAAAAAAAAAAAAAAAAAACTAATTCAAGTGGCTGGTTAGTGGTTATAAACTCACTAAGTCACCAGTAGTTGAGTTGTATACCTAAATTCCATTAGATTATAACTTGAAAATTGACACCTAGGTGAAGTTCTATTAATTCATAAATTATGCAAGAGTAAGCTAGTGAAGTCAGTTGTTGTGCTGGTCCCTTCTTTTTTCTTTTTTTTATAGGAAACAAGTTGCATTGATGTATGAAATTCATGGGAAAAAAAAAAGGTCGAAGGCCATGCCAATGGAATTGCATAAAAATTCTTCAATTGGTCAAAAGGGAAGAAATGGTGTATGTATTAAACAAAGATATGCATTTACACCAACTCATAGCATGAAAGATAATAAGATCAAAATAGCTGTAAGAAGAGATCCCCTAATCTCCCGGGAGGCGCTTGTCTCTCTCCTTCCAAGTGATCTATATTAAAGCACGTATCAGATGCGTCCACATGATTTTCTTTTGCTTTGTGAAGGGATGACCCGTGAGAGTAAAAGTGAGGGCATCGTTTGTGTCTTTAGGGAGGGCAGTGTACCGTGCAAAGGAAAGAAGGATCTCCTTCCAAAACCTCTCTGCAAAGTGACATTGTATAAAGAGGTGACTAGAAGTGTCAGAACCCGCCTTACAAATGAGGCAGCAATGGGGAGAGAGCTATGTGGGGGAGGCAATTCTGTAATCTGTCACTTGTACTGATGGCAGAGGGACTAACTTCCCAAAAGAAGAATTTGATATTTTTTGTTGTAAAAATCATTCAAGATAGCAGCTTGGAAGGGGTGATCTGAGGAATACACATCAGTTCCCAAGAAGCAGGAAAGAGATTTATCTCCCCATCAATTCAAGAACAAAACTGTGCAAGGGCTTAATTTTACCACGTTTTTTTTTGGTTTTTCAAAGTTACATACATCCCCCTTTTTGTTTGCTTCAAGCTCCTCTATCAAGCTTTCTGGCCTATTTTGGTCTCTTTCAAGCTTCCAAGTGTTTGATATTTGTTGGCATCTTTGGTGGTTTCAGGTTGGGTTCAAAATTCTCTTTAGCTGAGTTTGTTGCTGTTTCTTTCGTATTTTTCCTTTATTGTTTTGTCTACAAAAGTTCCCGAGTGACTTGGAGGAGGTTTTTTCATGCTTATTGTTGTATGTTAGTGTTCTTTCAGACGACTCTCTTTGCGAGTTTCTCTATAATTCTCTCAGCTCCCTGTTTTGTGGTTTCTTGAAGTTTCAAGTTTGGTTCAAGCCTCAAGTTCTTAGCAAGATTGATCCTTCAGTTTCTTTTTCATTTTTGGGAAAGCTTCCTTGTCCTTTCTATTTCTTGTTTTAGCTCCTTTTTCACTTTCATATGGAGTTCGTATCTTTGAGCATGTATCTTTTCATCTATTGGTTCTTGTTTAAAAAAATGACAGTTACTGGGGTCCAAACATGACACCTACTACTTTAACAATAAGTTAAATTACTAATCAACCCAAAAGTTTAAGCCATTGGGTATACATTTTATTGTCTCAATACTTTATTTACCTATATTTTTTTACTGTTGGTTTAATTTCCATTCCTGTATAAACCATTTCCTTTAAATCTAGGGCTATAGTATTCTGTGAAATCCTCTCAATAGTTGAATACAGATCCTTTCCGTGTAAAACAACAGAAAGTATGAAGAAAATAACTTTATCAGTTCAAAGAAAAAATTATGATTTAAATGAATACTAAATTATCATACTATAGCAGAGAGAGTTCCAATATATGATAGTTTCCGATGCAAAAGTCAGAGGTTTGCTCACATAATTGTTGAATCGTGTGCACATGGTAAAAGACTATTTATGTTCTCGCTGCAACATGTACATTTTATGATTTTCTGGAACTCCAGAAGATCCACTTGAATCCTTCTTCTTGGATCTCCAATCAAAGCCTGGGTAAATATAAATAAATACATAAATGGATGGAACAGAACCTAAGATAACTTGCAGATATCCCAGAGTATGAACAAAGTTAGGTGTGCAAAATATAGGCTTCAGAATATACGATGACTAGGCAAGCAACGCATGTACAAACTATGATCATGACAAGGGAACCTCCACCTATCTATCTCCACAATGGTATGATTTTGTCCATTTTGAACATAAACCCTCATTGCTTTGTCTTGGTCCAGTCAAAACGTAATAAGCAGCCACACAGAGAATATGAGATGAAGGAGAAGAAGAAAAAACAGGAAATTACTCATAGATTTGAGCCCAACAAAAAAGGACAAACGCCAAGGAGAAAAGCAGAATATTCAATTGAAAACCCCATGATTGCTCTTTCTTTTAAACATATTCTGAAATCTGAAAGGCTATATTATAAATATTTGAATTTATAAACTATTATTGACAAAGAGCCTTGAGAATAATTGCCACGGTACAGCAGGATGCATTATCAATAAAATTAAACAAGAAACTAAGTTCATGAGATTCAGTAAGCTACAACGATGGTGATCACTGATAATACTCCAACGGATTCCCTTAAAATCATCTCAATAGCTAGGAACTATTGGTAAAGGAGTACCATTTATACCTTCAATTAATGACCAGGAAACTGTAGATTCATATCAAAGTGCTGTAAACATTCTTACCAGTTGAAGTTTTCTAACATCTTTGAAGCAGATAAGTTCATTGAAAGATATGCATTCAACAGGCCTCATATGTTCTCTGGTTTATTTAAAAGAAAAACAACAAAGAGCAAATAAGTAAGAATGCTTCATATACCAACTAGAACATCAAAATATCACAATGCTCTTGGTGCTCTTCAAAGTTTCTTGACTATCCTTTTTTCTCATTTAGTAAACTTCATTTACCTACTTGCAGTGCTATACACAAAAAGACACTAGTGATGTGCCCCTTGCTTCAATATTCATATTTTTTTGGAACAAAAACAAACTTTTCATTGATGTAATAAAAAGAGACTAATGCTCGTAATACAAAGACACAAAAAAAAAATTATACATCTCAAACAAAACTAAACTATGGATGAGTAGATGCACCAGGTTATCTCAACTAAGTTGAAACGGCCTTAGCATCCTCATCATTTCCCAATAGAAGATAATCATCAAATGAATCATATAGTTCATAACACCATACATCGTAAAGATTCAAGACATACAAGTTAGTTTGGTTTCAATATTCATATTAAACACGAGGTTCCATCTCAAGTCTAATTGGAAAAAAGAGAGAAGTAGCTCATCTATCTTATAAAGATTGTGAGGTCTCTTGATTTCTCCAATTCAGGATCCTCAACAATTCACAAATAACATTGTGCGATATTTGCAAAGAAAAAGAAGAATCTAGTGGTTTACAGCAATTGCCAGTGAAATCCTTATGGCCTGAAAGTAACTATTTTGCACCATGTAGTTGGATAAATAGAAAAATAGACCCCTCTAGCTAACACAATATTTAATCAAAAGTACTTTTGTAACTGTATTGAACCATTTTCATGCATTTTACTAGATAGCAGGATATAAGACATCTCAAACACATTAGATCAAAATCATAAGCATACGGAAATAACAAAATTGATGTAACACCCTAAGCATAAAAAAATTAAAAAATAAGAAATATTATACACTAGTAATATAACTTCTAGTTGGGGTTGTGATAAATTATAGATTATCATTCCATTCTACTGTGTTTGAGATCAGCTCGTAGCTTAAAATGTATAGGGACGAGAGTTCTCTCCACAATATTTCATTTCTTTATTTAGGTTTCCCTCTTCTATGTGTGCTAGAGTGGAAAGAACTCGAGGGAAACCGTAGGGAGATGTCCAACATGGTACATTTCTCATTAAATTAGGTGCGAGATTGTCTCTTGATTGATATGAGACTTCGTGATGAGGTTTTTTTTTTTCAAAATGGTTATCAGTTCAAATTTGATAACCTAAGCTTGATGGTGTAGGATCATTGTGAACAAACACACTCCTCTCCTTAAAAAGTGGATCTCACGTCATAGGGTCAAAGGCACTTTTAGGAACTCATGGAGGCCCCTCACTTCTAGGTATACAATTCTCTCTAGTTTCTTGAGGCTTTCCCACTAAAAATGGATTGTCAATTCATTTTTGGGAGGATAGTTGGTAGGGGATACTAGATAGCCCCCTTCATCAATTGAATCCCTGTCTTCACCATTTGCCTCTATGAAGTTTGATCTTGTGATTTGTGTCCACCTTTTTCTCAAGCTTCCATCTCATAAAAATTCAATTCTCTGATGTTTCTTTGTTGCTCAATGTGCTGGTCCGTCTCTCCACATCTACGGTCGAATGTACATCTGTATGGGAAGTTTTCCTCTAGCTCCTTTCTTTAGAAGGTGAGAATTCTAAGAAGGTAAAATTTTTGGCCTAGTAAGTTTCTCATGGAGGAACATCATCGAGCGAATGCGAAGATTGTATGCTTTTCTTCTAAGCCTAAATGATGCATGGTTTGTAATGGTCTCGGATGATGTCAAGCATATTTTGTGGAAAGTCAGTATGCACACGCGATGCGGGACATATTTTATTTTGATGTGTTTGGAATGTAGACTAGGAGTCAGTTTTCGTATATGATGGAAGAGGTGTTATTTCATCCTCCTTTTCCAAGATAGAGCCAACACTATGGTAGATTGCATTCTTTCCGGTCTTATGGAGCATTTGGCTTAAGAGAATTGAGAGAATCTTTAAAGCTGTGGGAAGTTTTTAAGAGGAGTTTGATCCAAAGTTTAATGTCTCTTTTTTGGTTTCTATGACAACGGATTTTGATGCTTCTGTGTGAATGGAGCCATTTTATATATCGTTTTGAAATTAGGTAGTTTTGTAGAGCCTATCATATTGGTCCTAGCCTTTATGTATTATGCTTAGATTATTAGTTTTCGACTAAAGTAAGTTGTGACGATACACCTACAACAGAAAGGTTGCCTCATCCACTGGAGAGAGCTTGCGTTAAAATCAAACAAAAAATCCCGGAATAGATTGAGCAAATATATATATGACCAATTTACACACATATATTCAATTCTCAAAATATAACAAAATAATGATGATATTCCTTTTTATCTACATTGAGATATCATAGAACAACAAGAACAGCTCAAATGCGAACAAGTTTTGTTACCTAACCAATGAATTAAGAAATGACTCCGTTTTCTCCATTATAGGCTTTGAATTCTTAACAAATAAGCCATTTCTGGATGCATGTCTTCTGCAAATAAAATAGTAGAATCCTGATTTAGTCCGGTTTACAATTGATGAAGATGGTATACTCAGTAGTTTTAATATCTAACTATAGACAATTTTTCCTTACAAAATTCAAAGGAGTTCATGGAGAAAAATGGAAGTACAAAGAGAGGTCCGAAAATGGTCACCTCACAGCTAGCTAAATTCCAAAATCACAAATACCTCCACACATTAACTCAGTGGAGCAAATGTGGAACGAGATTTTTTTTGGAAAAAAAACAACCATGAATTATAAAAGGGGAGATCTCTTTCCTTCCAACTGTTGAGAAGAACTCTTGAAAAAAAATCACTTCAATAAACTGGCAAAAACAATAAGAAATATCAAAGAAATAAAAATTAAAAAAAAAACTCAGCATGGTGAATGATCATTTGTCCTAAAGGCTGAAGAAATCAGTTTATATTATATCCCATCTTCAGATAACTTTTAATACTAAATGGACTTGAGGTAGCAAGGTAGGCTAAACAACTTGGATGCAGCCCCACCAAAGGGCACAGGTAAAGGTCATTTTATCTAACTTGTCTCTAATGGGCTTTCTTTTTAATTGAAGCCCCATCATCCAGCTTAAATGGAGATTTTTCCTCTATCAAGTTCCCGCACTTGTCAGAAAAGAGTTTTTACAAGGACACCTCAAGGATTCTTAGGCTGGTTTTTTGTTTGTCGCCTTCATTCTTTTCATTTGTTCTCAATAAAAGCTTGGTTATTTGTTGTTAACATCAATAATAAAAAGTTCTTATTGATGTTGTGAAAAGGAACAAAAGTTGAAAAGACACAAACTTCCAAGTGGAGAGAAGAAGAAAGGATGTGAACAACAAATACAACCAAGTAGAGATAAAATTTCTAAAAACTTATAATGTAGGGGTAGAATAAAGTTTCTAACAACTTCTTTATTTAGGTACCTAACAGAAGATACTAAAAAATATCCCAACATGAGGGGTGGAATAATACTTGGATAAATCTGCAATGTCTTTTTCTGAACTCTTTCCCTTCCCAAGCTTGAAATCCAACAGCAAGTCTTTCACGTTTTGATGGATCTAAAACAAGCAAATATGTAAAACGTGACTAATGCATTATAGGAAAACAAAAACTCCAAAGTAAACAGGATGAGAAGACAAGCAAACCAAAGATAATCACAATTAGCTTTCTGTTCTAGATAGAAGCAAGAAGGATTTGGTGTAAACATTAGTATACAAGTACTTCCACATAGAGCAAAATCAAATTTGATGAAAAAATTAAGAAAAATATGGAAAAGATTGCGATATCACGATCCTAATATCAAGCCTAAAACACTGCTCGAGATATCCATAATCCATAAAGTGAAAATGGAAATAAATATAAAGATGGATAATATTCCAAGTGAATTCCATGGTTTCTAAGTCTTCTAGTATGTATAAACATACCTCAGGAACACAGCCAGTAATCTTTTCCCAACTCATTAGTAGCTGATGAAGAAACTCAGCAGGAAGATCCCTAATAGCTCAAAAATTAGGTTCATAAAGAAGACAAAGATGTAGCTTGAACAAGAAACAACTTTTAATTGATGAAACAAAAAGAGACCATTTGCTCTACATGGGAGTGCAAATGGAAACAAGAACGCCAGCAAATAACAACTGAATCACAGAGGAAATATTAAAGCATTTCAATTTAGATAAATGTCCGGTAAATGTCTTTGATAAAGAATACCAAGAAGGAGCCAAACACATAGCTACTAGACTAGAAAATTATCATTTGCAAAATCAACAACAGTGGAGCATGTTCAATAATGCATTGGAAAAAAAAATCACATTTAGATGTGATTCATAAATACTCTAAATGGACATCAGGAAATTTCAAAAAGCAAACTTTGTAAAATTATCAAGTTTTCCATTTCGATAATTAGTTCATTCCTCTCTGAAATGTCGTCTTTGGAAGACTTGTTGCCTTTTGGTCTATTTGTCACAAAATCGTATTTCCAATACTAATTCAACCTCTGTTTATGTCTATTAGAAGAAAAAGAAAATCCATCCTCAGGAAAAGCATACGGCAAAGTTAAAGCTTGAGTTTATAGTTAAGTAATCCCTAGAAGATTGTTTGGTATTAGATTTATAAGACCATATGAACAATTCCAATAGTTCACTCTACAGGAAACTTTATGACCTACCTCACTTTGCGAATTACTTGATAAATATATCCATCCTTACGTGATGAAAATTGATATTGTAGCTCATAACTACTTGAAAACGATGTCCCTTGTTCTTGCTGCAGTCTACTGGAATTCTCAGACGTTAATGGTTTGAAAAATTGTGGATCGAGTGCCTCACAAAGTAGGTCAAGCAATTGGACTTTGCCAAACTTTCCAACTTGATAAAGACACTGTAAAGGATGGACAGTGAGAGTCAAATTCCAAAAAAGGTAAAAGATACATTACATAAAAAGATTAATGAAGTTTTGCGCACCAGGACAACAATACTCCACTTCTTCCGCCATCTCTTTAATTCAGACAATATATTACCAAGATTATTATCTGTCCCTTCGAATAACGAGTACCTAAGTATGTTGTATCAACAATAAGCAAATTGTCCACAAAATTACATGTACTGGCTGAGTGTTTCCATGAAAATACCTTGAATCAGATAGAAGATCTGAAGCACGCTTGGGCAGAACTTCTAGGAAAGAAGCACAATTCCCACCCTGAAAACCATTTGGTAAAATTGATCATATTGTATATATGTAATAAGAAAAAACATGACTGATAAAAGCACTAATTGATGCTACCCAAGTGCACGCATGATGCAAGAAATAGGCCTATGTTGGAAACCCAATTTCTCCAAAAGAAATAGCTACTCTTTCTATGTTTCATCATAAGCGGGTCTGTCATTGCACTACAACCATGAAGGGTGTGCATTTCCAAAGTAGTTCAGATTGTTTATACATTTAATTTGAAATACATACAATTTCAGTAAGACTACAGTCAGAAATAGAGGTTATGGTGAATTTTATGTAAAAAACTTGCATAGAGAAGAAATCGTTTCTGGCTTCCTTTAGATTTCTTTGACAATTCAAGAGAACTTCTTTCATTCTCTTAACTCAAGTAGGTTGTGACCTGTTCCTCTTCTATTGGATGGTTTTATGCGGTCAATGGAGATACATTCTATTATAATTACAGAAAGCCCATTCTATTATAATTACAGAAAGCCTGATTTAGCAATAATTGCATTTTTTAGAACAAGAGACAAATCATCCATTCACATTACAATCAGTAGTCACAACCTGCTCTTTTCATCCCTACTTATTCTAACAAAAACATCTACCAACGGGAATTAATTACAAATGCAGTATAACTACAAAAAACCTTAGAAAGACACATAAAGGGCAACTTAAATTGATCCATCAGGTTGTTAAATTATTTTTGTTTTCCACTAACGATTCAATTATTTCTTTCTTGCCACAAACTCCAGCCACAGTTTTGATAACTCAGCCAAAAAATTTACTTTTCCTTTGAACTTGTGACTATGAGGCACAAAGTAACTTGACAAAATTCTCCTTGGAAAATAACTAAAGCACCTATTTCAGTTAAGATTTAACAAGAATTAAAACTTCCTCATTTCATAAAAATTTATGTTCAAAAGTCCAAAATAACAGGAAAAAAAAATAGTGTGGATTAAAATAAAAGGTAAAGAAGATGCTTCATAGAAAGTGAAAAGTTCTTACAACTACTTATTAGTAAAAAGTAATTATGCAATGAGAAGTAAAAGGAGTAAATAACTAAAAGGTACCATATTCTCTTCTTCAACAAGCAATCTTGCAAGCATAAAGCTCAAGGGCTCCATGGAGAAGTGTTGGACACATGCAATCTGCAAAATTATTTGCCAAACTAAGCATCAGAGAAGCCTAATCATAATACAAAAACAATATGGGAGAGAATGCCACACATAACAAACAATAGCCAATAGCTAGTTCTTAAATTCTGAATGAAATTGAAGAATCAACCTTCATGGCTCTTATAAAGGATGTTAAAGTGCCATCCTGATTTAAGAAGTATTTCCTCAGAAAAACGGCAACCTTGTGACCAATGCTGAACATACAACAATGCCTTAGAAGAACAGCCTCAACAACAGCTTCCATTCTCTCAGCCGGTGATCCTAATATGAACTTGGAAGCGCACAGCTGCTGCAGTGCATTTGAACGAAGTACATTTGCAGGAGCATCAATTGTTGTAGCAACTCCCATAATTAAAATAATTGGAATCTTGACAACCCATTCACTGATGTACAAAAATCATTAATATACAAAATGATAACATGAAAACTATATATACATTGCAAATTAGAAGGCAATAACTTTTTGTCATATGACTCATAAAAAGAGAATGAAGCATAAAATCAAACAGTAAATACATCAATCAGCTGGGACCATTTTATAATTCCTAATTTCTTAAGATTGGGTGATTCATCCCCATCTACTCAAGCTGTTGGCTTTTTTCTTTCAACTTAAAAGTTTGTCATTTTAGAAGAACGCTTTGGCTTTCATAGTTTGATGTCACAATCCAGAAAAATCTAAAAGTACCAAATACATTGCGACAGATTGTTGATTCTCTTAGTTTGTCTTGCTTTAAATTCATGACTATGTCCTTCGGTTTATGTCTTAAGTCCTTTTTGGTTTTTTTCTTTTTCTTTTTTTGTTTACACTAAGTTTTGAAGTATCTTTTTGTAGCTCAGAGCACTAGTCTCTTTTCATTCCCTTAATGAAAACTTTCGTATTTTTTTTTCAAAAAGAAGAAAAAAAGACTGAAATATATTATAACGATGCATACTTTTGTATATCAAATACAGAGAATATTTTTTTTATAGATGAAAAATAGACAACATAAAAATTAAAAGAAAAAAAATCATAAAATATGCATAGTAGTTCACAAACATAATGATGAGTCAGAGACTCTAGGTAGGTGACATTTGTAAGTTTTTGACCCATAAGATACAAAAGATAGATTAGGGGACATTAATGAAAACTCAAAAGGGATTTGACTAAAGGCAGGTTTCTTTGAAGTACCTCAGCATAATGATGAAATCCGATAAAACTGAACCACAACATCGTTCAATGTCTTCTACAATCACAACTACTGGTTTTTCATAGTATCCTTGGTCTCTGTACCATGATGCTAGGATAAACATGTCAGCTGCCTGTTCAAATTCCACAAAAGATAACCAATCCACAGAGTTTTTTAATCAAAGAATCCGACTTCATTTGGAATACACACACTACAAAAAACATAGTGCTTACATCAACAGTAACCTTCAACAATTGTCTCAATAAACTTCTGATGCAGCCGCCTATGCTACTCTTGGCAGATAACTCTTGAGAAGAGAGACTGGCCACATGACACCCATGAGATTTCAAATGAAAACCAAGCTCTTCAAATGTCAGTAAGTCATCCACCACTTCCATATTCTCTGTCAAGTAATCATGATTCCTTATTCAACACGGAGAAACACAAGTTTCCATACTTTTCCGTGTCAAGTGTGCACAGCATAGATATTATATATATACAAAAATGCATGTTGCGCAATAGGCGCATAAGCACATCAAGATATTGTCTCCTGAAACTTATAATTCGAAGACGCTAAGGTACAATCTATAGAACGTCTTTCTTCAAATAAGGTAATGAAACATAACTCAATTGTTATTTTATTGCAAAATGGTTAGAGTTCTAGATGTACCATACATCAAATTAGAACGTTAGAGTCAGGAACTTACTAGTGAGAACCAACCCTGTGAACAATACTTTACACTCGGCACGAGTAAAAGTAGGAAAAGGCCGAGTGGCTGAAGATGAACTAGGTGTCCCAGATGATCTAATAGCAGCAAAGGACTCATAAACCCAGCGACTTATATCATAAAAAACTTTAACATTAGTATCCCTCAAAACATCCTGCAAGAGAAAACCCAATACTTATTTTTAGACAATATTGCAGGACTTGCAGGCAAACATTAGAATCAGGTAAGTTTGACCTTGATGGTGGTTTCCAATTTGGACCATACAAGCTCCAGACATTCCATTCGCAAATGTTCAAGTTGAGATCCGTCGGGTTCTTCATTATCAAGATTGTCGATTCCATTAGGACCGGATGGAGAGAGTTTAGTTCTCTTCCTTGATTTTCCACATAGATTTGATTTTCTCGAATTCTTCCGAGATGATGCTTTATGAAGAACATAGAACGGCTGGCAACAGATGGAGCAAAATCAATTACAATTTCTTCATCTAATTTGATAAAAATTTCAAGAGGAAACAAGCAAACCTGGAAATTGGTTTCGATATTTTCGACTGATGATTGAAGTGGGGCTTCAACCAGTGTTGCGGCGGAAGGCGCCATTTCTTACTCTCTCCGAACGGCGTGGGGTCTGTATTTGCCAGGACGTCTTGGCGGGAAAGAGAGGTCTATTTTTCCATAAATTTTATGTATCCTTTTTTACTTTAATTCAAACTTTGATGAATAGCCCTAACTTTTGACTAGGCTTGAAATGTAGTCCATTTTTTTGAATGTGATTGTGACCATTTGGGTGGTAGAATAATAACATAATCATAATCATAATGTTATTATCTTTCAATTTTGTTACTTAAAAAGGAATTTAGTATTTAGTTTCAAAGACTATTTTTGACTTCATTGTTGTTTGGTGTATAATGTGATTTTGATAAAAGCTTTAGTGATGTATTACTATGTGTTGATTTGTTCTATGCATTCTATCACCATAAGGTAGTCTTATAATCAGAGAAATTAACTAATTATTATTTTCTCTTGTTCATCTGTATGTTTTCTCTTTTTCCTTCTTGTGCTTATAATTTGTGTTCTTAGTTGGATAGGTAGGTAGGTTTATTTATTGGTCTTATTTCTTTACTTTGATTTTGGTTCTCTAGAATGGCCATTATTGATATCGCTTTTCTTCATATTGGATTCTATCAATGCCATCGAGATAAGCATATGAGTGTCTATCAATGTTTATTATTGATAAATCTAAAATTTTGTTATATGTTGTAATATTTTGTCAAATTTGCTATTTTTAACAATTCTCAAACTTTTATAAACCAAAAATTTAATTTTAGATTAGGAAGATTGTTATGAGTGGTAAAAAATTATTGATTTTGATATATTTCGTAAATATTTTTAATATTTTTGCTATTTTTTAAAATATCGTATTAATATTTTTAATCAAGAGGATTGTAAAATTATTTGCCAAGAAAATGAATGGTTGAAAGTGTTTAGTTTATAAAGTCGAGAGTAGTTTTTGGGGTTTTCGGGGTTTTTGGGGCACATAAGAGAGATGAATTGCTTAAGAACAATCTGTCACTTGCACCATCGTCATTGCTGCCATTGATAAAGCAGAGAATGGATGCTCTGAGGGCTTCCTATGGAGGAAGCTCGTCAGATGAAGAAGTGGATACAGTCTCCCCTCCATCAGCATCCACATCAGCATCACAATTATTGGATGAGACTGTGAGCTTTTTACCTCTGCCTCCACCGCCTCTCTCACTTCTCAATTTTCCAAATTCCACCTGTACTGCCCTTCTTCTTCCTCCTTACGTTTACATTCTTTAATTTTCTACTTTCTAACGTTTCTTATCAATTTTTTTCTCTATTTCTTGTTTAGGTGTTTTGGATGATATGCCCATCGATCAGGCGACTAGGGTTCGAAGCTTTCCTCACGTTCAAGGAAACTATGCCCTACACGTCTATATCCCAGGTATGTGAACCCATGTAGTAGTTCTTCTAATTTGATTCTTAAACTTACTTTTCCTATTTCCATTTTGATCCACCCAATGGGGATTTTTTTGTTTTCTTATATATTTGGAAATGCTTGGTACTTTTTATCGGCGTATTCTTAGTTGGAACAGCTACGATTCTATTTCTTGGGAGCTCTTCTTTGGTTGATCACTGATTTATTTTTAACGAGTATTTGTTAGAGTCTAGATTGGAATCAATATCAATGTCTAACAATTAGTCATAAACCTCGGTTTTTTGGCCACTCAGACAACGTTGTCTTCTTGAAATATATGTTGATTTCATGTTGGTTTATGCCTCTCAAACCTTTAGTGCCTCTTAAACATTGATTAGTAATACTTATCACTTGCATCCATGTCAGTTCATCTATGGACTATATTTTTGCCTTTATTGCCTTATGGAATTCTAGAATATCGTGATGGAACCAGCGAAGAAAATCAATAATATGTAAGATAATGTTTTCATTAATACCTACAAGTGTCAGATGATGGGTGATTTTATACTGCTGGGCGTTTGACTCTAGATTTAAAACTTTTTCGAAGCTCCTTTTGTTAATTGAAGCACTTTCACAAAATGCTGTGATCAATGCATCTGCAATCTTCTAAATGTTCGTAATTGATGAGGAAAAGTAGTTAAAGTATATGACTTATTTAAAAGAAGTATACATGCCTTTTTGGTATAATTTCGTAGATTTCTGTTTAGTTTATTGATTTATATTCTAAACATTTAAAGAGATTCTGAACATCGACAAGTTAAACATTCACAATCACATGAATCTAAATAATTGTTTGTTGTGATTTTCATTTGTTCTATGCTATACTACTTTTCACATAGATGCCCATGCCCAACTAAAAATATTTGATTTTTCATGTTCCACAGTGTATGTACCAACTAATGCAAGGAAGGAGGTGGCCTTGTTTATGAAGAAAATTTCCTCACTTGTGCCAGCTCTCCATCTGGTTGATATTGACATTCCATTGGACGTTTTATGTAAAGATGACCAAAAACTTGAGCAAGCGTTGGCTAGAGAATTTCACATAAGTTTGTCAAGAACAGTGCCAATCCGAGTGCACCAGATCGACTCAATAGTGACAATGCTTCGCCAGAAGCTTCAGTCTCCAAGGCGGTAAGCTAAAAGTTTAAGAAACTCCATTTAGTTTGATTAGTAATTTCCAACTTGTTTTTGTATTTAACTTGTGCTTTTTTTTTTAACAGTTATTGGATTGATTTTAGTAAGTGGGAGACTTTTGTTAACGATGATCTTTCTCGAACATTTTTGTCAATGGAAATTATTACTGGCGGGCTAACGGAGGTACATCACATTTGAGGGATTTCTGTTTTCCTTATCTCTGCATTTCTGTGGTAAATGTGCTTTTCTGGATTCTCAGTTTTTGGGCCAATAATATGGAAGCTTCCACTTCTGTTTTAGTTTCTTAGTTATATTATACTTATCCCTTTACCTCTCCTGTGGGTTTGATTTATGCATCTGATGAATGGATAAATTTTTTTGACATAGGTTATGGTGATGATTTCATGAGTTTTACATGGTTGAGATTGACAATATTACATGGATTAAAGAGTTGATATATCCCTTTGTTTTCATTTGGCTGCAGATCAGAAAACAAATCCAAGTTGTTAATGAGGTTTATAAGCTCCACAATCTTCCTGAATTTTACAAGGTTAATTACTATACATTAATTATTTTTTCCCCTTTTCATCTTCGTTCAATTAATTAACGAGGAAGATGACCTCCTACATTACTCTGTTTTTGTAGGAAGCAAGACCACATATATCTGTTGCGTGGGCATTAGGTGACGTTAGTCAATTATCGAGTCAAGCAGTTCATAATGAATTAAAAAGGTCCGCAGTTAAGGAACCATTTAAGAGATGTATTTTCACCACCAAATTCAATGGCATCGAATGTAAGATTGGTAAAAAAATGTATAAAATATGTAAATTTCCTGACGAATGAAAAGATCATTGTGTGAGACATGTTCTACAGTCTATGCCCATTAAATTCTTTTCATGTATTTCAACTTTAGTAATTAAATATCTTACTATAGATATTGCACTTTTTATTCTCTTTGATTTAATAGTCTTGCTTTGTGAAGCTTTCACTTATCAGATTCTTAGGAATCTATATTATATGGATAGATTATACTTGTAAGGGGCATCTCAGTCCATTACAGTCAAAAGTGTAGTGAAATTGATCAATTTCATTGAAGGTTGGAAAATATAATGACAACATAGAGACAATGTAATGAATGAGAAAGTATCCTGACTTTGAACATCTTTAATAACATTGTACAATGTTAATTTTCGATTGACATTAAATGGTCAAATTTCATCTAGGTAAATGTTCAATTCCACGTGAACGTTCTTGGCATGCAATTCAACACATGAATTGCAAAATTCAAGCTCTCGTCTAAACTTGAAGGGAAGTTTTTAAATCATCAATTGTTTGGGCGGTGCATATTGGTAGAGAATAGAGTGTAATTACACTGGCACTTCAATACTTTTTCAAATTTTATACCAAATCTTATATATTTGAAAATTTTTCACGTTTCATCTAAAGTATCCATTTAAAGATTTAAAATGTTACTCAGATTTTGACCTAAAATTAAGTGAGATTTTGATATAATATTTGGTAAAGATAACCAAATTTGATTTTTTTTTTATAATATATGAGATTGATAGACAAAAAAATGTGTTATCTAACTTTGTTTAATTTGGGATCGTTCCATAAGTTTACGTTCTTATTTGGCTATTCTATAGGTTTTGAGCAATTCGATGATAGAATTCATTGTTGATGTGTCGAGTAGGAGTGAGCTTAATTGAAGTCACAAGACATCAACCGAGACAAAATCATGAAGAAAATAGGCAATTTAAGTCTTATTGTTCGTGAAAAGCACACGATGCCACACCGTTGCCTTAAAAAAATTGCCAATGTATTAGCTTGATAAATTATAATTTATTAGCTTTAGTCACTCAACGTGTTTGTTAAACATTTTTTCTAAAAAATTACAAATATAACAATATCTGTTAGTCTAACACAGAGAAACCATATTGCAAAATATTGGTCTATTCATGATAGATCATAAGATTCTATCACTTGCTGATAGACTTTACTATATTTTAAAAAAAATAATGTTGCTGTGCATTTGATTATTTTCTTAAAATTGTGATACTCGTTTTAATTACCCTATCTTATAATTGAAAATATATATGATTATTGTTCCATTGAATTTAAAAGAGCAAATTAACTATATAATCAAAAGTCTAATTGAGGTGTTTATGGTAGGCCTACTTACCTTGTTTTCACACATTATCATGAAATATTTGAATTCTAACTTAGACAAAAAGAAAACAGACTCCAAAATCAACTCCCCTTCAAGTCTTGCATATGCGTTTCTTCTTACTTTCACATTAAACCAATTTTACCACTCGTTCGTACACAATGTCTTTGTTAAAATTTGTCGTGATTGAATACCGAAATAAAGTAAATAGCTTTTAGATAAAATCATAAAACAATGATATGTGAAAACTAGAGTTGAATTCGAAAGTCATTTATGTGTGAGGAAGATGTTAGCATCCCACAGCACTCGTTTAGAAAACGATGACCAAATTTCAAATCTTCAATTGAAAATATTGTTTAATTTCTTTTAATAAACAATGTCCAATTTGACTTCTCCTTACTTCAATATTTGACGCAATGATCTCATAAAATAAGTGGAGATCATTCCATCAATTAAACAATATTGAAGAAAATCTTCTCACCTGATCAAGAAAGTGATAAATTAGTACAATTTCTCAAAATCTATCGTAGAAATAACCTTCTAATAAAGATATTTTTTTAAAAAAATTAATTAAAATAATTTTTTATTGGGATCAAATCTTGGACTCGCAAAAATGTAATCATCACCTCAAGAATTCTAAAAAATCGAACTCTCAAAGTTTCCTAGATTTCGTGAAAGGATTTTGTTTAAAGAAAATAGTATAAGTTATTAAAAAAGATTATTAGGAAACCTTATAAAACCATATATTAAATTTTAAAAGTTTGAAAAACATAAAAAATTATAAACAACTTAAAAAGTTATCAAAAGGGTTTAGTTAACCAAACTACCTACAAAATCTCAAAAATTAGTTAAATAACATCTTTTTACAAAATTTGATGAATCACAAAATTAAAAAAAAAAAAAAAAAAGTCAAATTAAGTAAATATACCTTATCGAACACGTAGACAAGTACAGTCGAAAACAAGATCAATTTTACCCTATATGCATTATATACTATTTACAAAATTAACAGTCTCCTTTGAAGCTTTTCGATATTCGTAATCTTCTCATGAACACAAATGCAGGACTCCCATTAGTGTTAACTGCTATTCTCAAACTAATCAGAACCAGGTTGTGAGACCAATAAAAAAAGAGATTGAGGAAGAGAGATGAAAATTTGAAGGTAGAACCAACTTTAATTTTGGTGTGAGAGAGAGGTGAAGTCTTTTGGAAAAATTAAATTGAATAATTTAAAAATTATCAAAAAAAATTTTAAATGATTTTTCAAAACATTTTATAAAAAGAATAACATGAGAGAGAGAGAGAGAATACAAATAACTAAGAGTAAAATAGAAAGATAGAAAAACAGAGAATTAAGCATTAGAAATTTTGTTCTACACTTTTGCTTTTCATTTTCAATTTCTCTAATTGATTTTGGCTTCTATTACAAATTTTCTTTTCTAATTTCCACCTATGTCAGATTTGATTTTTGCTATTCCAAATAAAAATATGACTTTTCAAAAACATATTATTATTGTTGTTGTTTTTAAAATTATTCTAAAAATTTAAATGTTTTTTTAAAAAATGTGACAAACTATTGTATGTGATTTAGGAAATAAACAAGTACTAATTTCACAAACAAATTAAAAGTAATGTGTATTAATTAAAGGTGTTTACATATGTGTATATTAGAAGTCATGATTTGAAAAATGTAAAAGAAACAGTTAATAGTATAACAACTAATTAGTATACCCTACATATCATACAATAATTGAGAATATATACATACTATTGTAGTAGACAAATTAAACGTGTTTGGGAATTTTCAAACATGCCATAGGAGCATATTTGTTGGCAATAGTCTTCTCTAGTCTTATCTTAACAAAAGAAAAAAAAAAATAAAAAATCCTATCTAATTCTTTTTGATCTTTTCTCTTCAATAATGTCTACTATATTATTGAGAGACTCCATTTTCCTTTCCCAATAATTACGAAGTCTTCAAGTCTTTGCCAACTCCTTTCTACGTAATTTAATCATTACCTTTAGGCATTTTCAAAGTCTTCAAGTCTTTGCTACCTCCATTCCAAAGTGCTAGCTTCATTATCAAAGTGTTCCCTAATAATGGGGAAATGTTAGCAAATCTTTTCTCTCAATATGTTCCACTTGTATACTTTTACAAGGTTGAATTAAATTTCATTTAAGGACTATTTGGATTGACGAGAATATCCCAAATTATTGTTGGGGCAATTTTCTTCTCGTATAACTTTTAAATTTTATGTTAAATATAGTTGTAGTATATTTTTTAGAAGTACCTCAAATATTGGAGGGAATTAAAAAAATAATGCATGGTGTAATAAAATTGTTTGCTTTGAATATGCGTAATATGATATACTATATTTTTTTGTTGCTTTGGATCAAGTTTTTCTTCACTGTATTTGTGTATGTTAGGTAAGTTGAAAATTTAAATTTAGAAGGAAAAAATATTGAGGGTATTTCTCTCTTGGTAATTGGTAGAAAAAAATTAAACAATATATAGTTAGGAATATATTATATTAGTATATGATATACATATATGTATATACTATGTGTTAGTTTATTAAAGATAATAATTTAGCAAGTCTTGAACAGTGGGAAAACTAGAGGAAAAAAGTGATGTGTGAAATTATGATTAAAAAAATGAGATAATAAAATATAAAAAATGATGAACAAAATAGTAAAAAATTTCCACCATCATAGATTGGCCTACCGACCGTGGAAACATAAAAAAGAAAAGAGTCAAAATGTGGCTAAAAATTTATTGATTCAATCCATATGGTGTGACCTACCTAAAATTTAATATTATGTAAGTTTTCTTTGACACCTAAAGTTTATATGACAAGACAAATCATCTTGTAATATTAATTAAAGTGCACGTAAGCTGGTCTAGACATACTTGCAAATATATATATACAAAAAAAGTCTATATATAGCCTAGGATTAAGATTAACATTTTAAAAGTATATACGAACTATAACTAGTACCTTAATAGTACAATGAACAATGAAAATGACACTGTTAAATATAAGAACCAAACTAACAAAACATTAAAAGCATTCAAAAATATTGACTAATCCATATAGAATAATAATTGAGTGCATTTTAAAATGTATTGAAAAAGAAAAAAGTAAGTAAAATCTAACACATGATAAATTATGATTGAATAATTTGATGAGATGCATATGTTTATGTTTGAGATCTATCTGACCTACTTTTAAGTATTTTTCGTATCTAAATAGTTTTGTTTGGGAGCTTTAAATTTTTGCAATGCTATATAATTAGTTAATTTCTTTTCAAGAAAATGTAATTTGTAATTAGTTTTAAGAAAATACATGTCTTAAATTTTTTTTAGAAAAATAAGGTTGGGAAAAAACAAATCAATCAATCGGTCTAATAATTATTTTGATGATGTAATTTGGTGCCAAAACAATGCAAAATTGATATTTACAATTTAAACTGCTGGGGACAAAATTGAGAAAGAAAAAGTTTGCATAGCAAAATATAAAATTGGTTTCTTATAAAATGAACCCAACTGATCTTCACCAAATTCATACATTACTACTCAGTACTCCAAATATTCCTCATCAAAATGAGGAAATTTGTTTCAAACGAAAGTTCAGTAATTGTATTATGGACGATGATACTTCTTCTACCGCTCCAATTTTGTTTCTCCATAACTGCTGCTTGTATCCAAAAGGAACGTGAAGCTCTTCTTCGATTCAAGAATAGTTTTTACGATGATCCTTCTCATCGCTTGGCTTCTTGGAATGGAGCTGATTGTTGCAATTGGAATGGAGTGGGTTGCAATCAAACTACTGGATATGTTACTACCATTGATCTTCGACATGATTATAATCAGGTTGACCCATACAAATCTTTATCTAGCAATTTCATTGACTCTAGTTTGTTAGAGTTGAAATACTTAAATCACTTGGATTTAAGTGGAAACTACTTCAATCATATTCAAATACCAAACTTTTTAGGTTCAATGGTTGAATTAACATATCTTAACCTTTCTTGGACATCAATTTCAGGCAAAATTTCTCCTCATTTAGGGAATCTTTCTAAATTGATAACTCTTGATTTAAAAGGAAATTATGAATTGGATGACTCAAGATGGGTGCAACTCAATGGGGATATTGAATGGATATCTCACCTTTCATATTTACAAATCCTTGACTTGACTGGAATGAACTTTTCAAATGCTATAAATTTGATGCAAGTGATAAGTTCTCTTCCTTCGTTGTCCTCCTTAAGTTTGAGTTCTTGTAGTCTTCAAAACAACCATTTTTCTTTGGGTTCCTCGTTGAATTATTCATCATTTCTTTCTAGAATTCATCTTCTAGAGTTATATGAAAATCAACTAAGTGACCCAATTCCTAAGGCTTTTCAGAATATGACTTCTTTGAAATACCTAGACCTTTCAGAAAATAACTTCACCACTATTTTTTATGGTGGAATTTCTACCTTCATTGAAAATAATTGTGGCCTAAAAGTACTTGATTTATCATGGAATCCTTATTTTGGTGGAGATGTATTTGGAAGTAGTTATGAGAATGAATCTATGGGTTGCGATCTTCAAGTGCTTAACTTAGGATTTACATCTTTGAGAACCAAAATTCCAGATTGGTTAGCAAAGTTAAAGAACTTGAAGACCATTGATTTTCAGTCTAGTCAGATTTATGGTCTAATTCCTACTTTACTTGGAAATTTATCAAATCTTGAATATTTAGATCTTTCAAACAATAATTTAACCGGAGCAGTTCCGACCTCATTTGGAAGATTACTGAATTTGGAGGTACTAGACATATCAGCGAACTCGCTTGAAGGTGTTTTAACAGAAGCTAGTTTTGCTAACCTCACTCAGTTAGTTACATACTTTAAACTTAGGCTACAATAAGAATCTTTCATTGGAGGTAAAAGCTAATTGGAATCCTCCCTTTCAATTAGTAGTTTTTAGTGCAACTTCATGTATTTATTGTTTTGGAAGTGAGTTTCCACGATGGCTTCAGACGCAAAAGGCACTGGTTGATTTGAGGTTATCCAACACAAATCTATCCATTAGTTCTATACCAACATGGTTCAAACCAAAAAATCTCACCACTTTGAATCTTTCAAACAACCAAATCATGGGGCCACTTCCTACCAACATTGGTGATCAAATGCCGAAGTTAAAAACGTTGTTTCTGAATGATAATCTAATCAATGGTTCTTTACCACGTTCGATATGCAATTGGAAAAAATTGCAAATTTTGGATCTTTCAAACAATAGACTATCTGGAATGGTTCAAGGTTGTGTTTTAAATCCAAACTTGTATCATTTAGATTTGTCTTCCAACAACTTCTCAGGGATCTTTCCATATTTACATGAAAATATGATTGATATTCGAAAACTATACCTGAGAGACAATAATTTTGAAGGATCCATGCCAATTGTATTGAAGAATGCCAAAAATTTAGAAATTTTAGATCTTACCGGAAACAAATTCTCTGGAACCATCCCCACTTGGATAGGTAAGAATCTTAGAAGTTTGAAATTTCTAATACTTCAAAATAATTTGTTCAATGGTACCATTCCCTTAAGTTTGTACAACCTCATTAACTTGCAAATTCTGAATCTTGGCAACAATCAATTAGAAGGAAGCATCCCACCAAATATTAGCAACTTCCACCAAATGACCCTATTAAATTTCGAATACTCCTATGCACTGTTTTGTGGGTATATTGATCGTGGATCATGCTTTGCTGGTAAAAAAAATTTCGAACAATCTATCAAATCTAGTAATTTCAATTACTCCATGGAACAACTGTCGTCACTGGTGAATATAGATCTATCAAATAACTATTTGGTGGGTATCATTCCAAGTGAGATAACGAAGCTTACAAGGTTGATTGGATTGAATTTGTCCCACAACAATCTAACCGGGATAATTCCAGTTCAAATTGAAGAGATGGAGTCGTTAGAATCACTCGATCTATCTTTCAATCAACTTTCTGGACCAATTCCTCAAAGTTTATCAAGATTAAATTCATTAGGTGTCTTGATATTATCCCACAACAATTTTTCAGGCAACATTCCTCGAGATGGTCATCTCTTGACATTCAATGAGGCTTCAAGTTTTGACAACAATTCATACCTTTGTGGGGATCCACTTCCAATAAAATGTGTGATTGAAAATTCATCCAAACCATCATTTAGTGAAGATGAAGATCAGGAGGATAAATGCGAGAAGTGGTTGCTTTGCATTATGATAATACTCGGATTCATAGTTGGCTTTTGGGTCGTTGTTGGAAGTTTAATATTGAAGAAGAGTCGAAGATGAGTATATTTCAATTTCGTGGATGAGACTAATTACAAGCTTCATTCAGCAATTTGGCGGTGTGTGGAATTCTTAAAAGGAATCCTTCGCAAATGAGTAAGGTAATAAATTTTTATTTGTTTTTTCTTTTTAGTATATATATTACATAATAGTAAAATTAATCAATCGAGAGAATATATAAAAATCAATTCAAATATTTATAAGTATAAATTTTATCCGTGTCTATTGATGACATTTGAAATAATTTTGCTTTATTGTAAGTATTTTCAACAACTTTATCATTTAGAATAATTTTTCTATTATATTTAAGTTTCAATTCATTATTATTAAGTGTCACAAATTTGAATATGTTCACTACAAGAAAGTGGGTCTATTTTGACAATATTTTCTCAGAGCCTATAAAAAACCTTCGAAAAAATATACATTCGTTGAAGGTTTAGAAAAAACCTTTGAAAAGAAAATATTTTTTATCAAAGAATAATAAAAACCTTTTAAAAAGATATATATTTTATCGAAGGTGTTGAAAAAACCTTCGATAATATCTACTCCTTATCGGAGGATAATAAATAACCTTTGAAAAAAATATACATTTTTCCTAGGTTTTGAAAAAACTTTTGAGAAATATGTACTTTTTATCAAAGGTCAATCAAGTCATTTGAAAAATATATACATTTTATCGAAGGTTTCTTCAACACCTTCGAAAATATCTACTTTTTATCAAAGGATAATAAATAACTTTTGAAAAAATTATACATTTATCAGAGGTTTTGAAAAAACTTTCGAGAAATATGTACTTTTTATTAAAGATTAATAAACTTCATTTGAAAAAGATATACATTTTATATAAGGTGTTGAAAATACGTTCGATAATATCTACTCCGACAATAATATTTTAATATGTAATTTTTAGAAAAATTAAAAAAAAATTAGTTTTCGAAATTGATCAATTTTGTATTTTAAAAAAATTTCGTTTAAAAAAATTATACTGCATAAATATTTTGCCGCTTTGCCATATTTTTTTAAAGGTTAAATAAAACCTTAAAATTTTATTTTTTTACTTTTTTCAAAGGTTAAAATAAAACTCTCGAACAAAATCTTAAAAGATTAAAATAAAATTTGTGTAGTGGTTGTTGAAGAGAGAACAACTTTTACTCATTTGATGTTTAGTGTTCATTTCAAACCATCCTACTCTTAATATACCTTTTGACTTTAAATTGATGAATCTACTAACAAGTAATAATTTATTCTTTTATGCAGGTAAAAAAGCTTCACCAAAGATATGAACGATCAAGAACAAAGAACCTTAATCTTCTTTAATAATTTTGAACTATATTGTCAAGATTCTTATAATTTTCTTTCTTAATGATCGGTGTGTGATGATATATGCTACTAACTGATATCAATATTTCATATAGGCTTGGTTAATTTTTCTTCTATATATAATTTCATTAAAAGATCAAAAGATAATATTTAATTTTCACTCAAATCCATCCTTATTTTAATATCTTAAATTAAAATTAAATATAATTAACTAATTAATTAAAAAAATTTATGTAGGCAAATGATGCACAAAGACCGAATCAAGAACCTTAATTTCCTTTGCTAAAGTTTCATGTAATTTCCTTTCATAATAATTGAGATGCGAACATAAGACTAATGCTACTAATTTTTATGCTATATATATATGTGTAATTATTTTATCCTTGTATTGTGTATGTGATTATTTTAGGTTTATGCCACAAAACAAAGGAGAGTAAAGATACCCGTTTTATTGAAGTAAAACTATTTATATCCTACTTCGATGTTTCTAATAATTCCACTCTTCGACCACTGCTTCTACTGACTAAATCTTACGAAGACCTCCCGATGTTTCTAATAACCGTCGATGTCCAATTTCCAAAAAAAAAAAAAAAACAAAAAAACAAAGTTAAAAACAAATAATCAAATAATGTTTATCTTTATATTGTTTTGTATATTTTAAAGACTTTATAGTTTCTTATTACAATATCTTCTTGATTTTATCTATTAGTTTTCTACTTTTTTTTTCTTTTTTTTTATCACAATCTTAGAAAATGAAAAATAAAAACGAAAAAGAAATATCAAAATGGTTATGGAATTAGATCATTTGTATACTTTTTTTTGTTAAGGGAAGTTGTTAGGAATAGTACAACAAGAAAAATGAAACTATTTACAAATACCAAAATTTTCAAATCATATATATTTCTCTATTATGTAAATAGTTTTTAATATTTTTCTATTTTTGAAAATGTTCCTATTTTAAAGCATAGCCATATTGAACTCCCAAATATGTAATATTCACAAGTCAACAAAATTTATCTTCGAAGAAATCCCATATTTACTCCGTCTTGTGTATCTACCTAACCAACTTTAACAAAACTTTATATCTATCAATCTAATAGACTCATCTAAACAAGTACTGGCTGTAGCTATTATTTTTCTGTACTTTAAAACCCTCTCATGATAACATAAACAAAAATGGAGATCTTAATTTCTCACAGTCCATTGAAGAAGATGTTATAGGGTTAGGATTATTGAAAATGTCAAAGAAAAAATAGTAGCAAACCAAACTTACCCAACAATACGCATTATTGTGTGGAAAAATTGAAAAGAGTTTAAGCATAATTCACATACGAATCTTAAAATTCATAGAATATTCGATATAATATTATTTCAAAGTTGGATTTTCTTTACCAATAATATGACCAAAAAAATCAATTACTTTTAGGGCTCTATTTTCTTTTCCAATAATTGCAATTTTTGTTAGCTTCATTCCTTGTATTATCAATTCTTAGGCGGCTTTGTTAAAAAAAAAAAACGATCGTGTGTACTAAAGAATTTTGAACGACCATATCTAAACAATCGTGTAGCCAAATCTAAACTAGTGACAAATATATTACGCGCGAGAGTGATCTATTAATCACGTGTTGACTGGATCATTTTTTGTATTTTACATTGTGGATCCGTAGACTTTTTCTGTTTTCGAAATTGTTCTATACAGTTGTAAATATTTTGTCGGCTTGTTATATTTTTTAAAAAAATTCATTTAAAAAATGCTAAACTACCACATTACAATATTTGATTGGTTAGCTCTCTAAGTTGCACAAAGTTAGGTGCAACTCTAAGAGCACCCAACTATTTTCATCGTACTATTAAAAGTGTTTGAGAGTTTTAGAACACGATAAAAAGTATATTTGATTAGCCTAAGGCTCAAAACATAGTTTCTAGTAAAAATGTATGATAATCTTGTATGCTATTGAATTAAAAATTTCATCCATATAATTTGAAAAAAAAAAAAAATTTGAATTTAGACCATATAGTTTTAAAACTTTATTAAAATTTAGTCTTATGATTTAATAAAATCTCATCAGATGAATACCTTTTGATTTGATAAAATTAATCTTTCGTAAATATAGCCTCCATCATAATAACTAGACAATTAAGATAACCTTATTAAACCATAGAAAAAAAGTTTTTCTTTCTTCAAATCATATCGATTAAAATTTACAATTTAATTGATTTTCTTGTAAATTCAGTGGCTATGATTTACAAAAATTCTAAATTTCATACAATAATTGAAAAAATATCAAAGAAACAATAGTAACAACTTACCCTACATTTCATACAATAATTGAGAATACATATATATAGACAAATTAAACGTGTTTGAGAATTTTCAAACACACCATAAGAGCATATTTGAAACATAATTGTTGGTAAA
This sequence comes from Cucumis hystrix, assembly GCA_025688845.1. Taxonomy (NCBI): domain Eukaryota; kingdom Viridiplantae; phylum Streptophyta; class Magnoliopsida; order Cucurbitales; family Cucurbitaceae; genus Cucumis; species Cucumis hystrix. Next base: position 12,699,482 of record CM046891.1, on the reverse strand, counting down.
GTTCTAATGACCTCATTTTTCCTTATCTCTCTTCAATGTATTTTCAAACTCCATTTTCTTTACCCACAATTTCAAAGTCTTCAAATGTTCCCTAATTGTTGAAACATGCCTACAAAAATCTTTATACGCATATATTCCAATTTCACGTATGTTTTTGCTATTTTTAAAAATATCTCCAAGCTTTAATGTATCTGAATATATTAATAATTTTTATTTGATATTTAATGTATAAATAAAGTTTTTTCTTTGTTCAACTCTCTTACATCCATTAGAATTTTATACATACCTTTTTCATTAATGCATCTTAATATTTTAATAACTGTTAGGACGGCATCGAAAACAACTAAGTAGAAATGTGAACAGTGTAATGATTGAGAAATTTACAAAATATATAATTATACAATTGAACGTGTCCAAAATTGAGAAAGAAAAAGTTGGAATAATTCATTCATTATAAATTGAACTCAACTCCTAACCAAATTGATTCATTACTCAGTATCCATCGAATTCCATTCTTCCCAAAATGAGGAAACTTTCAGAAAAAAGTTCAGTTGTATTAGTTTGTGTGATATGCATGATGCTGCTTCTCCCATTTTGTTTCTCCATAACTGCAGCAGCTTGCATCCAAAAGGAGGGTGAAGCTCTTCTTCAACTCAAGAATAGTTTCTATAAAGATCCTTCTCATCGTTTGGCTTCGTGGAATAATGGAACTGATTGCTGTAATTGGAAAGGAGTGGGTTGCAATCAAATTACTGGACATGTTACTATCATTGATCTTCGGTGGGATTCTAATAAGGTCGACTTCTACTCATCACCTTTATATAGCAATAATTCCATTGATTCTAGTTTGCTTGAGTTGAAATACTTAAATTACTTGGATTTAAGTGGGAATGACTTCAACTATACTCCAATCCCAAACTCTTTAGGTTCAATGGTTGAATTAACATATCTTAATCTTTCTAGAACATTCTTTTCGAGAAAAGTTCCTTCTCATTTAGGAAATCTTACTAAATTTGATGCTCTTGATTTATCTTCAAATTATCAATTGCAAACCAATAATGGTGATGTTGAATGGATATCTCACCTTTCATCCTTGAAATTCCTTCAATTGAGTGACATGGACCTTTCCAAGGCTTCAAATTTGATGCAAGTGCTAAATTATCTTCCTTTGTTGGTGTCTTTGTGATTGAGTGATTGTAACCTTCAAAGCGTCCATTTTTCTTTGGGTTCCTTGTTAAACTATTCATCATTTCTTTCTAGAATTCAACTTCTAGACTTGTCTAAAAGTACTTGATTTATTGAGGAACTATAATGTTGGTGGAGATGTGTTTGGAAGCAATTATGAGAATGAATCTATGAGTTTCAGCAATAATAGATATGGTCTTGAAGTTCTTAACTTAGGAGATATATATTTAATGACCAGAATTCCAGATTGGTTGGGAAAGTTCAAAAACATGAAGTCCCTTAATCTTGAATATAGTCAGATTTATGGTCCAATTCCAGCTTCACTTGGAAATTTATCAAGTCTTGAATATTTAGATCTATCAAACAATGCTTTAACGGGAGCAATTCCAAACTCATTTGGAAGATTATTGAACCTGAGAAAATTGTATCTACAAGATAATAGATTGGTAAAGGCGGGCAGCGAATGTTTTATCCAACTTGAGAAATTGGAGGAATTAGACATATCAACAAACTTGCTCAAAGGCACTCTTACAGAACTTCATTTTGGCAATCTCTATCGGTTGCATACCTTAAGTATTGGCTACAATGAACTTCTCTATTTGGACGTGAAATCTAACTGGAATCCTCCCTTTCAATTACGAGTTTTTGATGCTTCATCATGTATTGATTGTTTTGGAGGTGACTTTCCTCAATGGCTTCGAACACAAAAGCACTTGATCGTTTACGGTTATCCAACACAAGTCTCTCAATTAGTTGTTTACCATCATGGTTCACACCACATAATCTCACTATTTTGGATCTTTCATTTAATCAAATTATGGGACCATTTCCTATCAGCATTGCCAATCAGATGCCCAATTTGGAAGAGTTGTATCTCAATAATAACCTTATCAATGATTCTTTACCACCCTTCCTCCGCCGATTAAAGAGTTTGGTCATTTTAGATCTTTCCAACAATAGACTATATGGAGTGGTTCAAGATTGTTTGTTGACTCCACACTTAAGATTTTTTTTTTTTTGTCATGGAACAACTTCTCTGGAACCTTTGCATATTCACATGGAAATGATCTTTCTTATATTCATCGGCTATACTTGAGAAATAACAATTTTGAGGGATCCATGCCAATTGTATTGAAGAATTCAAATTTTTTTAAAGTTTTAGATCTTGAGGGAAATAAATTCTCTGAAAACATACCCACATGGATAGGAAATAGTCTTGAAAGTTTGAAAATTCTAATACTAGGAACTAATTTGTTCAATGGTAGTATTCCTTCAAGTCTATTCAATCTCACTAACTTACAAATTTTAGATCTGGCACATAATCAATTGGATGGAACTATATCGTCAAATATAAAAAATTTCAACCGAGTGACGAAAACATATATAAATGGAGAATTCTTCGCTTTTACTTGTAGGAATGGTTATTTCTATGATGGAATACTATGCTCTAATAATGGAGGAAAATATGTTGTACAATCTATCAAATCAAGTTATTTCAAGTAATCTGTGCTACATCTAATGTCAATGGTGAGGATAGATCTATCTAACAACTCTCTGGTGGGTTTCATTCCAAATCGGATAACAGAGCTTAAAAGCTTGATTGGATTGGATATGTCACACAACAATCTAATTGGGATAGTTCCGGCTGAAATTGGAGAAATGGAGTCATTAGAATCAATTGATCTATCTTTCAATCAACTCTCTGGACCAATTCCTCTAAGCTTATCAAAATTAAATTCATTAGGCATGTTGAAGTTGTCCCACAACAATTTCTCAAGCGAAATCCCTCGAGATGGTCATCTCTCCACATTCAATGAGGCTTCAAGTTTTGACGAAAATCCACATCTTTGTGGAGATCCACTTCCAATGAAATGTGTGAATGTGAATTCGTACGAGTCACCATCCAAAAATATTGACAACAATCTAGATCAAGACCAAGAAGAAAAATGGGAGAAGTGGTTACTTTACATAATGATAATACTTGGATATATAGTTGGATTTTGGGTAGTTGTTGGAAGTTTAATATTGAAGAAGAGTTGGAGATATTCATATTTCAAATTTGTGGATGAGGCTACTTACTAGGTTCATGCAACAATTTATAGGAGCATACAATTACTTAAAGCAATCTGCACTCGACAATAAGTTAGGTAATAACATTTTTGTTTTGATTATTTTTTATATTATAGTCTATTTTTCTTTTAGTTCAATTTTCAGTACTGACTAATTATGTCAACTTATATATATAGGCTTCATTAGTTTTTGTATTAAATTCACCCTTAAACCACAACTAAGAATCTAATACGTAATGGTTAAAAATGTGACTAAGATTATATGTATAAAAAACCTAAAGCTTATTGTAATCTTCTTCCATAGTAATCGAAATATGATAATATATGTGACACTTTGCCCTAGTTTTGATATTTTTGTACCATAGCTTACCCTTTTTTACCTTCTCATTGAGCTATCTACTACTATTATAATTTTTCTATATTTATTTCTTTTTCTTTTTCACTTTTCATTTTTCTTAATTTTAAATCTTTAATCTTTAATTTTTATATACAGAAGAAAGATTAAATCATTTATTGTAATGTATGCTACTATGTGAATGTAAAAGTACTCAAGAATTTTAGGAAATTGATGTCGAAGGAAGTTGAAATGAATGTCTCTTTTTTTGTTTTTGGATAAAAGTTTCAATATTGTTAGATATTGGTTATTTGCTAATATATATTTTTGTAGGCAGTTGTAACTTCTATATGTCTATCATTGAATTTTGATGGAAGTAAAAATGTTCAAATAACTAACTCTTTCCTCTTTTAATGTTTTACATAACTCCATCGACTGACAACAAACTTTGACGATCACCTTCCATAATCAACTTCAACAGTTAAACCCATTGAAGACTAATCTAACACTCAATTTTGTTCGATGACCACACCCTTGATGACTATTTCAACAACTACCTTTGGTGGTCAACACTATGATGACCAACTCTCCGGATGATGATCACTCTAATGACCAAACTCAAGTGAAGACTACTTCTTGCTACCATGTTTACTATAGCCTCTTTCTATATGATTTTCATCGTAATAGTAATAAAAACATCGTGATTATAACAAATTAAACAAACTTGGGTGTTAAACATTTATAATACCCAACTTGTATAACATTTTCGACAAAAAATTAAATAAATTACCATCAAAATTATACATTGTAAATTGTTAAATTTAAATTGAGTCTTAACAATCATGCAATTAATTAAAATTTTAAGGGTCAAAATTCTATAAATTTGCAAGTTTTGGACCAATTTAATATTTATAGAAGTTTAAGTGTGCTAAAACAAACTTTTACGTACCATCTGATTATAATGAATTGAACTATATAAAAATTAAATAAAAAATTCAATTAATTTATATAGTAGACTAAATTCACTAACTATACAAACCAACTCAACATTTTCTTAATCATGATCCCGAAAGCTTTAATAATACGTATGTATTTTACAAATATTTTTACTTATTCTTTTGCTATATTTAAAAATACATTAAACTTATTAACTTTTATTAAAAAAGGAAATTTTTTCTTTCGAGTTTATCTCCATTCTTACTCTATATTTATTTAACACATAGATAATGTGGGCTTGAACGTGTGTATTAAGGTGCTTCTAAGGTTTTTTTCTTCTATGGGCAAAGGAAGATAGATGCTTAGAAGTTACATGAGTATATATATATATATATATATTAAATATGGTGTTTGTATTGTAGTTGAGTGGCCCTAGTAATTTCTTTTTTTAACCGTTCAAAGACCAACATTAAATTATGGGAAACTTTTGTAAATATATTTTGTATGATTTGCTATTTTTGAAAAAATTTCAAAAAATAAGTACTTTTTAAAAGTTATTTAGGTAATGCGTCACTTTCTCTTCACGATTCTACTCCAACTATTTCCTTAGCACAATGAGGAAATTAGTTTCAAACAGAAGTTCAGTCGTAGTTGTATTATTGTGTGTGTGTTATGATGATACTGCTTCTTCTACAGCTCCAAGTTTGTTTGTCCATAACAGCAGCTTGCATCCAAAAGGCACGTCAAGCATTCCTTCAAATCAAGAATAGTTTTTAAATAATTGTGCTAGTTAGTGGCAAAATTTATTTAAAATGAAAACTAGAAGTTCAAACATATAATTCTTTTTGCAACTTGACCAAAAAAAACTATAATTGATTGAGTAACTTTTTTAAAAAATAATGTAAATTTTGAAACATATGTTAAAAATAGGGTTGATACAAAATTATTGACAAAAATATGTATTTTTAGGCGAAGTCGTGGGTACAAAAATCAGTACTGCAGGTGTAGGGTTGGTTTTAAAAAGAAATTTTTAATTTTTATTGTGTTCCCTAAATTTCCAAATTTTTTTATATTATTTACTTGTTGTCAATTTTCTAAAAAACTAAAAATCATAGAATAATTATTGTAAACCCTAAAATTATTGGAAATATTTTTAAATATAATAAAATATGTCTTCATCAAAAATATGGTTGGGGCAAAACTATTGATCCATCCCTTCCTTTTCAATTATATATATATATATATATTTATTTATTTATTAATCAAAATTATACGTGTTTTTATTGCCATTTCCAATGTTTTTTTAAAAAACACATATATTAACCAAATATGTTATTAAAAATATATTAAACAAATTAAAATAGTAATAATAATAATTGAGATCATGTGGGTAACTGAATAAAAAAATTTAATATTTATAAAAAAAAAAAGAAAAAAAGAGATTATTTAAAGCTCATCGATGAAAATTATGGATCGATTGCAAATTAAATTTAGAAACCCTAACCTAACCAAAATTAGGAAATTGTTTTATATCATTAGTATGTTGAATTTATTGTTGTATTTTATTGGAAAAATTCAATAAAAATCAAATCAAATTAGATATTATGTGATTTTGTGTAAAATATATTATTTTTTTTAAAAAATAATATAAATAAATCAAATGAGATATTATGATATTTTGTCTAACATAAATTGATTTGCTTTTTTTTTTTCTCTAAAATGATACATATGCTCATTAAGGTTTTATTTTCCATTTTGTATAAAAGTTTCTTTTTTTAAAAAAAAAAATTATTATTATAAGATTTTATATTATTACAAATTTTTTACTTTTTTAAAAAATTAAAACTTAGACATTCTTTAAAGAAAAAAAAAATATGTAGGATAAAAATAGGGAGCTACACATAGATAAGAAACAAATTTAAGAATGTAGCAATTAGATGAGATAGTAAAAAGTATTGTTTATCAAAACAAAATATATATCTTTTAATAACATATTTTGTTAATATATATGTTTTTTTTAAAAAAAGATATGTTAATTTTGATTAAGAAATAATCAAATTAAATTAGGAAATGTGAATTAAAATAAGAAAAATTAAATATTGAGATATTTAATATATATATATATATATATATATTAAAATTGGGAAGTTGATATTAATTTTATTTTTAGAATTTGAAATATTTAATATATATATAATGAAAAAAAAGAATAAGGTGTAGGCCCACTAATATTCAAATAATAATAAAAAAAAAAGAATTTTTAAAAATAGTAGATTTTACAAAATATTTACAACCTATAACAAATTCCATCACTGATAGTCATTGATATGCTATACTGATAAAAGACTATCATTGATAGAATCCAAATCTAAAATTTTGCTATAGCTTGCAAATATTTTAATTTATTTTGCTATTTTTAAAAATGATCCTAAAAAAAAGAGGTAGACAAAACTATTCTATATTTGTTAATAATTTTGTCAAACCCTATTTTTGACATTAGTTTCTCACAACACATTATTTTAGAAAAAAATTCGATAAATGTTGTATCAATATTGTATTACTAATAAAATATATTAAAAATTAGTTGACTAATATAATATATTCTTAACTATATTGTTTAATTTTTTCTACCAATTACTAAGAGAGAAATACTCTCCATAATTTTACCTTCGAAATTTAAATTTTCAATTTACCTAACATACACAAATACAGGTTTATTAATAATTTTTTCCACCAAAATACGAGTTCCCTGATAAATCGAGTACTTTTAGGCCACATTTATTTTCAATGAAGGTAGAAATTTCACCTTCAAAAATAGCATTGAAGTTATTTCTTGAAATGTCTAGGTATTTCAAGGAAGTCATATTCTGAAAAGTCGTAAGAATTGGATCACTTAGTTGATTATCAACTAAGTCTAGAATTTGAATTCTAGAAAGAAATGATGAATAATTCAACCAAGAACCCAAAGAAAAATGGTTTTGTTTTGAAGACTACAAGAAGACAATCTTAAGGAGGACAACGATGGAAGCGAACTTATCACTTGTATCAAATTTATAGCCTTTAAAAAGTTCATTCCACTCAAGCTAACGGTGTATAAAGATGAAAGGTGAGATATCCATTCAATATCGCCGTTGAGTGGCACCCATCTTGTGTCATCAGATTCGTATCCTCTTAAATTAAGATTTTCTAATTTAAAAAGGGATGTCCAAGAAAGATTAAGATATTTTAATTTCTTTATAATAGATGTTTACATAAAATTTGTGTAAAAAAATTGATGAGACTCTAAAGATGTGATCTTCTAAAAAAAAATTAATTCGATTTAAGTTAAATTTGATAAGAAACAATATAATGAATATAAAGTATATAACTCATATAATTCCTATTAAAATATTTAAAGAGTGTAGAAAAATACTTTTCAAAGTCATTGTGGGTTTATTATGAGGGGAATTTACTAAAAGTGGAAGAAATTTAATGAAATTAAGAAATATAATAAATAAAATGAAAATGAGGAATTTAACAAATTGACTTGACTCAATATTAAGTGATCTTTTGAGCTCTTTGATCAATTTTCTTTGACATCTCATATCATTGTCTACAAGCAAGTGGCCATTATGATTCTTTTTTCTTCTTTCGTAATGATAAATGTGATCGATTGGATATGATGACAAAAAATATATATACCTCAATTAATTCTTCAGTGGAGCACTTCGACAAAATGCCTTTCTCTCACATTTTTTTTATTTATTTTAACATCTTCTTTAATTGCTGTATTTTCTTTAAATTACACGTCTTATAATTGGATTGATCAGCCCCATGAACCTGAATATTATATTAGTTAATGTTTTCAGAAAAATAAATTTTTAACCAGAGAAAATAAATGGAAATAAAAAGAGTTGAATAGTCCGATATTGAAAAAAAAAGAGCTCTAATTAAAGATGTTTTTAAACTATTAACTAGTTCATAAATTACTTACCAACTCGAATAAAGTTGAGAAGTATATTAAACTTTTGAAATTTTGAAAGTATTTTTGAAACAAAGTAGTAATGATATATTTTCATTTGAAACTAATGCTATATGTATATATTTTAATTGTAACATTGATATTTTCTATAATTTTGTGAGAGAAAAAAAAGGAAATTAGGAGCACATATATAATGTCAGACATTATATTGAGAAAAAAAAACAAGCATCGTAAAAAATAATTAAAATCAAGATGTTGGCTTGACCGACATTGTATGATGGTCATTGTAGGCCTCATTGCTCTCAAATTTTATGATATGTTTTTGCCATGAGAAGAAGCTTAAATTTGTCTTTGTTGTTCATGACTTCTTTGCACTCTGATTAATGAAAATTAGAAGTTAAAAAATATAACTATTTAAAAAAAAATAGGAAAGTTTGTAACTTGATAAAAAAAAACCTATAAATTTATTGAGTTGTTAAAGTTTTCAAAGTTTCACTCATTTTGATCTAACCTCATTTACTCTTATTGAATGTTATTAAATAATATATTATTTAGAATTTGTCTATTCTTGATTATTAATCCTTCTTAGAAAGAATAATTTAAAGGAAAAATTTTAAAACGGATAGTCATTGATATGTTACTGTGATAGAATCCAAAAATTTGCTATAGCTTGTAAATATTTTAATTTATTTTTCTATTTTTAAAAACGTCCTCTAATTTAAATATAATGAAGAAATTAGTTAATGGTTCATTATTTCCACTTTTACCACATTGATAATAAATTTAAAATTTATTATAATATTTTTATGAAATTTTTTATATTAATTTGAATTTCAATTAAATTTGTTGTTTAAAAAAATATTAATTACAAAAAATGAATCAATTAAATTACTATCATATTATATTTTTTTTAATAAATGGTTAAGAAGTAACTAATTTTTAGGAAAGCTTAATCTGAAAGCTAGTGTTTATACCTTAGTTAAATTTATAAGTGACTTTTGACAAATTACTAAGAGTATGTTTGATAATTGGAATAGTGATTTTTTTTAAAAAAAAAGGTAAAATTGATTTTGTAAAATTGATTTTTAAACAATCAAATTAACAAATTCTTAAAATTGATTTTCATATATTTAAAATTGATTTTTCACCATTGTATAGAACTATCAAATTATCAAAATAGATATCTCAAATATAAAATAAGGTGGTGATTCTTGATTAATGACCTTACCACAACCCACTAGATCGAGAGGTGATGCTTCAAAAAATCAAAATGATATGTTTTAACAAACTTGTTTTGTTTATAATATAAACCTTTACAAAATAAAATGGATGAAACTTTAAGGATGACATCTAAATTTAATTTAAAGTTAATAATTAAGCTTCAATAATAAAGATAGAAGTATATCCTTAATTTTTTATATAAAGAAATTGGAGCCAAGAAAATGTCTTTTCATGGCCTTTGTCTATTATGGTGATAATTTGTAGGCAGAGAAATTAAATGGAAACAAAAACAAGAAGTAGAACAATAATCAAATAAATATGCATATAAAAATATTTAAAAATAATTATTGGATGAAAATTAAAGTCCTTTTTTTAGACTAATAATTAAGTGTTTGATACTTACCCAAGAGGGCCATTATTTCATAGATTCATTTTCTTTGCCAATGTTCTATCATTCTCAATCTCATTTCATCTATTCACATTTACTTTTTTGAAAAATAATATTCAACACTTATTCAATTGACTTGATTGAACCAAAAATAAAAAGAAAGAAAAAACTAATTGAAGTGTTGAATTTAAAGAAATAATTTTCCCTAAAAAAAATATAAACCGTGGTTTATTATCTAGGAACGTAGATAATTGAAAATTTAAAATGTTTAAAATTAAAGATATATGTGCTGCATTTTCATTTACTTTGGTAAGAATTTATATATATTTCTGTAAATATCTAAAAATATTTTAATAAATGTGTTTATTTGATAAGATTTCTGCTCTTAAATTTATATAATGTTCAAAGAATACATCTCACAACTATTACTTTTTGTCAAGTTAAAATTATTTTTAAATTAATACAATTTATATTTTTATATATGTAATTTATTTTATCAACAAAATATATATTATAATAGTTTTAGACTTTGTTATAAAATAAATACTTTGTGTTGGGAGAATTGGCTAATAATCAGGAAGTACTATACCAAAGCACGGCAACAGCAGCAAGAATGATGACAGCAATGGCAACAATAACTACAGCATACAATAAGCAACAACTGCAAAATAGAGGCAGAATGAGTATGCGGCTGAGTCACGGAACACACTCTTTTTAAGACGTTTTGCGGCTCTGCCATAGAATGTGCTAACAGATAGTTGTCTCGTCGTCTATACAGCTGATTTTGCACATAAATCAGCTTGCAAAATTCACTCAAAGATAGACACTTTGTTTATGCTAAAAAATCCAACGACCATAAACGGTCACTTTGAAAAGTAACTTCCGGCCATATTAATTTTACCAATCTCTTCCCTCCTTCCAAAACTTGGGTGTCCTAAGGGCCCAAACTCATTGATCAAACGATGAGTATAAGAAGGAGCTTCCACATTCAAAATTAATCAATGTGGGAATGCATTTGAAATTAAAATAATATTATAAATTCCTTTCACAAATTTTTCATCCAACAATCCTCCACTTGAAATTTTTTTACTATCAGTCCCCCACTTGAAATTTTTTTAAAACATTTTCTTCGAGCAGTGTTTGATTTCTATGATACTATGCATAGATAAAGGTGTCTGGTGACTTTAACCTTTATGTAGTGACAATAGTTTAGAACATGATTTTTGGAATGAAAACTTGATATGTATGGAATGAGAAGGAAATGATATTTATAGTGATTTTGTGAGGGTAGCCAACAAAAACACGGTAAAAAACGGCTATATTCCAACGGCCACAAACAGTCATATTCCAACGACCATAAACGATCATATTTCGACTGCCATAAACGGTCACTTTGAAAGTGACTTCCAACGGCCAATTATAAAAGAAATTTTTAGCAAAAAGAATATATATATATATATATATATTATTTCTTACCTATCTCTTCCCTCCTTTCAAAACTTGAGTGTCCTAAGGGTCCAAACTTTTTAATCTTATTTTTAAAAACTTTGAAAAATGGATCTATTTTTTTAAACCTAAGAACTAAAAACTTTACATTTTTAGAACTTATAAACCAAACACATGTATTTTTCAAAACTTGACCACTAAAAAGATACATTTTCTCCTTTTATCTTTTAATAAAGATAAAAGTATATAATTTATTTCATATTAAATATTTGAAGACCGTAGAAATGGAATGAAAATGAGAAATAAAATTAATAATCAAACAAAAATGCGTATTTAAAAAGTTGAGTTATGATTGAATATCACATGTAAGAGAGATATTATTTCATTATTCAACAATTTTTTTTTCTTCAACACGTATTGCTGCTTGACTCCATTGGTTAAAAAAAAGAAGACCTAATTGATCAAGTGTTAAAGTTGAAGAAAAATAACTCTCTCAACAAAAGATATAAAGGCGAATTCATAACATTACTCAGTACTCGAATTCTTAAGAAAACATGAGGAACCTTTCTGAGAAAACTTCAATTCTGTTATTGTGTGTGTTATGCATAACTGCAGCTTGCATCCAATATGAGAGGGAAGCTCTTCTTCAATTCAAAACAAGTTTTGATGATCCTTCTAATCGCTTGGCTTCGTGGAATGGAACTGATTGCTGTAATTGGAAAGGAGTGGGTTGCAATCAAATTACTGGACATGTTACTATCATTGATTTTCGATGGGATTCTAATAAGGTTGACTTCTACTCATCACCTTTATATAGCAATAATTCCATTGATTCTAGTTTGCTTAAGTTGAAATACTTAAATTACTTGGATTTAAGTGGGAATGACTTCAACTATACTCCAATTCCAAACTTTTTAGGTTCAATGGTTGAATTAACCTATCTTAATCTTTCTAGAACATCATTTTCGGACAAAGTTCCTCCTCATTTAGGAAATCTTACTAAATTGGATGCTCTTGATTTATCATTTAATTGGCTGGCATTCCGTGGGGATGTTGAATGGATATCTCACTTTTCATCCTTGAAGTTCCTTTGGTTGAGCGGGATGGAGTTTTCCAAGGCTTCAAATTTGATGCAAGTTGTGCTAAACTATCTTCCTTTGTTGGTGTCTTTGAGATTGAGTGATTGCAACCTTCAAAACATCCATTTCTCTTCAAGTTCCTCGTTGAATCATTCATCATTTCTTTCTAGAATTCAACTTCTAGACTTGTCTTCCAATCAGTTAAATGGTCTAGTTCCTAAGGCTTTTCAGAATATGACTTCCTTGAAATATCTCGACCTTTCAACTAATCAATTCAATGTTATTTTTGAAGGTGGAATTTCTACCTTCATTCGAAGTAGTTGTGGCCTAAAAGTACTTGATTTATCGAGAAACTTTGATCTTGGTGGAGATGTGTTTGGAAGTAGTTATGTGAATGAATCTATTGGATATCATCTTGAAGTGCTTAACTTAGCATATACATCTTTGATAACCAAAATTCCAGATTGGTTGGGAAAGTTAAAAAACATGAAGTCCCTTGATCTTCGATATAGTCAGATTTATGGTCCAATTCCAGCTTCACTTGGAAATTTATTAAGCCTTCAATATTTAAATCTAGCAAGCAATGCTTTAACTGGAGCAATTCCAAACTCATTTGGAAGATTATTGAACTTGAGAAAATTGTATCTACAAGAAAATAGATTGGTGGAGGTGGGCAGCAAATGTTTTATCCAACTTGAGAAATTGGAGAAATTAGACTTATCAAGAAACTTGCTCAAAAGCATTCTTACAGAACTTCACTTTGCCAACCTCTATCAGTTGAATACCTTAAGTATTGGCTACAATGAACTTTATTTGGACATGAAATCTAATTGGAATCCTCCCTTTCAATTACAAGCTTTTGACGCTTCATCATGTATTGGTTGTTTTCGAGGTCAGTTCCCTCAATGGCTTAAAACCCAAAAAAGGTTGGTTGAATTATGGTTATCCAACACAAGTCTCTCAATCAGTTTTATACCAACATGGTTCAAACCACAAAATCTCATCTATTTGGATCTTTCGCACAACAAGATGACAGGACCATTTTTTACCCGCATTGCCAATCAAATGCCCAATTTGTGGCAGTTGTTTCTCAATCATAATCTTATCAATGATTCTTTATTATCTCCACTCTGCCAAATGAAAAACTTGAACACTTTGGATCTTTCAAACAATTTGCTATCTGGAGTCGTTCAAGGTTGTTTGTTGACTACATACTTGTTTGCTTTGGATCTATCATCTAACAACTTTTCAGGGACCTTTCCTTATTCACATGGAAATGATCTTTTGGGTATTGAATTACTACATTTGGAAAATAATAATTTCGTGGGATCCATGCCAATTGTATTGAAGAATTCCAAATTTTTGGAAACTTTAGATCTTGGGGGAAACAAATTCTCTGGGAACATACCCACATGGATAGGGGATGATCTTGAAAATTTGAAAATTCTAATACTACGAAGTAATCTGTTCAATGGTACTATTCCTTCAAGTATTTGCAATCTCACTAACTTGCAAATTATGGATCTGGCACACAACCAATTAGATGGAATTATCCCGTCAAAGCTCAGCAATTTCAACATAATGACAAGAAATAATACAACTGGATTCGATGTTATTTGTAGGACTGGTGATCTCAAGCATGGAGTAGTATGCCCTGATGATGGAAAATATGTGGTACAGACTATCAAATCAAGTTATTTTAATTACTCCTTATTACATCTAGAGTTAATGGTGAGTATAGATCTATCCAATAACTCTCTAGTGGGCTTGATTCCAAGTGATATTACAAAGCTTAAAAGGTTGATTGGATTGAATATATCCCACAACAATATTACCGGAATGGTTCCTGCTAAAATTGGAGAAATGAAGTCATTAGAATCACTTGACTTATCTTTCAATCAACTTTCCGGTCCAATTCCTCTAAGCTTATCAAAATTAAATTCATTAGGCGTGTTGAAGTTGTCCCACAACAATTTCTCAGGTAACATTCCTCGAGAGGGTCATCTCTCCACGTTCAATGAAGCTTCAAGTTTTGATAATAATTCATATCTTTGTGGAGATCCACTTCCAAGAAAATGTGTGATTGAGAATTCAACGCCGTTCAATAAAATTGACAATAAAGACCAAGATGAAGATAAATGGGAGAAATGGTTGCTTTACATTTCGATAATTCTTGGATTTGTAGTTGGATTTTGGGGAGCTGTTGGAAGTTTAATATTGAAGAAGAGTTGGAGATATGCTTATTTCAAGTATGCAGATGAGGCTTATTTCAAGGTTGATGCAACAATCTGGAGGAGCATAGAAATGCTTAAAGGAATGTGCATTAGCAAACGAATTAGGTAATAATAATTTGTGTTTGTGTGTGTTGTTTTCAATCTCTTGCACTTCATAAATTATGAATTCTTAGTTTCTCTTGTCAATGTATCATTTGATCATAAGTAGTAGTAAAGGTTATATTGTAGAATGAATGCTACTTCATAAATTTTAGCTATTTCATTGGAGAATATCTTACATATATATATACATAAGTTCGACTTGAACTTCCTTGCACTATAACAATTTATGCACCTCTAACTTATGTATATCCTTGATGGTAATTAATATTATAACTAAAATGATCTTTTTTTATAAAAACAACTTCAATTGAGAAAGAATACAAGAAAGAGATAATAACAGTTCACAAAAACAATGTGGGATTGACTTGAGATTCTCAAGGAATCATTCCTTACATCGAGTTAGCCATGCATATAGTTCAACTATCAACCTTGACATTAAATTCAATGATCCATTATTCAAAACTCGAAAATTAATCTTGCTAGAAGCTATCGTCATAACAGTTGGATTAATGTTCAAATCAACACGAAATAAAGCTAGGGTATATTCGTATATTGTACAAAATGGTAAAGAACTTACAATTTTCTCTCTTCAAAGGAGCGAAGTCCTCCATGAGCAAAGCTCTAATGTGTATATCTACAAAGTTACAAAGTTGTACGGATGGAATTTCAACAAAAACCATTATCAACAGAATGTATTTAAGTCAAGTTAGGAACCCAATTTCTATACTAAATTCAGTGCCAAAACAGTATTTGCATCTTTTATGCTCTTGTTGCTTTACATTGTTTACTTCAACAACCATAAGGGCTGAAATCACCCCAACTGCTCCTCCCGAAAAAGATGCCACAATCGGATCAACTTGACTGCAATTTTTCACATGAGAGCATGTCAATAATAGACATACGAATTTAACTAGCATGAATAGACTCAATGGAGAATTAATGCCACTTATATGAATTCCAAAGTTGGCACTCTTGCAAATATTAGATTGATTGAGTATGCATGCTGCACTAAGTTTACTGCACACAAACTGCACTTTCTAAAATTCAACTTCTAGACTTGTCTTCCAATCAGTTAAATGGTCTAATTCCTAAAGCTTTTCAGAACATGACTTCCTTGAAATATTTGGACCTGTCAACTAATCAATTCAATGCTATATTTGAAGGTGGAATTTCTACAAAGTAATAGTGGCCTAAAAGTACTTGATTTATCTAGGAACTATAATCTTGGTGGAGATGTATTTGAAAATAGTTATGTGAATGAATCTATGGGTTTCAGCAATAATGGATATCATTTGGAAGTGCTTAGCTTAGGATTTACATCTTTGATAACCAAAATTCCAGATTGGTTGGGAAAGTTAAAAAATATGAAGTCCCTTGCTCTTGGATATAGTCACATTTATGGTCCAATTCCAACTTCACTTGGAAATTTGTCAAGCCTTGAATATTTAGATCTATCAGACAATGCTTTAACCGGAGCAATTCCAAACTCAATTGGAAGATTATTGAACTTGAGAAAATTATATCTACAAGGAAATAAATTGGTGGAGGTGGACAGTGAATGTTTTATCCAACTTGAGAAATTGGAGGAATTAGACATATCAACAAACTTGCTCAAAGGGAATCTTACCGAACTTCATTTTGGCAATCTCTATCAGTTGCATACCTTAAGTATTGGCTACAATGAACTTCTCTATTTGGACATGAAATCTAATTGGAATCCTCCCTTTCAATTACAAGTTTTTGATGCTTTATCATGTATTGGTTGTTTTAGAAGGGAGTTTCCTCAATGGCTTCAGACCCAAAAAACATTGTCTGCATTGTGGTTATCCAACACAAGTCTCTCAATCAGTTGTATACCAACATAGTTCGAACCACAAAATCTCCTCGATTTGGATCTTTCGCACAATAAAATGATAGGACCATTTTCTACCGGCATGGCCAATCAAATGCCCAATTTGAGACGGTTGTTTCTCAATGATAATCTTATCAATGATTCTTTATTATCTCCACTCTGCCAATTGAAGAATTTGGATACTTTGGATCTTTCAAACAATTTGCTATCTGGAAACGTTCAACGTTGTTTGTTGTACTTGTTGGATTTGGATCTGTCGTCTAACAACTTTTCAGGAACCTTTCCTTATTCACGTGGAAATTATCTTTCTTATATTAAAGTACTATATTTGAGAAACAATAATTTTGAAGGATCCATGCCAATTGCATTGAAAAAATCCAAATTTTTGGAAACTTTAAATCTTGAAGGAAACATACCCATATGGGTAGGAGAAAATCTTGAAAGTTTGAAAATTCTAAAGCTACGAAGTAATTTGTTCAATGGTACTATTCCTTCAAGTCTATGCAATCTCACTGATTTGCAAATTTTGGATCTAGCACACAACCAATTGGAAGGAACTATTCCGTCAAAACTCAGCAATTTCGACGTAATGACAAGAAATACAGCTGGATTCACTATTATTTGTTGGAATGGTGATCTTGATCGTTTAGAATGCTTTGATGGTGGAAAATATGTCGTACACTCTATCAAATCAAGTTATTTCAATTACTCCATGATACATATAATGTCAATGGTGAGTATGGATCTATCCAATAACTCTTTGGTGGGTTTCATTCCAAGTAAGATAACAAAACTTAAAAGGTTGATTGGATTGAATTTGTCTTACAACAATATTATCGGGATAGTTCCGGCTGAAATTGGAGAAATGGAGTCATTAGAATCACTTGACTTATTTTACAATCAATTTTCTAGGTCAATTCCTTTAAGCTTATCAAAATTAGATTAATTAGGCATGTTGAAGTTGTCCCACAACAATTTCTCAGGCAACATTCCTCGAGAGGGTCATCTCTCCACATTTAATGAAGCTTCAAGTTTTGACAATAATTCGTATCTTTGTGGGCATCCATTTCCAATAAAATGTGTGATTGAGAATAATTCATCTGAAGTGTCGTTCAATAAAATTGACAATAAAGACCAACATGAAGATAAATGGGAGAAATGGTTGCTTTACATTTTGATAATTCTTGGATTCATAGTTGGATTTTGGGGATGGAGATATGCTTATTTCAAATATGCAGAGGAGACTTATTTCAAGGTTGATGCAGCAATCTGGAGGAGCATAGAAATGCTTAAAGGAATGCATTAGCAAACGAATTAGGTAATAATAATTTGTGTATGTGTATGTGTTGTTTTCAATCTCTTGCACTTCACAAATTATGAATTCTTAGTTTTTCTTGTCAATATATCATTTGAAAATATATTGGTAGCTAGGAAGAAGTAGTAAAGGTTCTATTGTAGAATGAATGCTACTTCATAAATTTTAGCTATTTCATGGAGAAATATCTTATACATACATACAAGTTTTACTTGAACTTCCTTGCACTATAACAATTTACGCACCCATGACTTAGAGATATGCTTGATGGTAATTAATATTATAGTTAAAATGATTTTTTTTATATAAAAACAACTTTTATTGACAAAAAAATTGAAAAAATACAATAGCATACAAAAAAAATAAAATTAAAATTAAAAAAACAGCTCACTTCACCCCGGCTAAAAGAAGGAGACTAAGGGAGTAAAATGTTACCAACAAAATAATTACAAAAGGTCTTTGAAATCGAAGCCCAAAGAGAAACCTTAAATCTAATAAAAAAGATCAAACCTCACTATGTATAAAATTCCCTTCTCTACTACAAAACTCCCGTTCTCTATGGCCTAAGATAAGCATTTATATTAATTGGAGACTATATAGTCTATGAAGCTTTCACAATTATACAGCCAAGATAAGCATTTACGCCTAAATTAACATGCCCCTGTTATTGCATCCTTCCCAATCCAATTCTTACAACTCAAAATTCCAAATTCATATTAAATTTTCTTTTCTTGTCGAACCTGAAAAGAAAGGGGGGAATCAGAGAGAAAAAAACAGACAAAGTGGGATTGACTTGAGATTCCTAAGGAATCATTCCTTATATCGAGTTAGCAATGCATATAGTTCAACCTTCAATGATCCATTATTCAAAACTTGATAATTAATCTTGCTAGAAGCTATCGTCATAACATTAGGATTAATGTTCAAATCAACACAAAATAAAGCTAGGATATACTCGTATATTGTACAAAATGGTAAAGAACTTACAATTTTCTCTCTTCAAAGGAGTGAAGTCCTCCATGAGCAAAGCTCTAACGTGTATATCTACATAGTTACAAAGTTGACTATGCGAAACTAAGGTCTAGTCGAAAGGATCAATTCGTGGGTCGTGTTCACTAGCCATTGCCATACCGGTACAAAGACATGTAGGGCACATAACCTACAAAACAGAGAATTTGGAATTAAAAAGGTAGCTTCTCCTTTTTCCTTTTATGAGATTCATGGATCTAAATTAAATACAAGGGCGGAAGTCCCTCCGTACAACAAAACTTTTAGGCCAAAAAAACAAATGTCTTGACAATTGAAATTTTGAAAGATAATAGGTTACCAATTATATTACATATGAAATTTAGATCATATGAAATTTATTGATATTTCAACATATTTGTTAGAAACTTGTTTTTAAAGTTATGAAGGGAAATTGAAAATCTGTTAAAAAAAAAAAAACTTTAAAAAAAAATTGTTTTTCAAACACAACAAACTAAACATATGTGATTTTTTTCTTTCATAAATAAAAACATAAAAACATAATTTAAAAAACAAAAGCAAAAACAAACAAACTGAAATAGCTACCAAATGGGATCATAGCTTTCAAAAGATTGTTATTGTTTTGTGTATCTAAAAAAGATGCAAATCATTGAAAACATATGCAGGAAATAGACTTAATTTTCAAAAATAAAAACAAAAAAACGAAATGGTTATAAACTGGGATTTTTGTTTTTTAAAATTTTTATATATTTAAAAGTATGGTGGCTTAAATGTGTTAACTACCACCTCACAGGACACAGATAGTGAGAGCAATAATGGTAGTTCAAGAAATCATACCTTTCCTGATCCCGAACAATTTTGGCATCTTTCAGTCTTTGGTAGCGACAAAGGTTGAACTTCACCATTTAAAGTCGATACTGGCTCAATCAGCACAAGAGCTCCTGTGTTTGAACAGCGAGCACATGCCAAGTATCCTAGTCCAACAACAAATTTATTTCAAAGATTTGAGTTTGGAACTCAAATTAAAGATTGAGGATGGAATTTCAACAAAAACCATTATCAACAGAATGTCTTTAAGTCAAGTTAGGAACCCAATTTCTATACTAAATTCAGTGCCATAACCATACCAGTCCCAAGACAGTATTTGCATCTTTTATGCTCTTGTTGCTTTACATTGTTTACTTCAACAACCATAAGGGCTGAAATCACCCCAACTGCTCCTCCCGAAAAAGATGCCACAATCGGATCAACTTGACTGCAATTTTTCACATGAAAACCTCTCAATAATAGACATACGAAGTTAACTAGCATGAAGAGACTCAATGGAGAATTAATGCCACTTATATGAGTTCCAAAGTTGGCACTCTTGCAAATATTAGATTGTTTGAGTATGCATGCTGCACTAAGTTTACTGCACACAAACTGTTATCAACCAACACAATGTATATATTAGTTTTATTTAATTTTATATTTAATTTGAAGCGCTGGACAGCGCCAAAACTTCTAGCTCTTGATCCTGCGTTTTGTCTCATCAATTTTAAGGTCCAGTGGATCAAACAACAGAAGAACCAAATACCATGTGAATATTTATGCACGTGTTAATCATAGGCCACAAAATATCCATTATGTTTGTTATTAAAAATTTCCCTTGATAAGTGGAAGAAATTAAATAAGTTCTTCCTATTGAAAATAAATCAATCAGTTCATAGGGAGTGTATTAGCTCACCTTAGCTGCATTGGGAGATGCACACTACGAATAAAATCTTCATATGATGTACCTCCCAGTCCCAGCTTCAGCTCAAGCTTAAATGTAAGAGAAAAGGAGGAAACATTAGTTAGTTC
Organism: Cucumis hystrix; assembly: GCA_025688845.1. Lineage (NCBI taxonomy): Eukaryota > Viridiplantae > Streptophyta > Magnoliopsida > Cucurbitales > Cucurbitaceae > Cucumis > Cucumis hystrix. The sequence continues at coordinate 12,678,531 of CM046891.1, read as the reverse complement.
TAAATTTTGAATAGAACTAACACGATGTAATTTAAGACTGCTTACTGGCCTAATGGAAGATGATTAATCAAATGTGTTATAAAACTGGTAAGCTTGTCATTAAACGTTAGAAAATCCCAGAGGCTCTAAATGATGCAAAGAGAAGACTAATTACCGTGGGTGCTAATAGACCTCCAAATAGTATTATGCCAGCAATAAGTGAATAGCATGTAACGTAGTACAGCTTCAGGTTCGCTGAACTCTGCAAGTAAAGTAGCATGTTTAGATGGTCATCATCAAATGATATTGCTAGCCACAAAATCAGAAGATTTTTTTTTTTTTTTTGAGTTCTTATTTGCATTGGAACAGACATCAAGAGTTGAAGAGAAATCAATTAATAATACGGAGGAAGAAACTACCAGCGGGGGTAAGAATGGAATGAATGATGGAAAATTGGGTAATTCATTCTCTCGCTCTTCCTTTGAAATTCCAAGTTCAGCATTTTTTATTCTCTGTTGTATCCTCAGCCGACGAACCTACAAAGATTGGAACATTTCCATACAATATGAAAGGGAAGGAGAACCAACATATTTTGATTTCAAACATTATAATGAAAATGGGCAGCATCAGAACTTTTGTCCAAAATTTACGCCACATAGCAGTTTTTCCTGATAATATGCCATAGCTAAATAAAGTAGATATCAATTCAAATAAACTGGGTAAAATTTATGCCTGGAAGAATTCAAGTGGGCAATATCTTCAGTTAGACAACTCAACTAGGATCTTTTATGCTAACAAATACAGATGATTATCTACATGTAAAAGATCTCTAAGATCCCAAGAACAAAAATTAAGGGCAAAAAAAAATTATGGGTAATTCTATTTTATCTACTACAATACAATTATAACAATTCTTTGCTTCCACTTCCAAAAGGAATCTAGCTAAAAGATTCAGTCACATGAAAAAGTAGAGCATTAGCCCTAGACTAAAAGAACTTGAGCTATTCAGTCAGGTAAAAATTGATCATTTAATCGGTGCTTCAAGTTACACTCACATGTGATTAAAATGCTTATCAGGAGGCAAGAGGTTTTAAACTTTGCCTCTTCGAATTGTTCATCTTTTATCTCCAAGAGGCATGTGGTTTCAAAACCTTGGATTTTATTTCGCAAAAGAGCTCTCCCTTCTCGCCCCCAGCATCCTACCCTCCCTAGCCCCCACCAAAGCCCTTGGGTGGACCGGTGGTGTGATACCCAAGTGCTTGCAAAAAAAATTCCAAAGATTTATGTCATTTCCTAAGAATAAAAAAATAGAAAGGAAAGAAAAAAGTGATCCCTGTGTGCTGAATGAGTCGAACCAATCTTGGGATTTTTGTTTTAGAAGAAACTTTTCGACAGAGAGTCCATTTTTGTCTCTTTTTTTCTGAATAAAGAAACATTCATGTTAAATGAAATCAAGGGAAACCCCAGATCACCTATAGATGATTACAAAAGAGATCGTCAATTGGTAACTAAGAGAGATGGACTATAATGTTTCAACTTGCTTTGATCATTTCCGTGATTTGATTATTTCTACTGCTTTGTTTTGGCGTAAAAATAAACACCCTTTTAAGCTTTTAAGTCTTTCTTATCTTGCCTCTCATTGGCATCTTTTCATGTAATCACCTTTAGGTGCCCCAGCCTTGGCCCCTATTCCCTTCCATCAATGAAAGTTCAAAATTTTGAATGAATGGAATCATCGTACTTTTAAAGATAGAGAAACTGAATTCACACAATTCTTCGACCATCTTAAATAGACTTCTCTGTCTTGGTGTTAATTCACCAAGTTCTTTTGTGATTACAACCTTTCTTCTCTCATTGCACATATAAATAGCTGCACGTGATCAGATGGCTTTTTGCCCTTTTGCAGTTTCACATTATCAATGAAATTATGATTGTCTGTTTCTCACTAAAAAAAAGAGAGAGTCCAAAATTTTGATGCAAAAGGGCAATGAATAAACAAATGGGTTGGTGACTCAAAGTGATGGAAGCACATGAGACCCAAGATGGAGAGAGATACATATAAGGCATTTGACACTGAACGCACTTCACAGTATTGATTGCACCCAAACTGTGTTCCCAAAGAAAGACTTTTATCTTCTTTGGATGATAATCCTTCCAGGTAACATAATAAAAAAAAAACATGGATCATGCACCTACACACCAAGTCAGCCATAAGAAACTTAACGATAACACTTATGAGGGGTCAAGGAACCTATCCATGAATCAGGAGACGAATGAAATCTGACAGAAGAAAAGCGATGAGTTAAAGAAGCCCATTCAGTTATCTTCAAATCATTAAGTTGGGAAGAAGATGCAAACCCCCAAGCATTAGATGATGAAATCCAAACATCGGCTACAGTCTCCTCTAGATGAAGTGCAAGATAAAAGAAAACAGTAGAAATAACACCACAACTAAGCAAAGAGTCGGTTCAAAAAGAAATGGAAGAGTCAACAAAGACATGAGTGCATACAACCAGCAACTAAAGCAGAAATCCTATTTCATCTAGATAGAGAATTGGGTAGTGTTGCCGCCCTTTATGCAGCTTCTTGATTCTTGGGAGCTTAACCTCCCCCCCCCCCCCCCCCCCAAAAAAAAATTGAGGGTTTTCCTCTCGGCATAAATACTCATGAAAAGCTTCAAAGGAAGTTCGATGTTGGTCCCTATCTCCCTCTTGCTCCCTCAGTTTTAAGGAGGAAGACTGATGAGACCACTAGTTTCTTCATTGTGATCCTGCTGTCAAAGGGTGGACCAGCTTATTCAAAATTTATAGGGTGACCGGCTATATGTCTTAAAAGATTGATGATTGGCTGCTTGAAGGGTTTGCTGATTATGGCTTCGATGCAGATGGAAAGTTATTGAGAGATGTACTATCCCTTTTGTTCTTTGGTGCCTTTGGAAAGAAAAGAATAGTAGGTTGTTCGAAGATAAGTGAGCTTCCTTTGAATAGTTTTGAGCTTTTGTTCACCATACAACCTCTTGATGGTGCACAAATTACACCAACTTCTTTTTAAATTACAGTCTTTTAATGATTGTTAACAATTGGAAGACTCTTCTTCACTAGCTCTAGGAGGGGTCCTCTCAACTCCTCGCCCTTTTTTAGATAAGAAACAATTCATTGAATAAACAAAATAAAGGGGAGACTCCAAAACACCTATAAGTGATTACAATTTACAAGGGAGATTCAAATGTTTAAATGGTTGCATAAATTTGCAACAAAATAAATTTGCAGCAATACAGCGCAGTAGAAAGAACCAAATCCATGAATTCACTAAAACTGGAAAAATGATCTCTAAAAAGACGTTTGTTGCACTCGCCCCAAAAAGTCCAGAAAAATGAACGTAAGAAAGCCAGCCAAAGGGTCTTCTTAGTACCATGGAAAGGATGGCCAACCATCAAAGATGCAAGATTATCAAACATATATTATGAGAGAAAACCACCGACCAACCAAAAGCTTGCATCAAGATATGACAAAAGCGCAAAGCAAAATGACGATGCAAAAGAGATGAGCAACAAATTCAGAATGATTCTGACACATGCGAGTCATGTGACACCAAAATGAAGAGATAGTCATATACGGCATTCGACATTCGGAGACGATCAGCAGTATTAATAGCACCAAGGCTTAGTTCCCATTAGAAAATTTTGATTTTCTTTAGAAAATGATCCATCCAAATAGCTGAACGAACATCCTTGACATGGGGATCAACAAAACCCATCAAGTCACCCATTAGAGATTTAATAGAGAACGATGAAGGATCAATAGCCCAAATCCAAGTGTCTGACACATATTTATCACTCTCATCACAGAAAAACAAAGATAATACTTGGCAGTGGTCCCCCAAAATGACGGCTTTAGCTGGGTAAAGTTTTTTCAAGGTAACGAAATTTTGGACATATCTAAAAACTTAAAAATTCATATGCACGAATAATCAATCAGCTCATGAGAATAGTCCCTACTACTACGCAAAATGTCCACTAATTCTCACCTCTTCCATATGCAAGAAAATTTTGTTTCGACGACTTCGAATGTTCTCCTGAATTTCTTGCAGTTCCATTTTTGCAAAATCTTGTACTGTTTCCGGTCCCTCTATGATACAAAAACTGCATAAAATCATGTCACGTTAACATTTAATTTACAGATAAATTATTCCCAATTGTCACAACAAGAAAACCAAAGAGATGGCTGACTTAATAAGCATAAAAAAAAGTCTGTAGGATAAGAACAGAACTTATGGTATTCGCAATATTGAACTAATGACAAATTCTTCAAATCATCACGACAAAAACGACCAATCAATCCAATCCAAACCTTCAACCATAACACGAGCATTTCCAAGTAGCAATGCTCAAAAAGTAAAGAACACAAGAAACTATCCACTCGTTTTACAATTCCATCCATAAATCAAAATAAAACACAACAAACCAACATTCATTTCACTTCCTAGACGTTGCCTCAAAATGCTTCAACCACAACCAGATACAGAGGTACCAGAAGCAAGAATTCACCAACCTGGCTGAAGTTTTATCAGAAGGATCAGATTCAACAGACGGAGCAAAAGAAGAAGAAGAAGAAGAAGAGTCAGTAGAATCCGAGGCCATGGATCGCCATCGCCACCTCGAGCTCAATTTCTGCCGTTCTTTACCAGAATTAAACCTGGAAGTGAAACAAGTGCTCCAACAGTAATCGATTCGGAAACTGTGAGGCCGAATCAGATGATTGATTGGATATGAAGCCACCAAAACTCGATCCATTGAAATGAAATCAGAAAACAAGAAGCAAACCGTTCAACTTTTGTTGTGCTTCTTATGAGTGTTTCGGATTGAAAAGATTTCTGAGAAATCGAAGGACTGAGCAAGCCTTGTGTGCCACGTAGAACAACAATGATATTTACTGTTTTTATATATATATATTTCAAATGGGAAATAATGAGTAATATATTTTCTTTTTCTTCAAAAATAAATAAAATAATTTTGTGTGGTTGTTAATATATAATATTATATAGTTTAAAAGATAAAATGAAAAATGCTATTTTCTTTTTTATATTCCTATTGAAATTTGTTTGTATTTTCATTTGTTAATTAATTAATGGTTAGTTGGGAATGTTTTTTTTCTTTTATGTTAATTTATAGGGTCATGGGTTTTTTTGTATGTATTTTGTTGCTTTCAATGTCTATTTCTCTTCTCTTCAATTTTGAAGATTTTTTTTAGCCAATGAATTTATGTAAATTTCTTTTGATAATGATTTGGTTTCTGTCTTTTTTTCTTTAAAAAAAACATTTAAATTTTTAATCTATTTTTGGGTGAAATGATTAAAACTAACCTAAACTAAAGTATATGATAGGAGAAGAAGAGGGCTCGATTGACATCGAATTGATCAAAACCAATCAATCAATCGGTTTAAACTCCTCAACGATCAAGATGTTGAAAATTTACTAATATCAATCATAGGTTGTTTGGTGGCGATTTACTAATATCAACCATAGGTTGTTTGGTGGCGATTTGGTCTACGATTATCTGCTACATACCCTTACTAAAACATAATTGTAGGCAAAAGTGATTGGTTTGTTTATAAACATAATTTCATAACTCAAATAATTATTTATCCGTACTTTATTTGTTTCGTCTTTTAATTTAGAATTTAGGCTTTAACATCTTTTTCTTTCATACTTGTAATATTTGATTTTATTTAACCTCTAATTTCAAAATCATGCAACTTTATTTCTAGAGTTGTTGTTCATTATAAATGATATTTTACTAGCCAAAATTAATATCAAGTGACTAAATAGAGCATTCATCTATTGATAGGGAAAAAAACAAAGACCAAGAATAATTAAGAATAACTGTACAATTGACAATGACTTGTTTACCCAAACTATATGGCTCTTGACCTTTTGATTTGCTTTCACTCCCTCTCTTTGTCAATCTCACTCAATGCCCTCACTGCCCTTATCCACACCGTGTCATCTTATGTCTAAATTCATGGACGAAAAACTAAACTCAAACTTAAGGTACATACTGACATCTAATAACAACTATGTTGTTCGAATTTTTCTATCCAATGGTTCAACTACTACATGACTTAGGATGACCTAGCTTTTTCTTTTTTGAATTTCGATGAAATATTTTACTAAAAAATTATTTTCAATTTAAAACATATAAATATTCTAAATGATTATTTGTAATAAATTTTATATTAAATATTAATATAGTATGTACCTTGATAAGCTGAAAAGGTATTAGGTCAAATCCACGAACAAAAATTAAATTCATTCCTAAAGTAGAGATAATGCTCTAAGAAACACAATGTTCTATACCAAAAGGATATTCAAAAGCTCATTTTTGCAACAAATTAATTCTAATTAAGCACTGATTAATCTAAATTAAAAACTAATCTACATATTAACTAAACCATACTAATTATCCTATAATTCTCCCCATCAAATCATAAAAGATAAATCACAACAAATTAATATTAATTTAATATTGAAACTTAATTTTGTTAAAACTTATAGAACATTACAAATTTAAAAATATGATAAAGACTGTTATTACTTTTGTCAATCGTTGATGCACTTCTAAAACAAAACAACTGCAATCATGAAATAGTAAACACCCGTCAACATGAATCTAGCTTAACTGGCACCACCCGTCAACATGAACCTAGCTTCACTGGTACCTGTATGTTCTTGAAGACAAGAGATCTCGGGTTCAAATCTCTCTACTTCCGAGCTGTACTTTAAAGACCTTTGAGAAAAAGTAGCTAACACCTATGCGATCAAATTTACACCTTGCTGAGCAATAATAATAATTCAACATTAAGTAGCATAAAAGTGAAACACCAAAAACATTAATTCTTTCCTCATCGTGGTCTTCTGTACTCTCAATAAAGGTCGAGTGAATCACCATTCCTCCTACCCTTATCATTTCTCCTCAAACTCCACATCAATGACATTGGGTTGTGACTTGGAACCAGAACTTCCTTTTCTTGAATTGTATTCCCCTTGGCCTTTGGGCTGCCACACTACGTTTCCACATCCTGCGCAAGAAATAATTTGGTTCTTGTACCCAGCAAATTCTCTATTACAGGCTGGACAATTACCCTGTAGAATAATTTACACGTTGGTTAGGAAAAATGTTTATGCAAAAAGTAAAAATAACAATAGAAAACACACATAAGTTTTGTCTCTATGGAGATATTTGACGACTACATAAGTCGATGTTGAATAATCAAACACCAATAGTGCTCACTATGGAAGGTTGCATATTTATCAAGGAACTTCATCTTCCACACTCTCTTTTGCACACTTATTGAAGAACTCCATCCTACAATTTTGCACGCCATAATCGGACTTTCTAACTCCAACATATTAACTTTATACTTCAGAGCTGACTTGTAACTCTAACAAAGTTGATTAACCTAACAGTTAACTGTTAGACCACCAATCATCCATCAGTATAGTAGGAGGAAAAAGAAAATAGAAAAGCTGGGAGGAGAGTGAGTTAGTTATTTTAGGAGGAAAAAGAAAATAGAAAAGTATGGGGGAGAGTGGGTAGTTATTTTGTAACTGAATAGGAGGGGACCACAATGTGGGAGAGGGAGTTTATAAAGAAGAAGTGAGAGAGAGAGAGAGAGGGCATTGAGTATTTTGGGGAGAAAGGCATTTCGAAATTCTTGAAAGAGAGAATTACAGGGTGAGAGTTTACTTTCTGTTTGTGAGTTTAATTCCTGTTTGTTTAATCGAATTGCTTTTGGTGATTCGATTTCTATCTTGTATCCTTTACGTTATCAATACAGTGATTATATTTCTTAAGCTCTCTTGTTGGAGGATAGAGTTCCAACATTAACATAGTAGAGTATAATAAAAGAAAAAGGAGTGAAAGCATCTATGTTATCTCTAACACACCCTCTTTGCTGCTTAACCAAACATTACGAAATGTCTTCTCTACCACTACATAAACTTTTTATTTTTATTTTTTAAAAACGGAAACCAATATTCCATTGATATGATGAAAAGAGACTATTGCTCCAAAATACAAGATCTCCAAATTGAAGGCAGGAAAAGTAGACAAACACAACCAATGAAGAATACAGCCCAAAAGAAAAAAAACCTTCAACAAACTTAGAGAGAGTCCCATGATAAACTAAGAGACAAATCACAGGTCGAGAAGAAGCTTAAAGACAACGTTGTCTTCAGTTTTTCCTCGAAACTTAAGTCCCAAATCCCATTAGGCTGGAATAGAAAAGTACAATAGTTTGTAACCTAGAGAAAAAGAGCTCCTGTTCTTGCATATCAGTGATGTTCAATATGATGGAAAGAAGAAGATTCATATTGTTTGAAACAGCCACTACCCATGATGGAAATGGACAGCATATAATTCCAATATTTTATGGCATGGCGCAGCTAACCCACACGGGATTGGGTCTCCAAACTTCACCATTGAAGAAAGAGCCAGCCTAAGGAGTGTTTTAGAATCTTTTCTTTTGGCTTGATCATGATGCTAGAGTGACTTAGCTCCCATCCCACTGAAAGAAGTTGACTATTTTAAAATATTTACCTCACCAAATGTCAATGTTCATTGGTTCCTAAAAATTGCGTTGCCTCTTGAACAAGGCTTGATTGGGTGAGATGACGGAAGAAATATTTTGATGGACCTTTGGGCCATATCCACTTGTCTGAACATTCATTGAGGATCACGAAGGAAAGAGTCTCTAAAAGAGTGTTCCCATTCAACTAGTTCATCATCACAAAAACTTTTCCAGAATTCTAAGTCCCAAAATAAGCAGGATTAAAAAAAAATATCTGGAATAAGAGGCACCCAAAATAAACAGGAATGGTAGACTAGCTAACAAAAGCTGAAACATTGCTGGAAAGGGCAAAGCGAAATTGACTCCAAAATCTATGAATCTAAAAACTTCTTCTCAAGCCTAGGGACTGCTAACCCAAGAAATTGTGCAGCAGCAGAAATAGCCTTACAATTAGGCAACGTAAAATGAGTAGGGGAGTAAGATTTCCTGTGGTGAAATGCAAAAAAGATATTCTGTGGTCAAATGCAAAAATCCAACAGAAGTTGTGGTGAAACATTTGATTACAAAAATTGGCAGTGGAACTCTAGAATATGACTATATGAGTTGGGAAGAACAAGAACCTCCACGATTATTCCTCAAATCCAGATCACACCAGATGAGTGGCGGATTTTACTGATGGGAAGGAATTTTAATTTTATTTGCCACTTAATGCTATTAAAATTGTTGATTTAGCTACTTTCCTGACTCCTATTACTTGAAAGCTGAGCCCTAATAAAAAATAAAACAAAAATAAAGATATAAAAGGCATTAATAGCTACTCTTCATGGGTCTTCCCAGAATCAAATATTAGTGTCATTTTCTACTTCATTGTTTGGACACAACTCTTCACAAAGATATCATTAACTTTAGTAATCACTAAAAGGTATGATAGGTGGCTTCTTTAACAAGATTAATTTCAAGTGTCTGCACCATTTTGAACTATGACCACTGACTAGCATAATCATCACACAAAGCTGATAAGATATCAGTAATTATACAAATGCACAATATCACTTATACTGCAAAGGATGAGCAAGGTACTTACCTTTATTACAAGGCTATTGGCAAAAGTCCCAATGAGTATCGGACCAGCAAATGGTAGTATCCACGTTCCAAATATCAAGAACCGGAAAAGCCATCCAGACAAAGCAAACCAAAGGAAAAATATAGTCTACAAGGAAATGAAAAGAGGTGATACATGAGAAAAAGAAAGAGAAGAATAAATTAGGCGGAAAAATTCTGTCTACATTCATAGTCTAACACCTCTGAAAGTTAAATTACGCTCTATGTCGCCCATTAACGATTATAAAAAAATTAAATGGTCCTAATATAACTCAAAATCCAGGATCTCTATTTAAACCCAAAACCCTTCTTCCAAAGGATCTTATCCAGGAAATAATTCCAATCGACATGATTGTAGGCTTTTCAAAATCTAATCAACATGGTCGTTCAAAATTTGTCTTAAAGATCACATCTTCTTGTTTGCTCTGTACCAGGTAGCACTTGATCCAAAATTTGTCTTCCCCACATGAAGGCTCCTTTATGAAAATTTTCTCAATCTATTTGCCAAAATTTTGCAAATAGATAACAGCCAATAGATTAAGGTTTTATGACTGCAAAAGCATATGTCTACAAACTCAAAACACAAGTATCTAAAATTTCAACTTCCAAATTCTTTAGTCTTGATAGAGAGCATTTCTTTGCTAGCAAAGTCCAAATTTGTGTAAGTCATCCTACTCTTCTTTATTATAGTGAATTAGAGAGCTTTTTCTACCTCCCTCCATTGTTCTATGCACAGATTCTTACCTACCCTCCCTTGTACATAGGACATCTTTCTAAGATTTTTTTATTTTTTAATATTTGTGAGTGTTGGGGCTAGTTTACACACACCTTGACTACTCTTATGAGATAACCTGCCTAACCTTAGAATATTTGAGTGCTAAAGGAATTTGTAGTATATTAAATCCTAGGTAGGTGGTTAACATGAATTGAGCTCATTCCCAAGTTCTTTATTAAACTTTCATTGAGGAAGAATGAAAGAATATATGAGGGCATTCAAAAAACAAGCCACAAATAACGAAAATGACTCCAATTCAAGAGAATCAAACAAAGTCCATAATAACAAAAAGGGCAGATAACATACACCCACTATCTATGATGTATTAAACCTAGCAACCTCCTGAACCTCCTTCCACAATCTCTCAACATCCCTAAAAGTTCTACTATTTCTCTCAAGCCAAATTCTCCATAACATAGCAATACAAGTCTACCACAAAACTATGCTCTTATCTTAAAACAGGGAATTAAGGAACGCCTACTTAATCACATCCTTGAACCTCTACCTTGACCCAGACAAACGACCTTGAGCATTTATACCACAGTTAACCTTGATTCTTATTAAGGAGAGATTATCAATCATCTTAAATTCCCTTATTAGGAAGATTTGAAATTTATGGAAATCTGTAAATATTTGATGATCGCCATAGCAAAAAAGGTAAGGATGTGAAGAATCTTATGTGCTACTGCATTTCCTTGAACGGCTAATTCTAGATTTTTTTAATCACTAAATTAATTGGGGAACATTTTGTAATCTCCGCAATTTCTCTTTTGGTGGATACTGGATCCTCCTTTGTACATCTTTCTATGTCAATATACTGCATATATAGAATGGATTGGGGTAGATTATGAGTAAAAAAAACATACAAAGTACAGCTTGAAATATTCTAGACTAGACCTAAGAAATAGGATAGGTCCACCATTTAGCTACTGTAATATGAACTATGTGTCGGTGGATTCAGATTTGATCTCTTCTAGCATTTTTCTAAAAGAACAAAAGAACTTCTCATTGTAAGTAGGATAGTAAAAAACATTATGAATAGGAGAGTTCTGCAGCTTCTTTTTTAGGGATCATAAATAAACTAGAGCTTTCAATGTATCCTCTAGTTGATCATCAAGAAATGCCTCAAGGCTATCATTCACGTCTTAAAAATAAAGCGAGGTGATATCATAATACTACCATGCTACGAACACGCTAAACACAGACCATCAATGACACCAAGAATCTTAGTAACGAGACCGTATATCCAAAATAAAAGCTTATACTACGTACCACAAAACTTTTTCCTAATGGCGTGTCGATAAACTCATTGAGTTGCCTCCTATACTGCAAAAACCAAGGGAAATAAGAGTGAGTGATAAGAGACGGCACTGACATTAGAGAACAAAACAGTTGAGAAAATAACATAATTCAATAGACATTTCAAAGATAAGAACACCCAGTATTACGGACAACCAAGAAAACGAGAAACCATGATTTTCATTCTACTTCAGTGAAAACTTATAAATATCTTGGATAAACTACATCAAGCATATTGGCACTCAAACTGACTGCTGATCTTAGAGAGAACTAACTAAGAATGATCCTTCAGAAAATTAAAAAAACTTCACTTCCACAATCGATATTAACTAAGCAGGCCCTATCATACAAATTCATTTCACAAGCACGAATACCAATCAATCCGCAGTACAAACCCTTGGCCAATTTCTGCTAAAATCCAATGTAAAATTACGCCAACGCATTCCAATTGCAAACTCCCTATCAATCTCGCGCGCCCGGTCGGCCACCGATTGAGCAGCAGAACCAACACGGCGCGATACAGAGTAACGCCTATCAAGACGCTCCGCAGTTTTCCTGGCCTCGAATACGAATTTCTCAAACCCATCGTTGGCGCCTCGCCATACTTTGTTCCAGGCGTCGCCAAAAGCGTCGTTGTTGCCGCCGCCGCCGCCGCGACGGTATGCCTGAACGAAGCCAATAGGGGTCCGGTAAGGGATTATTAAGGGCCTACTCCTCCGCAATCTGAATGGAGCTTGAAGCGGTGGCTGCCATGGCGGCAGAGGTGTTGAAGCTATCATCACAAGTTTGTATTTACCGTTTGCTTGAATTCTCTCTTCTTCTACTCCAAGTTTATAGCTTTTGCTAGAAGGTCTCTATCGTTCAGCCACACAGACTCGCGTTTGCGGTCAGAATGTTTTCTGCTTAAATATAAAAGTTAAATTCAATTATTCAACATATTTAGTTTCCTTTTCTTTTTAATGTAAGTTTTGCAAAAATATTTATAAAATATAGAAAATGGTATTTTAAAAATAGATGTTCGACGGTGGCACTTACGAAAGGTTAAAGTTCATCTTAGAGATGAGCATGATAGACAAAAAGATAAAAATTGAGTTGACTGACCAAAAAAAGTATTTCTATTTCACTCACGACTCACTTTTACTCATTGATGTCGAGGTCCATTTGAACATTTACTAAACCAACTATGATTGGGTTTGTTCGATAGCGATTTTGTAAAAAAAAAATGACTTCAACCGACCAATGATCACCTTTGGTTCATTTCCAGCACAATTTTTAAGTCATTCTAGGTAGAACCTTCATTAAAAAGTTCAAACTTTAACGTGAAACTAAATTATTTTTTAAAAAAAATTGTAATTATATTAGTTAATTTAACTAAAAAAAAATTCAATATAAATGGAAGACCAAAAATTCTCAAATTGAATTGAGCTAGAAACCTCAATAAACTTAACTCAATGTGTGCAAGAAGTAGGACTTCACGACCTCAAATTCCATAAGTACACTTCTTATTCCAAAAAGCCGTTTCACAACTCTTAGATAAATAGATTCATATTAACAATAATTAAATGCAAATTTAAGATTCAACTATAGTACAAAATATTATAAAAAGAATTAACAAAAATTTGACATTGTTGAAAAACTATGATTGAAGAATCAATAAGATGTAAAGATTGGTGCAATAAGGGTATATTTTTTCTCATTCATTTTTGTTAAAAGAATTTGTGAGTTAGCACATAGCAATAAAGAGGTGTGTTTGTTTATGCGACCTAGAGCTGAACAAAGGGGCTTGAGGTGGTGCATTCCGGAATCCGATCGAGCAAAATTTCCCGCCTTTCAATAACCTTACAGCGGATCGATTTAAATTATCGTCGCTACCCGATTCGAGTTCCAGCGACCGGAGAGTTCTCGTAATTCACTCTCGAATTTCGGTCATCGGTGGCGGGTTGTGATTTCTCCAAGTCTTATACTTCATTTTCCAGCGTTATTTTTTGGGTTTCTTTTTCTTTTTTCAGTCATGGATTCGTCCAAAGAAGAAGATGTTCCCGTTTTTCTTGATCGTTCTTCTCGGATGACTAGAGGGAAGAGGTACCGGACTACTTGCCTTGGTTTTCTTCTCTTGGGAGTGGGTTTTGTTGTAAATTGGCGTGAACTGATGGAAGATGTTTCAAATTGTATATACTTATGAGTTGGGGTACTTTTATTGTTATAGGATGACCAAGTTGCTTGATGAGGAAGCTGAGGAAGACGAGTTGTTTTGGAATCAGGATGCTCTCAAAGAGGTATGTTTAAAGAAATTTACTGTTTTTTTTTTCTCTAGGAACGATATGAAGTTATAGTCGCTCTTTTAGCTCTTCAGTGGTTATGCGCTCGATTAATGTTCAATCTTGAAGATTTAACTGAAATCGATCGTGTGCACATCCACTTAGATTCGGTTCCACAGTTGGTTTTCGCTTATGAAGTCGTGGTCTGGATGGCCTCTGTTAGATTGCTGCAATGTGTCCACCCAATTATGGGGCTTGAGTTTTGACTTAGTGAAATATCCTTTCTGAACTTGTCCATCTTCAAAATGCTTCTCAGGATGAGGTTGATGACGAATATGAAGAAGAACCTGAGGTTGCTGATGAATTTGATAGTGATTTCAATGAAGATGTAAGTTATGTTTCAGTTCCTATTCACAGCTTATTCTGTTAGACATAAATTTTTTTCATAACATGACTACTTTTTATGGACAGGAGTCTGAACCAGAGGAAGAAGCTGAGAATGAAGCAGATGAGAGGTTTTTTCTTCTCTGATGTGCTTGGATGTTGGTTTAGATATATTTCAACTTTCTGTTTTAAAGTTGAGTTTTCTTCCAGACCACAAATGAAGAAGCGATTAATATTTCCTGGAAAGACTTCTAAGAATAAGAATAAAAAAAGAGCTGTTTCCAAAGTTGAAAAACCTTCCAAAGATGAAGCATCAACTGATCACTCTACGCCTCCTGAACATCATGATACACCGGATGATACCGAAGTTGAAAGAACTGTGAGGAAATCCACTAGAACTTCAGTTATTGTTAGGCAAGCTGAGAGGGATGCTATTCGTGCAGCTTTGCAAGCCACAATGAAGGTGAGTTTTGAATACTCGAGACATTTGATTTGTAGGACTAAGATAAAACCATTAGATTAGTTTAAGTTTTTCTCGAAGGCAGTTTCTTGATTGAATAGAGTGATGCGATGCTATGATGAAGTGGAAACTTCTGTTTTAGTTCATATATCCTTCAACTACTTGAAAAATGTTGCCATCCTACGAATTTTTTACTCATCTATTCTGCCACATCAAAACATTTGTTTCAACCTACAGATCCATTATGTGTTTTAGGGACAAGATGATTTTTTAAAAAAAAAAACTGCAGAAAGAAAATGAAAACAAAAAATATAAAACAAAATCGTCTGATTTCTAATTAGTTTGTTATGAAATAATTTTGAATTTTTTGGCATCCAAAATTGGTTCTCCATTTGTTTGGTTTTAGTGGTGCTTGAGTATATAAACAAAATAACGAACTTTTTTGTTTTTGGGTTAAGTAAACATTCTCACAAGAAAGTTATTGGACTAGTTTACGCTTTACTATTTTGATTTATACACTTTGGATCCTATCCATGGTTTTGAACCGATGCCCTTCTTACCAAGGGAATATCTTTTCTTAGGAGATAAGACAAATGACGCTGCATTCAGAAGAGTAAGAAATCAGTACGGTTGATAATACATCCATCCTAAGACAAAGGAGCTTACAAAAAGGCCTCCAATTTTGTTAATTAAAAAAAACCTCAAAATTCAATAAGTATTAAAGGGTGTGCACCATGTAGAAGTAAGAAATCTAGCATCTAGCTAACTTTAAGATGTCTTCTAATTGTTTGTTTTTTTTTCCTTGGAGACGCTTTGCTTTCCTCTATTCCAAATCTTCTATATGCAAAGCCTTAAATCCATATCAAATGGATTCATGTTCTATTTATGCGGTTTGAATTAATAATTCCACATTTTTTCCAGCTTTCTTGAAAAGTTTCTTTCTGCTTCTGTTTCTGCAATGTTCAGTATTGTTCTTGTATTAGCCATCAAATAGTTTTCTCAAAATGATTCTTTTTAGTATTATATATGCGTGAGACTATCCTTTCTTGTCCACCAGCCAATCAAGAGGAAAAATCCAGGTGAGGAGAAGAAAATGAGTCAGGAAGAAATGCTTCTTGAAGCTGCACAAACAGGTGAAACTAATGGTTAATGTATGTTGTTGTAAGTTGCAACACTAGGTGGATACTTGAAGGAATCTTCTCATTTTCTCTTGAATGATTTCAACCTTCCATATCTAAGAAATCATGAACTTGAGGAACTTGGAGCGTGTTTTGGCAAGGGAAGAAGAAGTCAAAAAGAGAGCAATTGTGCATAAAGCTGTGTACAATGGTCCCCGAATACAATACTTGTCAAGAAATGGTACCATCTAAAGTGTGCTTCAAAATTGTTTTCTTTCAGAAAAGAACTTGCCCATGTTTGGAACTAAGTTATATTGGTGTATTTTGTTGCAGGTTGCTCATATCTAGAGTTTAGTAAAGGGTCATCGTTTCAGGCAGAGCTTTCAACCACATCAGTTCCATGTAATTAATTACTTATATATAATCGGCCACCCTATATTATTTTGAATAAAGTTCTTTTATTGAATTAATAGAAAGGGATTAATGCTCAAAGACAAACTTCAAAAAGGTGGTAAAAGGAAAATAAAAAAATGTGATTATTGAAAGATATAGGAGAAATAAAAGGCAATAATTAATGAAAGATAAAAACTTCATAATTCTTACCAATTTCTTGCAAATAGAAGTAATAATAATTTAGAAAGAGAACACTATGAGAAGCTTTACATCTAGCCATCTTGAAATGATTGTTCCAATGCATCTAAAAGTTTAAAAAAAAAGAAAAAGAAAGAGAATATGGATCTTGTCCCCTTCCTTTGGTTTCTCACTTTCGGTAACTTCTCAAATTTTCAATGAAGATTAGACTTCCAATGAGAAACATTGTTTCTTCCCCCTTTTCTAAATTCTAAATATGACAAGTTAGAAACAAATGGGTCAGATTTAGTTCTGAGATCTAATGTCCCTTGGGATGTCCCTGTAAGGTATCAAACTCATTCCATTAGTTTTTTAGTTTTTATCTTCCCCTTTCTTTGTATTTGAAGAATATGTAGGTGCTCATCTTACCTTGTTCTTTATTCTGTTATGTATACAATGATTCATTTCTCATTTCTTATCCCAGTAAAAGAAAATGAAAAACATGGAGAGAATCTAGTATACTATTTTGCACTAAAGTTTATTTAAAGTTTAGAGCCTAAATATATTTTTTTCCCTTTTCTTTCTAGATCCAGAGAAAGCTGTGTGTGTGATCACAGGTTTGCCTGCAAGGTAAGATCTCGTTGTTATTCGTTTCATAGTAGTTTGACAGCCTAGTTCAATTGTATGCAATTGAAAGGCAACGTGGTCCAATTCCTTGGAATTTACTTTATGATGGCAACTGCTAAAGATCAATCCTGTGTTCCAGATAGATCAGAAGAGATTTTATCATTGTTGTTTTAAGTAGTAAAGTGCATGAAAAGGTGCAATCCTCGGAGCTTTGAACACAGGTTTAATTAATGCTTTTTATGCTGAAGGTATCGTGACCCGAAAACAGGGTTGCCTTATGCAACTAAAGAAGCTTTCAAGACAATCCGTGAACGGTATAGTTCTTCTTGCTTGCTTTTGGGTTTTGATTTTTTCATTATGTTGTATTTTAGTTTGTATGCTTTTCAATTCACTTCATTTTCTTTGAGTTTCCTTATTTCTGCATTAAAATAGTTTCTTCACGGTATTATTTGTCAATAATTATATTGTGTATAAACAAGACAGGAAAATGTTGGGTGGAAGGGCGACTGATGATAAAAGTTCAGAAAAAAATCAATTATTTCATTTTCGCCCAGGACATATTAGCTTTCTGATTCTCCATTCTCGTGTTGCTGGGATAGTCAAACAATTTAATTAATTTTCCAAAGTTGATGTGAATTAGGGTCCAGGAAGCTTAGCCTTCATTAGAGGAGGTTTTCGCTTTGAGAATAAGGCTAGTTTATGAAGATTACTACTTAAGTATATAAACCTGTGACCCTCTAACTTACTAATAAATCTAATTTGACTAACAGATCAAACCAAGTTACAAGTAATTTACAGCCATGACTAACAGATCAAATCAAGTCTAGCCCTCATTTTATTTTATCCTTCCATGAGTCAAATATCTCACTAATTGCTGATGCGATGCAGTTTTGCTGATGATAGTACGGTAGCCAAGGAAATGGACATGGGAGATTTATTTGCTTCACTTTCTGGTAATGGATTCACATCGAGGCGGAAGAGATCAACACCTCAAAATAAAAACGAAATGTCGTACTTGCGCCACTTTTCTCGTTTTCGCCAAATTCCAGTTTTTGATTCTGATCTTTCTGATTAGTTTTTCAAGGTACTATATTAAATTCCTGTATGCCCGAGCTTTAATGCATATTCTGACATTTCATGTTCATCAACTGTTATCATTATTGTTTTGAATAACCACAGTTGTTCCTGACGGTACGGGAAGGGAGAGAATACAGTATTTTGCTTTCGACAGGGGAATAAGCATATTCTCGAAGACTCTGACTTAGGTTACCTTAGAAACCATAGAACCGAATTTCTTACCCCACAGGTTCCATGTCAAGAGAATTTCAGAACCTAATGCCTAAGGTTTTAAGGGTCATTTTGGGGGTGCGGTTTGTGGTCTTAGCAGTTCCTACAACAATTCACCTTACTGTCTTCGTCTAATTTTAGTCTTCGACTCATGTTCTGCGAGTGCTACCATTACTAGACAAGTTCCTATTTTACATATTTGGCCATCTCTTGGAAGATATGTTCTTGACAAAGTTTCAGTTATGTTCTCAAGTTTACAACTGGTAGTTTCAGGTCCAATTGCCCACAAGCATTCTTGAAGAGTGACTCGAAGACTGTTCTTTTAATACTATATAAGCATTTTTGTTTGGATTATGTATTCAAATCACGTAATCTTGTTAAGATATTATTAGTCATACAAGTATTAGTCATACAAGTCTGATATATCTTGAAAATGAGATTAGGAAGAATCTCAAGTACAATGTTTCTTCATGGAGACTTCAAATGTGTTTCATTTGTTTCGTGGACTATCAAAAACGTGTTCTCATTAAGGGATGTGTTGATAATAAATTTTGAAAGAAAGTACATCAAACTAATTATGAAACTATTTTTTAAGCATACGTGTCGTATCCCCTATAAATGCATCTCCTGATTAACACCATATCCTTCACAAATTTTCATATTTAAAGATTCAACAGGCATATGAATGGTGAATATAAATACTTTTCTCATATTGTATATTCTTTAGACATTTGGCCTCTTTCGTTCCCGTGCCTTGAACAATAGAAGAGCAACATTAATCCATCTTTTTGCACTCAATCATGATGCACAGCAGAAAAAACAAACAGCAATATTTCTTAAAATCGAATATTTACATGTGCCTCAATCCTGCCATGATCTCTGACCTTGAAAATCTTAATTGTTAATTATAGAGCATGTTTATTTTCTTGCCACAAGATAACCATCGCAAAAATGCAGGACTAAGAAACAAAAAAAAGAGGTAACATATATGAAATCTGCGTATGTTTGATATGCATAAAAACAAATCTCTAATCATTTCAAAATTGAACGAACTCATAACTCAGGTTTTGGACATATTAAGGGAAAGGGAGGATACTAAATTTAAAGGCCAAACAAATTCACTTCAAAAACATATGGGCGCACAGTTAAAATCTTGGAACCATTTACTTCTTCTCTTCCTTCTCTGCCTCAGCAGCCTTCTTCAACCGAGCACCGACATGACGGGCATTTGCTCGCTCAACACGAAGCTTGTCATAAGCCTTGAAAGACTTCATGTCTTCTGTAATCTTCACAAGCTCTACTGATGGCTTCTCTAATCCAATAGGCATGTAAGAGCCTTGGACTTGGGTGGCAGTTGCTAGTTCCTCAGGAGTAGAATCACCAGCCTAAATTAACAAGTAATGTAAATGATGCTCAGAGATCAAGGGCATTCCCATAAACACAAAAGATGGTGTAACAAATTAATTGTATTTCTTTGGGAATAGAAACTTAGCAAAGGTACCTTGAACTTGCGGGCACGTCGTGGGAAGACGACCACCTTGGCCTTGTAGGTCTTCAACCTCTGTACATTAGCTTGAAGACTCTCCAAGGAGCGATTTCTGCGGCGGTGATCAACTGCAATGCCAATTGTTGGTGCATATTTCTTTGGAATGCCAGCTGCCTGGTTTTATAAAACATTTGTCAATCATCTTGAAGAGTATCAACCGAGGAACAGTCTCAATATAATCCAAACAATCATTAGACATTCAAGCGTGATCTTGAATTCATAATGTAATTTTACACTCTAAAAACAATATACTTTCTTAGACGTTCACAACCGTACAAATATATCAAATATTTCTACTCCATATCATGCACAAAAGACTTCCAAAAGCGACAATTTCACCAAGTAGAAAACTAGAGCACAGGCGAGGAGTTTTATATATGAAGCTTCTGTTCATTCATATGTGAAAAAGAATGAGTATGCTCATCAATATTTTACTCGTCCAAATATAAAACAAAACAAACATAAACTGAGTTATATATGCAGATCATTCCAAAAAACTCGAAAAATTGGAAACAATCCCACCTTCAACTCTTCCAAAGAGAAGCCTCTACCAGCCCTCACTTTCATGTTATACTTCAACGTCTGTCCATGGACTATAGGTCGAAGTGGTCCAGCGGTAGGCCGAGGGAAAGCTTTCACAGCCTTTTCTTGACGAGCTAGTGATCATTTACACACGAAAAATCAAAATCTATTATAACAAAACAATGCAAATTAAACCATGGATGAACTAGCAAAAAATCAAGACACTCACCATTCCTTCGCCTTGTTTTGCGAGCAGGCTGGTTGAACCAAGTTCTAACATAATTTTGCCAGTGCTTCCTAAAGTGCCCACTAGGGATAACATTGTTGTGCTTCATGGCTCACCTGCCAAACAAATTGAGTTAATATTCCAACCAAGGATAGAAACTTCATTTCATGTCCTGAATGTCACAAAAACTGGTAGATGTGTAACTTCAACCCAGATAAATTCCAGTAAACTGACATACAAAAACATCAAACTTAGTTTTAACTATTTTCCATATGAACACGAGATTGCCAAAAAGAATCGGAAACAAAACCCAAAACAAAAACATAAAAAAAGAAAACCAAATCCCTCGATCAAATACCACAAGCGGAAACGATGGGGAGAAAATTCGTAGGAACCCGAGAAAAACCCAAAAATCCCTCAAAACAGCTTGAGTAAGAGTGGTAAATAGGGAACTGAAAACCCTAATCTAACATCGTATGGTTTTCAGGAAACGAAAGACAAATTAAGGCAAGCAAATGAACGTAAAACTAAGGGAATTGAAATGAAAATGAACCTTTGATGTTCTCTCTACTGCCCTTCAACAATTCCAATCTCTTCGTTCCTTCTATGTTCGTTTGGCTACTAAAAATTTCATATATAGTGCCCGCTGTCAAAACCCTAGGGCTTCTCCGTCCGGTTCTATTGGACCGGGTTTGTAATTTCTTATACAAGTTTCCAGATTTGTCGGGCCGGTTCTTTTTTAAAACCCGGTTTCTATTTATTTATTTATTAAGAAAAATTACATTTAATTTTTGAAGACTATTTAGTTTGGTTCTTAAGTTTTGAAAATCTAATTTTATTTTTATTTAGTCCCTAAATTTATAATAGTAACTTCTAAACTTTTAAAATTTATCTTTTTCTTAGTTTTATTCATTGAATTTTTAAAAGAAATTTTTTATTGCCTATTGTAATATATTACGATAGATAGAATGTTATATTTCACTCAATTTTTAAATATTTTTTACAATTTTTTATTCAAAATTATTTTTCTTACAAAATGCTTAAAAATAAAAGGAAAAATATAGATTTTAAGAAAGAAATAAAAATTAAAACGACTAGATGTTTGAACTATCAACTTTAAGGAAATAAAAGAATGAAGAGATGTTTTTAACTCCTAGGTTGTATTTACTTAGTTCTAAGTTTGAAGGTTTATTTAAATAAAATAATTTCACAATAAGAAATAATCTAAGAAGAAATACGATAAAAATCGTCCTATCCTAAAAAAGA
This sequence comes from Cucumis hystrix, assembly GCA_025688845.1. Classification (NCBI taxonomy): domain Eukaryota; kingdom Viridiplantae; phylum Streptophyta; class Magnoliopsida; order Cucurbitales; family Cucurbitaceae; genus Cucumis; species Cucumis hystrix. Next base: position 12,656,545 of record CM046891.1, on the reverse strand, counting down.
CAAAATTTTTAATTTTAATTTTCACACCACCTGCTATTGTTTATCACAAAACTATCATTAAAAAATTACGTGGGTCTTTAAAATTAATGAATAATTAATCGATAAATTATTTAACGACTCGTCAATAATAAATATAAGAGTATGTACACTATTTTTAGATAGAAATTCACTCTAGTTTTCACTATTGAACATTGGACTAAACTCATATAACAACGTTATATTATATCATGTTGAGACACATTTAAGAGAATGGGATTTGGTAGCATTAATCAGAGTATCATTTGAAAATTTAGCAAAACCCAAAAATCATAAGAATTATGGCAAAATGCCTTTCCTAGGGCTGGGACATTTCTTCATGTATTCTCTCAATTGCATTTCCTCTCACCCATAACTTCTTACACACTAATTAAATCGTTCTATATTATACCCTACAAACTTGGCCCCATATATGTTTGAATCTTGAGATAGGATCAAATCTTTTTTCTTTTAAATCTCACTAACAAATAGTAATATAACAATCATAATTTCTAAGTTGACATAAAAATAGTACTATTAGTTTAAAAAGTCATAACTAATAGTCAATAATTTGGATGAAAATTTCTATCAACGACATAAAAGTAGTTGATAAGTGATAGATATAGAAGGGTCTATTAATAAAGTGTTCATTTCTCAAATTTCCTGTGCATAATATCTCCTCTTATCTTATTGTTCTGGTAGGATCCAGCACTAATAGACAGTAATTTCAATTGCCAATATGTAGAACAAAATTCAATGTCACTATTTTGTATATGAAGAAAATTCATTGTTGCCTAATAGTTCAATCAATCAATTCAATGGAATTTCATTTAAAATAAGGTTAAGGCATGTATCTCATGACCTTGCATTTCGTTGCTCCAATTCTATAAACCTGGAATGGATTCAAGGTTGTATTTCTCAGATCGTGCAGCTTCGGCTTCCCTGTTATCTTCCAAATTTGGTTTCTTCATGGCGCCGAGTGTGTTCAAATAAGAGTTCGAAACATCGCGACTTGAAGATGTGGTAGAATTGCTGATTCTGCTGGCGAGGAAGCGACGAATCAAACCTCGGAGAAATGGAGCCATGGTATCTGGCTCATATTCCAAGTAATACATGATTCCTCCCATACAAATTGCGAATAGGAAGACCTGCTCATATTATCAAAACAAAGGAAAGTTTTATTTAGAAATTTAAGAAAAACATCAAAAGATATCTGTGGAGTTGTCTGAATTAGTCATTGATTTCTTTTAATGATCTTTCAGATATCTTTCCCTTTTATAATTTGGAATTTTTTTGGTAATATATCCACTCATTATTAGGTATTTTCCAGAAATCAAAGAAACTACGGTATTTCTTCAAATGTAATATGCATACGACTAGAAGGCTAGGAGGTTCTATCATAATATTATTTTCTCCCAACTAATATTGAATTCCACTTATTGAGTTTCTACAAATTTCCAAGACCACAACTTAAACTTTTTGGTCAATCGATGATTTAACCGACATGAGTTTCTAAGGAATAAGAACCTAAATAGATGCGAACAACTGTTACCTACTCCAAAGCATTACCTTTTAATTTTGAACGGCCATATTTAATTTTTTGTGTAAGTAAATACCTCAGCATTTTTTATGTTTGGAAGCAGGTGGCGGTTGACTAAAATATACCACCAAGAATCAACTGCACGTGGAAGAACATAGAGGGCTAGTTCAGATCGTCTACCCTTCTTCTCTAATAGAACTGAGAGGGCAGATATTCCACCGGCAACCCAATATACGAGTTTGTGGTCCTTGGTTGCAACTTTTCTATGCAAACAAATGACCGCCTACAATCATTCCAAATACTTCAGAACATTATCTTACAAATTTCAACTGATATTAACGTGAATAAACTATAAAGTACAGAAATACCACCTGAAAAATGCCAACAAAGGCAGACAAGAAACTTGTCGAGCGAACTGCACCTTTGACAGCAAGCCAACAGGTACGACCGGGAGCATCCATGAACTGCAAAAGCATGAATTATGATAACTAGCAACAAGAATGAAATTTTTAAAACAAAAAAACAAAAAAATCTCTGCAACAAATATAGGTGATAACAACCATCTACACATTTTAGTAAAAGATGAGGATCAATTGGAGAGCCTTTTTGTACACCCTTCTCACGCACTCTTTATGGTTTTAATGGAAAATTTTCTAGTGAAGGAAAAAAGAAAAAAGAAATTGAAACCACCAATTCTCTATTATGGGCGCTACGCCATTCAAGGAACACAATTTTGGTGGACCAACTGTGATAGTGGATAACAGAAAATAATTTTTTTTTGGGAGAACTTACTTTCTGCAGGTGCAGAACAACGAATGGTACAAATGTTAAAGAAAAGTAAAGAGGAAATGTCTTCTTGAATGTGGCTGATGCTGCCTTCCCATTGTGAGCGAGGCACGACTTCGTGTCTGGATGGATTATACTACAAGGAATAATGGAGGGAAATTCCTCTAGATTTTCGTAGCCAATGTTTTGCCTGCGTGACAAGTAAGAAGAAAGTGCAGCAACATCCACGGGATATCCCCTACAACTATCTCGTACAGCCTTGTAGACAGGTTCGGCTACTGGGCCTGTCTTTTGAATGAAGTCCCGGTACGCTTTTGGCAAGCTCTCAGGACGCATAACAAAGGAATACATAACCTGAAACAAATAGTTAATCATGAATACGATGCATGGTCTTGCAATTAGAGAAATTGAATGTAGAAACATCATAAAGACAGATGAATCCCGTAATTCTTCTAATCAAAGAAAAAGATCCCATGATGTCTTAAAAGAATGAAAACACACCAAATTCTGGCTTGAAAGATGAAATAACTTCTCAAAGCTACAGAATCAATTACCATTTATGATTCTTAAATTTAAACTAAGGAGAAGAAATTGATGAATTTACTCTAATATGTTTAATGCAAACTATTATTGATTTTATTTTTTGATTACTCAATCCTTTTGAGAAGAAATAATTTGATTTCTAGAAAGAAACAAAACAAGGTCTCCAACGTTTCTGCTTTGTCTGGCAGTTAAAAAGATCTATAATGCAAACTGTTTGCCATCTCCAGCATCCATCTTTCTATGCTTTTGGTAAGAGTAATTTCATTTATATGAAAAAAACAATATATAAAATTCCCCATGTTCTGCTGTAAAGAGAGTGAAGACACTGCATGTCTCTACTTTGTTCAATAATAAACCGTACAATGTTTTTCGTTTCTAGTTTTTAGTTTCATGTTTCGTGCTTCCTCTTCTTAATAAAGAAAAATAGAGTTTTTGTTTTGTTTCTTATTCTTTTTATTGAAAAAGGAAAAAACAAAAACACGTACTGTAACTAGTTCTTGTTTTTTGTTGTCTAAAATTTTGAATTAAAAATATAATAAGCAGAAAGCAGATAATCCACACCACTTTAAATTACCTGTGCACATGCCATGGCAAAAAGCAAAGAATCCCCATGTCTCCAGTGACTTCCCCAGAGGTGAAACTTGTTCTTGGATTTCGCAGAATTATAGGCACACTAATTTTAAGAAGAGAAGTGACAAAAAGAAATAAGTATGAAGATATATCCAACAAGATAAGATACAGATAAGGATACAAAGAAAGAGGAGAAAGAAAACTGCTTTGAAACAGTAACCTTGTGTGCTTTGTACCTGAGCAAGTCTAGCCATAAGATATAATGCCAGAGTACGCCTCCGATTAGAGTCATCTAGTGCTAAAACAGACAGACCAGCCACTGAACCTGCTAAAACTCTGCTCATCATCCCTTAAACAATGTCATGAATACAGAAAGTGCTTATTCCGGATCTATTGCAATTAAAAGAAAATGAAACATCAATAGAACTATGAAGACGTGAAATTTGATGCTACAATGGATCGCAGACTTACACATTGAAAGGTGTCTCTCTCTTTCTCCACTTTCTAAGCAAGCATCTAAGGGCATGATATGACCCAGTAAATCCACCAAAAAGCAAACCGATGCGACATGCCTCTTCCCTCACTATCAAGTCTTTCTCCGAGACAAGTTGCTACAACAAAAAAAAAAGTGTTCGAAAAGAAAAAGCCTAATCAAGCACATGAACAAATGGAGAGAACATTACACCCTCGATGAGTTTAATTATTAAAAAAACGTAAAAAGCAGCAGAAAATTATGATACAACAAAAAACGAGTATGGTGTCACTAGTCAACACAACAATAATTAATGTTATTTTACTTGTTTAACAAAACCAATTGATTACTTTCAATACGGTGTATCTATTAGAAACAAGATGACAAATGAAGGTGACTCTTCATTATTCTCAATTCTATGGTTTGCAAATTTAAGACACTCACTTTATTCCATAATAAAGTTGGTCTAATTAGGAAGACCTGGAAGATCTGCTCAAACTCGAGAGCAGACCCATTTGTTTATGCGGCAAGTTGTCACAAACAATGAGACAAATTATAAAGAGAATAAAAACTTATCGTTTCTCGACTATTATGGAGTCAAGTTAGAAAAAAGAAACCAGAAAATTCAATGAAGAGAGAGAACCATTATCGTAAGATGTTCTTCATTTTAGGAAGAAAAATGAAACCCAAAACAAATATTTAATTAAGCAGTGAGACATAAGTTACTTGCAAATTTTTTTGAAAAAGAAAAGTAATCGTAATATGGAAAAGTGCAGGTAAACAAATGACAACCCCCTTTACTTCAATCTTGATTGTTCCTATCGCAAATACTCTTTTAATTCCTAAAAAATTCACCCCATTTCATTTTGACCCACCTTCAACACAAACTCGTTACCAATATGTATGGTGAAGAGCACAATTCAATCAAAAATAACAATATTAGCAAACATCAAGTGCTTGAACCTAAACAAACATTCAATAGCAGCAACAAGAAACAAATTTAGTGATAATAACCAAAATACCAAAGGAAGAAAACTAAATGGTCACATAAATGAACAATCTTTTCCAACCCTAATTCAAAACTTCAATCATCGATCTCATACAACAACAACAACAAGTACCGGAATAAAAAATTCAAAAATACGAATGACATCAAACAAAACACCAACCTTGAGATCAATAATAGAGGAATAAGACTGTCTCCGCGCGAGCTTGAAAGCACGGAGAAGTATACCAATACCAACTCTAACACCATAAGAGAGAAGGAAAGTCTGGCAAAGGTTACCAATAGCATTAGCCACACAAGAGGACTCATAAGCAGCATGATCACACGGCGGAGGCTGTTCCCGAGTCTGATGATGATGAGATCCACAGGCCGCTACTTTCCGCTGCCGCCGTTGAAGCTCCTCAATAGCTTCCCGGAGCCGGTCTTCCGCCTCACGAAGACGCCGCTCAGCCTCCGAATTCTGGATGCTACTAGTGCTTCTCTGAAGAGAGGAAGATTGAGATGAGGACAAAGGGGGGAAAGAGGAGGAGGAAGAAGAAGAAGAAGAAGAGGATGACATTTTGCGATGTGGAGAAAGGGAAATGGTGGCATCTGAGGAAGAGAGGATGAGGAATTAAGAGAAATTGGAGGTGGAGGAGAGGATTAAGGAGGAAGAAGAGAGAGAGCAGAGTGACAATGGCGGAAACTGAGCCATGATGATGATGAAGAAGAAGGGAGCTCCGTTTGGCAGTTGAGGGAAAAGGCTTATGAGTTTGACAGAGAGGTGGGTTAAACGGGGTTTGTATTTTATCTATTCAGCCACTTCATAAATCATAAAGGCACGTTTTACGAGCTTCGTGACCCCGTTCCGTAGGAAAACGATGGTTGAACTGAACATATTCATTTATAACTGAATACTTTCTCTACTCCAAAATTATTAAACACTAAACACTAAACACATTAATCATTTTCAACAAATAAATAAATAAACACATTCACTCTCAACCAAACAAATTCAAATATAACAAAATCAATAAAACTATTTATAAAATATAGAAAAATATCATAGTCACAATATAAAGAGTAATTTATCTTGATCTATCAATATTTTTATTTTTTGCTATATTTATAAATATTTTTAAAAAATTTATCTTAAATAATTTTTTTAAAAAATACAATAATTATATTAATTTGATATTCAAAGGTTTTGACTAAGATAAAAGTATGTTTGTATATTGAATGTCAGAATGAACTTAGCACAACGATAATTAACATAAACGTTTGATTCTCCTTTCTTGTAATTATTGTACTAAAAACAAATTGATGAATTTAATATTGTTTTTAAGTATACTCATTTTTTTATAAAATTCCAACTATTAACTTCTCTAAGATACCCTCCCTCGTGATATTTAATTTCATATGATGTGTGGTCCATTCTTTTATATAAAGAATAAAATAGTATGATGCATTGTTTTTTTTATACAGAGAGAGTGAAAATTCCATATATAAATCAAAAGAAAAGGAATAAAAAAAAAGGAGTTGTGATAGATAGCAAAAGAAGAAAAAAAAGAGAAGGAATTGTTGACTAAATATAGCAAAAAAAAAAAAGAACTATAAAAGGTTTTATAAACTTTTTTGCTATATTTTGTAATAGTTTCAATATTTTGTTAATTTTTAAAATGTCTCGTTTTATATATTTTAGCGACAAACAGTTTTTTTATTTAAATTTGCACATATGTATAAAAAAATTCATAAAATTTGATTTCTATTCCTTATTGTTCTTAGCGTGTGTTTGGATTGATTTTTGAAATGTTTAATTTTTAAAATAATTCATTTTAAGATAAATTGAGGTGTTTGACATTGATTTAAAATATTTTTTAGAAAAAATGAGATGAAAATTTTACAAAATATCTACAACCTAACAAATTCTATCAATAATAGTCATTGATATGCTATAGTGATAGAAGACTATCATTGATAGAATTCAAAATTTTGTTATAGCTTGTAAATACTTAAATTTATTTTGCTATTTTTAAAAATGCCCCATATGATATTATGAAGTAAATCATTTTAGAGAAAACACATGCAACCAAATTTTAGAATAAATGTTTATTTTGTGTTTAACGAGGAACCCCTCTCAAATATCTATTTTTCTTCCTCTGTTTTTTCTATCTATTTTTCACTTCATTGTTCTTTTTGTTTTTTTTTAAATTATTTTAAATACTTTGAATGTTTTTTCAATATGTGTTCATATACATTTAAATATAGGGATTTGCAAATGTTTCTCTCTCAACCAAATCTACTTCACCTTAACATCGGTAAAAGAAATAATGAGAGCATCACTGAAGAACATGATCGTTCAGTTCATGAGATGAAGATGAATGAAGAATGTGATCGAATTGCACATCTTTTTGTCTAGTTGATATTATATTGTCTCAAAAAAATTATTTATTTTATTTATATTTTATTATTGGAATTCAACTTTTTTATGGTTATGTATTTACCTTTCAAAATATTTGTGCTTCTAAAATTGAAATGTCCAAAAAAAAATTTAATACAAAAAAAAATAAAAGGAATTTAATGTTTAGTTTCAACTAACTGAAAAAATTAATAATTTAAAGATAACGTGCCATTAATTTTAAAATGTATTTCTGAAAAAGAAAATATTCAAAATATGTATATTTTTGTATGAAATTAGTTCATAATTCTTAATAGTCTTTAATGGTAATTTGATCTAAGTATAAGCATTTTTAATATACTACAAACCAAACTCAATTTTGCATATAAACATTTAGAAAGAGGTCAAATAAAACATACGAGTGTTTAGATTTTAAATTCATTTTACAAAAAATAAATAAATAAATAAATGTTACTTAACAAAAAATATTTTTTTCATAGATAATCCAAACGAATGCTTAGATTTTTTTACCAATCAACATGTATTTGCATAGGCTATCAATTATGATTTATATTTGGTATTAAATTATATACATTCATATTTGATGTATTAGTAGATTGATTTACCAAATTCAAAGTCAATTACTTATACGATTGATCTACCAAATTTATCGATCTCATGTATTTTGTATGTATTTTAACTTAATTTGAATATTTATCTATTTATTCAACCACCTACTTATGAAATCTTAAATAAATAGATTATACATACGAGATATTATGAGAGGACTACAAGAGTTCTCCACGATTTCGTGAATATACTTTTAAACTTAATATCTACTCTCTACCGAATCTTATGGCAGAGATACTATATTTAAAATAACTTTAAAACAAGTTATTTGTTATATTTGCTGAAAATTTGATTAAAAAAAAGTGTAGATAGTACAAATTTACATTTACAGATCTCCGAGTAGTAGTGTTCATAAGTATGTTTAGCTTGTGAAGCTCTGATATACTACAAATAATTTAAACATTAGAATGACATTACCATGTTATTTGCATTAACTCACATTTTTGATCTCGTTATTCACGTCAACTTTTCTAAAATGATTATCAACTAAACTCTACATGTCAAACATTTCTGAAAGAGTTCAATATAATTACATATGTTTATTACTTCATATGCTTTATTTCAAAAATGGAAAACAATTCATATTAGATGATACGTGTAATAGACAACATATCATATTAGATGATACGTGTATTATTACTTATTTAATACAACTTAAACTAAGTAAAGCGATGTATTTTCGTTACTTATCCAATGTTACACGAAATGAATACTAATGGGACCAAATTTGCTATTTTTAATTGGTTGGTAGATGTTAATTCTAAAAAATATCCAATACTCAAATAGCCTAACGCTAAAAGTGAATAAACAAACCGAGTTAAACTAAAAACACACACTATGCACCAAAAATGTACCAACGTTTTCAAATGGATTGATATAGAAATTAGAAATCCACATTTAATCAAACTCAACTAAGTCGGACAACTTTTGAGGTCAATGAAGAATTTGATAACTACCTTAGGAATGTGTTTTAATTGGTTTGCGACAAAGTTAGTGGTCATTTGAATCTCACCTCTGTTTTTGTTATACGAAAAAAAAAGGAGTTAAATTAATCCAAAAAATTACGACCATTTGGTAACTATTTGTTTTTTCTTTTTAATTATGCTATAGAAAAAATCAACAAGATGGATGGTAAAAGTTTTAGTACAACTAATAAGTCACGTAGACTCTCTAATTCAAAATACATTAAACATAAAAACAAAAACTTTATTGTAGAAACTAATTAAACCTCTATTACCAACTCACATTCGAGAATACAGATTCCTTTTAGCCTTTCAATGACATGCCACAATTACTATACAAACTTTAAATGCAGCCTCTTCCACAAACTTAAAATAAGCATCTCTCCAACTTCTCTTTAATATTAAAACTCCTACAACAGTCAAGAACCGAGTCACAAATCCAAGCATTGTCATGATGTAAAGTAACCACTTCTTCTATATGGTGGCTCAAATGGCTTCTTAGTAACACATTGAACAGGAAGCAAATCTCCACAAAGAAAAGGATTGTTCTCAAAACTAGAAGTCTCGTTGAATGTGGAGAGATTACATTCTCGAAGAATTTCTCTTGAGAGGTTGTTGTGAGATAATTCCTAACTAGATATGTTTGTAAGAATTGATCATGAAAGTTGGTTGAAAGATAAGTCGAGTCTTTGGAGCGATTCAATTGCAAGTTCAAGCCATTTAATTTTTTAAGCATCACTATCTCTTTTGGAATGTATCCAACTAAGGAATTATTGGAGAGGTCTATATTCACCACTAACTCCATTTGTTTATGAGTAATCCGCTTTCGTTGATTTCAAATATTGTTGAACACTCTTTCCATAAAAATGCAACCAGGAACATCGTAAGACACAAATGCATTTTCTATTTCTTCCGCCATAATGCTAAAATCGTTAAGTTTCGATGGGATATTTTCCCCTAATTGATTGTGAGCAAGACCCAAATTTTGCAAGGAAGAAGGCATAAACTTGAAGGAATTATGCCATTCAACATATATTACCTCATAAATTTAGCAATCGCAAATCTGTAAGATGATAAACCACCCAAGTGGGGATGTTTCCAAACAAATTGTTTCCTTTCACATTTAGATATAACAAAAATTTAGAATCCTTCAAGACAATTGGCATGGATCCTTCAAAGTTATTGTTATTCAAGTAGAACTGAACAACATTTGAAAGATTTCCTTCTGAATATGGAAAAGCTCCCAAAAACTAATTGTCGTAAGACAATAATCCAAACTTAGCATATTTGAAGTCAAGAAACAACCATGTACTATCCCAGACAGACTATTATTTGAAAGAGATCCAAAACTCTCAAGTTCTTCAATTTGCAAATGGAAGATGGTAAGGAACCCCATTGATGTGATTATCATTGTGATACACTTCTATCAAATTCCACATCTGATCACCCATGTTCATTAGAAATGGGTCCACAATTTGGTTGCCAAAAAAGAACCAAATGGGTGAGATTTTGTCCTCTCAACCATGTTGGTAAAGGACTCGAGATACTCTTACTGTCCAATTGCAGATTACGAAGTTTCGTTTGTGTTTGAAGCCATTGAGGAGGCAGAAAGGAAAGTCAATTGGAAAGGAGAAACCCAATTGGGATTTATGTCAAACAAAAAGTTATTTCCACCCATCATCAATGAATCTAGTTTAGAGAGATTAGCAAAATGGGCTTTTGTGATAATCCCTTTGAATCTATTGCTTGATATGTCTAATTAATGACTCCAAAATCCTAAGTTGGCTAAAGCTTTCCACACCGTCCACCTCTTCCAATCCATTATATCCAATACTCTAACTCCTCAAATTCAACAATCTTCCAAATGTGTTAGGAATGGTTCCACTTAGATCACTCCCCTTAGAGACAGAGTTTCTAAATTGGATAAATTTTCAAATGAAGCAGGAATTGAACCATAAATGTAACAGTAGCCAAGATTAAGATCATGCAAGTTTTTTAACTTTCCGAGCCAATTTGGGATTCTGTTTTTTATACGTACTGATCCTAAGTCAAGCACTTGAAGATCATATCTATTGCAATTCATAGATTCACCTTCATATCCTCCAAACACATCTCCACCAAGATGAATTGGTCCAGTCGTCTCAGGATGAATTGGTCCAGTGAAGTTATTAGAAGACGAATATAGAAGTTGAATTCTAGTAAGAACAAAAGAATTCAAGTATCCCAAAGACAAATGGTTGTTTTCAAGGCTGACTGACTCAATTTTAAAGACAACAATAAAGGAACAAAACTTTAAACTTCCATCAAATTGGACGCCATTGGAAAGCTCACCCCACTCAAGTTAAGAACCTGTAATGATTTTGAAAATATAAAGAACGGAAATTTTGTTTAGGATGAGAGGTTAGAAAGTATGTTAAGTCATACTATTGAATTAGGAGGGATTGCTTAGCATGGACGTTTTTAGATAATCAAAGAAAAATGTGAGGTAATTTAAAGTGATACTCCCAAGGAGGTGATTTAAACTGTTAGAGACAAATATTTGAAAAGAAAGAGTTGATACAAGAAATTGGAGTCATACTAATTGTAACGCCCCAAGCGTAGAATTTAGAATCTGAATTTGATACTAAAAGCCCCGACATTCCTTTGTGACTTGATAGTGTCATCCTTGCTTGTCGAAGACTTATATTAGAGTGAAAATTGACTCCACAAACCAACATGGGTTCAAATTGTTCCAAGTTAAACACACTTAACTTTAGAGTACTTATGATCAAACCACAAAAGAGGAAGATGCACCTTGATAGGTAGCAACTTTCATATCTTCAAGGTCATTCTCATCCAAATGTGATATCAATTTATTCATGTCCCTTTCTCTTTAAAGACTATCTGAATGTGTACCTCTAGTAAAAATGTGTTACTATAACTTTAATGCCGATCTTATAAATGAATTTCTTACAAATTATGAATTTTTAATTTTTTTAAAAATGGAATAGTCCACCGACGTTCTGTTGAAGATGCGAACCTCACATGATTCCTCCCCTTTCACTTTCTCCTATTTTGTTGACTAAATAGGATCTTTGTAAAACATGTTTCCAAACAAGCAGTTTTGCTACCATAATCATCTCAAATACTCTTTCTCTGCAATTTGGTTATGATTAAAGTGAAATATCATTCCATTACTACAAGAAATATATGTAATTGCTCTATCCAAGAAGATGTAAAGGTTTTTCGCTTATTTTATATTTACTCAAGGATGCTTAAACACTATTATGTTGTAACAAGATATGTCTATCCTCTAATTCTCTATGTTATCTTTCAAAAATATATGAACCGAAAATGTTGCTTAAGCCATTGTTGAATGACTATAAAAAGGAGCCTCTTCATTGTTATGAGGATATCATTACAAGTTAAAGTTCAACGATCGAATAGTTATTCACACCAACGTAAGACCAAAAAGTATCTTTTTAACTCATTCCTTATCTCTATTCATTTTCGCCAAAAATTAAACATACATGCAAACGAAGAACAATGAAAATGAAAACCAAACAACAAGAGACTGGAACGGGAAAGGAAAAGCTTCCACAAGCTAAACTGGTGAAAATTTTTACTACCTTTGTGAATGATGTTAATAATTTTATTCAAACCGTTAATTTCAGCAAGCAAAGTGCAAATAATATAAGCCCTTGAAGAAAAGAACAATGAAATGAGATAGAAGCTAGGAAGTGAGAGTAACCCTAGAAAATATTAATGGTGTTGTTTGTAATCCATCTATTTCTAGGCCTCCCAACCCCTCAAGAGAGTAGCACGTGCCACACGGTTGACACCTAAAGTGAAAGCACCCATACGAAGACTGCAATCGTGTGATTTGCACATGCTTTTGATATTATAAAAAGCTCTTGACATGTACCTTTGAAGCTCTTTGTTCACCTTCTCTTCATCCCACATGAACCCTTGAATGTTCTGCAAAGTTATATAAACACACCTTTTAGCTACAACTATTCACCCCTTGAATGACTTTTTTTTCTCCTTAAGGTTGTTAAATTACTGATTGATTCAAAAGCTTAAATTGACGAGAAAAAGTAAATATAATATTATATCATCTAATACTCCATCTCACTTGTGAGTTTGAAATACGTCGAGGTCCCAACAAGTGGAAATCAATATGAATTGGAGGGGAAACAACATCACAAAGGTTTGAACAAAAAACCTTTTGTACCACCTACTTTGACCATCTTATATGACTGATTGACCCAAAAGTTTTGGCTCGATGTAATTAAAAAAGTTATCAAAGGAATGGAACATAGTAGTTAGGGAACATATTGTGAATTGTTGTCTAGATTATTTCTTTGTTCACTAACATATCAAATATTTTGAATTCTGTTCTACTTCCTAGACTTTCAATGCTTATTGTGTTGTAGTTCTCTATTCTTTCAAAATTTGTTCTTCCGTTACTTTGTGAATACTATACATATGTGACATGATACAATGAAATAAAATATTGAAAACTAAGAACCATAAAACATAAGAGAGTAAAAAGAATTTAAACTAATATTTTAAGTGTCAAAGTTTTGATGTTTGGTTCGCTTGTTACCTGAACCCACTCAAAATAGCTAACGGTGACACCTCCGGCATTTGCGTAGATGTCAGGGAGTATTAAGACTCCTTTCTTAGATAGGATCTGTAGCAAAGAAATTATAACTGTCACAAATCAAATAATAAGCATAAGTGTAAATTCAAGATTAATTATAAACATTACCTCATCTGCTTCTGGATCAGTAGGATGATTAGCTGCCTCTACTATGAACTTTGCTCTCACACCAGCAGCATTTTCCCTTAAAAAATGGAATTAGGCACAATGAGTTGCAGAAATCACCTCAAAAACCAACTTCATATAAGTAAAATGGAATGGAATTACAAGTATGAGGCAAACTGTTAGGGACAGCAACCCTCTAACTATCTCCACAATGGTATGATATTGTACAATTTGGACGTAAACCCTCATAGTCACTTTTGGTTTCACCCTAAAAGCTTATACCAATGATCAATGAAGATAGTTGTCCTCACTTATATATCTATAATTACACTTTTATCTAATTAATGTGGAACTTTGGTCACATTTTCAACCCAAACTGTACATATGTATAAACAGACACATGAATCTTGAAAGTATGCAAGAGTATTAGAAGTATTTGACAGCAAAGTAGAACTTTGTGGTTGAAAAAAATGGTACACCTGTTCAAAACTCCACCTAAAGCACATGGGATAAGAACATCACATTCATGAACTAGAAGTTCGTTTGGATCCATGCCATCTGCACCTTGAAAATTTACTAGACTATTGGTCTTTTCTTTGTGAATAATCAACTCAGGTACATCAATCCCATTTGGATTCGTTACGGCACCAGTGATATCACTCACTGCAACAACTTTTCCTCCTCTTTCATGGATAAGTCTTGCTGCCCAAGATCCAACGTTACCAAATCCCTGTTAATGTGCAGTTCATATAGGTTTCTTCAATTGTGATGCACAACACGAACTATTGTCAACAAGACCATTAAGTTTGCATGTTGGAACTCCAATGTACCTGAATAACAAATGTCAAATCTTTGATTTTCATTCCATGTTCTGCAAGCAAAGCTTCTGTGGCAAAAACCACACCGCGCCCAGTTGCAGCATCTCTACCGAGGGAACCACCAAGGTCCTAATAATTATGAGAAAGGGGTCAAATCAATTCAATGATATCCATCAAACACAGTTTCTTGGAGTTCCAAGACTTGGTTACTTACTAATGGCTTCCCCGTCACAACAGCTGGCGAGTGACCATGAAACTTAGAGTACTCATCCAAAATCCAGGCCATAGTCTGCACAAATCATTTGACTTCAAATTCAAAGCAGCAACAGGAAATTCTATAAGCATAATCATCCCGCTGAAGATATTTGAAGAAGCACCTCAAGAAAAATTGAAGGATACTATTAAACCTTTAAACTATCTGAACTAAACCTGTGCGTTTGTGCCCATATCTGGTGCTGGAATGTCAGTATGTATGCCAATGAGGTCATGAATCTTCTGAGTAAATACACGAGTTAGACGTTCCAACTCGCTCATGCTTAACTCTCGTGGAGTGCATCCAATCCCACCTTTTGCACCTCCATAAGGAATATCTGCTACTGCTGTCTTCCATGTCATTAGTTGAGCCAAAGCATTTACTTCATCAGGGTCGACCTTTAGTAGCAGAATTGACCAATTTAGTCCATTAGGAAAAAGTTTATATGAAAATATGGTAAATGTTTCTGATGACAGTACTTAGAAAAGTACTTGTAAAGCTGAAGGGTCAAACTTTTAGTAATAGATTTTTACAGTCAACTTTGTAAAATAGCAGTACTTTTATCACTCCTAATTGCAAGTACTTAAATGCAAAAAGGTGTGCTAGAGATTAGAGCTTGCATATATCAGCACAGAAGAATTCTTTCATGGCTCACTACTATTAAGATGACTTTTTTGGGAGTGGAACTTTTTAAGTCCAGTACTTTCTCGATAAACACTAAAGATGTGCTAGATAATGTTTTTTAAAATAAATGCTTTTTAGCAAAAAGTTTCTTAATTATACCATTTTAGTAAAAAGTATTGAGTAACAAATAATTTTCACCTGGATCATCAAATGCCTTCACACAAAGCACTTCAAATTTGAATTTCCGAAAGTAACTTTGGATGATATTGCCAAAACATCGTAAAAACATTGTAAAGAACTGTAAATTAGATGTAAGAAAACTCTATATTGGATCCTCTAGAAAAAAAATGGATATAAGTAAATCGCTTCATGAACAAACCCTACCAAATTTTGGAAGATCATTTTTGGTCTATAAGCACTTCAAAAGAAAAAAACATAGTCAGTAAAACAGCAATACCAATTCAAACTAAAATCATCTTCTTAGTATAACATATGTGGGGCAGGAATTCGAACCTTTGAAAAAGAAAACTCTTTCTAACAATTGAGACATACTCATTTTGACACTTGTTTGGATAATGTAAAATAAAATTGTTGATAGTGTTCCATGTCAAAAACTCTAATGCAAAAACCAAAACAACCTAACAAGCAAAGATTAAAATATCGATGTTGATGTAAATATCGAGATTTCAATTTTACATATATCCGTATTGACAGATATTTCTAAAAGTCATAAAATTTATTTAGATTAATAACTAACTTTTTTTTACTAAAAACTAATTGTTTATGAATATAGTTATTGGTATTTCTATTCATATTAGACTAAATACAAACACTTATAAAAGATGTTAGATATATCCATGTATCTTTAGTATCCATATCAAACTCTTGGATTTACAGATATATATATATATATATATATCCATCAATATTTTAATCCTGGCTAAAAAGACCTCTTCACTTACAATTTGCAAACCAAATAAGACAAAACAGAAAAGAACAAAACCTACAGAAGTCACAAAAACATAAAAATTATTAAATCAATCAGCATCAGGAGCCAACAGGAACTGATCCCACCAATAACAGAAGCAGTAAAATGAAAATTTAGGTCACCTCAGGATGATATCTGATCCCTCCTTTCATAGGGCCACGAGCATTATCATGTTGAACTCTAAACCCCACATACGACACCAAACTTCCATCATCCTTCGGAATCGTACACTCAACCTATTGGATCATCATCATCATAATCAGGAACTCGCAAGCCAAAACAAATGAGAGCATCTAAAATCAAAATCAAAACAAGAAAAGAATAGAAGAATAACCTTGATTTCCCTAAATGGGATCAAAAGACTCTTCTCGATCTTGGAGTCTAGACCCAGAATCCGTGCCGCATGACGGAAATTGCGATTGGTAGCAGCTAGAGCGTTCATGATTAAGAAGGAATGGAATGGAAGAAGAAAGAAAAAAAAAGTTAAAACTTTTGGAAGAAGGATAAAATGGAATGGAATTGAAAAGATAAAAGGGAAAGAGAGTGATTGGAATGGGAAATGAGAAAGAGAGGAGTTGGTTGAGCTAAGGTCCTTCAATTTCGATGTCAACGTTGTCCAGTTCCGCCATGCCAATGCAGTTTAGCATCTTCTCATTCAACCGTCACCTTCCTTAACTTTCTCTTTTTTTTGTTTACTTTTTTTTTTTTATTTTTTATTCTTTTTTAGAATTTGTACTTTCTCTTATCCTAAACTAAGTAGGATTTGATATGCACTGTTTTTTCAAAAATATAATGTCAAAAATATGTGCATAATATACTTTTGTAAATATTACCATATATGAATTGAAAACAAAGATGATGATTTTAAAAAAGTATAAAAGAAAAATTGCAAAAAAAATAGAAGAAAGAAGATGAAAAAGAAAGGAAAAATTGCGAAGAAGATAAGAAAAAAAAAGTGCAAACCTGAAATATTTTAGAAAAAATGTCGGTTGAGTGCTTTTTGATTTTGTAGTGTTTCATTATATTTATGAAAATTAACCCATTATACTCTTATATAGAAAAGAAATTTATAGTAACTATATTTAAGAAGAAATTTATAGTAACTATATTTAAGATCGGTTTATTTTATTGTATTCTTTATGGCTGCATTTTAGATAGATAAAGAAAATATAACTATAAGAGTGTTTAATAACCACGAGAGTAATTGTGACAAAGGAGAATTAATTCTCCTAATGTCATAGTAACAATAATAGAAAAGAATAAAACGATAGAAGCCGCTTTTATTATTTTCTAATAGTCAAAAGTGTCCGGAAGAAAAGAATATATATAGGACATTATAACCCTAACAAAAAAGAAATAAAATTATAGTACAATAAATTACACAAATACCCTTAGGGCTATAAACACTCCACGTGTTCTTAATTTTCAACAAATGGTGATGGAATCAATATCTAAGAACAAATATTAAATGATCGTTCAAAAGCATCTAAAAAAAGTTACTAGATTCCATGTAATTTTCAAATGCAATCAAATTGATCACCTTCAACTCTACAATAAAATTGTGCTTGTTAATTACAAATTTAACTAGAAATAGTACATTTCAATGTTACAAATCACAGGTAAACATACGTAGTTAAATGGTATAAACATGGTTGATTATATTTAGAAGAAAATAAACATGGTCCTAATACAAACTCTCCATCTCAATCACACTAAAACCAGCTTCCTTTTTTGCTTTCTCAATCTGCATTTGAGATGATCCATTTGCTTCTTTCACTTTGTTTCCTTTCTTACTTTGTTGATATTGTGTATAATCAGACAACCTCCCAGCAATGGCATAAGTGCTAGAAAGCAGCATTGAATCCGCAGGGTGTTCATCATTTAAATCAACCAGCTTTCTCTTCACAGTCTCTCCCAATTCAACATCTCCATAAACCCTACAAGCTGCCAGCAGTGTACGCCATCCGGTAATATCACCCTTCATCGAAGGCAAGCTCTTTATTAGCTTATGAGCTTCCTCCAACAACCCTGCACGGCCAAGAAGATCAATAATACATCCGTAGTGCTCAATCTTTGGTGTTATCCCATATTCATTCACCATTCTTTTGAAACATTTTATCCCCTCTGCCACTATGCCTCCATGACTATAAGCATTCAAGACTGCCAAGAATGTTATCTCATTCGGCCGAAAACCCTCCTCCTCCATCCTATACAAAGTTTCCATAACCTTCCTTGTCTGCCCATGATCTCCGTACCCAGTTATCATTGCCGTCCAAGTTTTTACATCCTTATCCTTCATCATATCAAAAATGTCAATCGCCTTGTCTAGGAACCCAAATTTAGCATACATACCAATTAGAGTCGTTCCAAGAACGACATCTAGATCCAATCCTTCCCCATCAGCATAATTGGCAAGGTATTTACCTGTACTGACAGCACCAGAGGTAGCACAAGCTGAGATTAAGCCTGCCAATGTGGATGAATTGGGTTTCATTCCTTCAAGTTTCATGAGATGTAATGAAGCTACTGCTTTTTTTATCAACCCATTTTTAGCATAGTTATCTATCAAACAGTTCCACAGAATAACATCTTTCTCAGCAACTTCATTAAAAAGCGTTCCTGCCTCGCCCAAATCACCAAACTTTCCATACATATCAATCAAACATGTAACTACACGGAGATTAGAACCTAAACCCAACTTGATACAATGTCCGTAAAGAGACCTTCCATCCATGGTATTGCCAACATCACCCACAGCAGATGCAACAGATAACAGTGTACCCGTATTGGCTATCAAACCTCTCCTACACATTTGTCTAAAAATATCTAAAACAACAATGGGCTGAGATGCACGAAGATAACCATCCATCAAAGTGTTCCATGAAACCAAATCATTTATTTGAGAAATTTCATCAAACAGTTTATGGGCATCTTTAATTTGCTCACAAGCACCGTAAAAGTGTAGAAGTATATTGTTAACATCATTGAATAAACCATGCCCAGATTTATGAACAATCCCATGAATTCCCTTTCCAACATCAATTGCCAATTCACGAACACAAGCTTTAAGAGTTGTTATAAAAGAAAACCGATTAGGCAAAAAGTCCTGATTCCTAAGGTCATTGAAAATAACGAAAGCTTGTTTTGAATCATTGCTATTAGAATAGCCTCTTAGCATAGTATTGAACATAAAGAGATTTGGGTTTCGTATCTCCCTGAAAATGGAAGCTGCATACTTGATATCTAATATGGCAGAAGCAAGAAGTTTGCTCAATGTAAAAGGGTCGAGATCAAGAGCAGTCTTGACCATGTAGCAGTGGATTTGGGAGATTTTTGAAGTCCCATTGCAGGGTTCCAATAGAGAAAGTAGTTTTGCTTGGTCTGAAGATATGGCAAAGTAAAGATTTCTGGAGGAAGTGTTTAAATGCTGCCGCGAGAGCAGGGAAGGAGCTAAGTTCATGACCCTGGGGTTGGTTGTAGAAGAATTTGAAGCTCACAAACACGAAAACAAGATCCTGGGGACAATCTTAAATGGTGGGAACCAATGAATTTAGAAAGAAAAGTGAAGACCAGAAAAGAGAAAATTGCAATGCGGTTCAATTGGGGAGGAAAGGAAAGTGAAAGCCGCAGGATTTTTCAAGTTAGTTGGTTCCGCCATGGGAGTTGGAACTTCACCGACGAACCGTCAGTTTCCGGCGTCACTACGTATTACGTTTTGATTTTCTTTTTTCTTAGAAGGACTATGAATTCAATTGATTTGGAGTTCACATTTTATGATTATGATTGAAATTTTGGTTTCTTTTTAATTCTCATCTAATTTCTAATAAATTTGTATGGATAATTCTTTTTATTTATCCAAAATGGTAATGGACTCAAATTCTCAAAAATAAAATAAAAATGTCAAAGGATCATTTGCTGATATCATATTTACATGGCATACTAAAATAAACTCGCACACACGAAAAAGCTCATCTTACTCTCACTCTCAGTGACGATCCGTGTGACGAATACTACTAAACACAATATCTTTTCCTCTCTCGCTCTTATTGAGTAATGAAAAGGACAACAATTGTCGAAACTATGGAACTAAGGTAGTTCCATCATCAAGCAAAATGGTAAAAATTCAATAAAGAATAAAGAAATCAGCTAGAAAAGAAAAGAAAATCACATCCAAAGAGAAAGAAAAAGAAAAAGGAAACAACAAATTTGTAACTTCACTCGTAAGTGACATCAACAAAAGATCATTTGACATTTTAAAAAGGAAAAACAAGTCCGTTAGCAGTGTTAGTAGTGTGTGTCCAACTTTTGGGTCATTCTTCAAATTTTCTTCGTAAAATTGGATCATCCAGAAAAATTAAAATTGATCAACTTCAAAACTGAGTATACATTTTGAACTAGAAAAACACTTGGTACACTTTATGGAATGATTATATTTAATTTTTCACATGTCAATTTCCTTTTACTTCTTTTCAAACATATTTAACTACTTTTGGTTCGCAAATTACAATGTTTTTATCTCATTCAACTTCTCAGTGCAAACGAGTACATGACAATTTTCTTTTTTAAAAAGAATATTGAAGCATATCCATAGAAATAAGTTTGAGTCAAACTACATCAAATATTGCTCTTTCATAATCTTTGTGATAAGAATGAAATGCACAAACATTGTTACCAAACAGCAATAAGTATTTGTGTGTGCATACTTTTCTTTTTTCTTTTTCTCTATGTTCAAGCAGACTTTCTTTAAAGAAAAATAAGCAGAACAAAAACATTTTTCACATTATGCCAAAATAAATTCCTCCAATGAATTAAATATTAATCAAATACACTAAAATATATAGATAACAAATTTAAAATTTAAAATATTACATTTAAAGGTGTAAATGTTTTCTTAATAATATTAGTTACATTACACAAAGACAAACAATTAAATCCCAGAGAAAAACTTGAGAAGAAAGTAAAAATCTAATAGCCACTCTTTTGGCTCCATTTATGGTCAAAATTTACAAACTACAATCAAAGACCTGTAATCTCAAAACAATGAAAATAAATATACATATCAGAACTGGTACATTACATCCAACGAATCAACTTCACAATTCTCATTGTCTAATAACAATTTTTATTTCGAAATTAGACGAGAAATGGGACAACAATGATTTCCACAGCTATTGGATTACAGATGATGTTCAAAAATCTTCCACAACTTATATGCGAAGAATAAATATGACCAAATACTGGAAAACTTTCCACGTGTGAGGAAGATTCATAAAACTTTTAGTTGAAGGATATAATGCCTTCACTAATTGAGGCTCAAGTGGGCAAAATATAAGAAACGAACTTGATTGAAATAATCAAAATGAAAAGTGACTCAACTTAAACTATCATATAAAGTTCAATGTTTTTCATACCTGTAGGCATATTCCTTGCAAATAGTTATAGCGATTTGTATTGCTCGATCAAGGACGAAGCATGGAGGCGTGAGGTTGGAGTAATTGTACATCCCAAATTGCGCAAATAAGAAATCTGTTCATTGAAGATAATCAGAAATACAAATTGTATTTATGTGACGAAGATATTGAGAGATTCAGTAAACATGAACTTTGAAACTACATCCCAACGCTTGATCTTTACTAAACCTAAAATATGAAAACACATGCATGTTTAAATTCTGGAAGGAATTAAGCTATTAGTAGGTGTGAGCTGTATGGTAGTAACTTCAAGATTCAAACCTCCAAATTATTTATGACTTGTTTGGTAACGTCTATGTTTTTTCTTTTTCTTTTTATGTTTCCAGTTTTTGAGAAACATAAACATTTGGTGGTTGCTCAACTTTCTCACTTTTAATTTTTTCAGACACACGTTAAAAGAAGCAAACTTTTTATAGCTGTTGATACAATGAAAAGAGTTGACGCTCAAAATAAAAGGAAACAAAAAGATGAGGTCGAAAACTTGAACAGTAGAATCTCAATACTACCTTGCATAAGACTGATAAAAGAAAATAAAGGCACCCAAAAATAAATAGAAGCATTATTTTATTATTCTTCAATCATAAAACATAAATAGATGTCAATGAAAAAGTATAACATAAGACTTTTACATATTTAATTTCAAAAAATTTCATATAAATCTTTAAGAGCACAAACAACAAGAAACAATTATCAAACAAGCAATAATTAGTTACATCATATAATTATATTTTTCTTTATCAAAAAGAAAGAAAGAAGAAACGGAAAATAGAAACATTTGGAAATGAACTTCATATCTAAAAATCTTGTTAACCCCTAAAGCTACTAGAACTAAAGTCGATGAAAACTTTCGAAGACTGAGTAAAGAAAGGTATCTTAAAGGTCTGATGTCCATTGTGCTAAGAATGGAAGTACTTGAAAGAAGTGAGAGAAAACTAACAATAAAGAAAATCAAAGAAATGAATTATCAAAGCAAGGAACCAAACTCGAAAGGAACTACTGTGAACTAGTTTGGCAAATGAATCAAAAGTTCTAAAGTGAAAGATGATCAAGTGACAAAAATTTTAATCAAAGATAACTGATCCTATGATGAAAACAAACATTATTTCAATGACAATATTTCTGGAATAGTACATAAATAACAGCCACCTGTTTTGATGTAGCTGCTGAGGAGCCCATCGCATTTTCAATTCTTAATTTCTGGAAATGCTCCTGAAACAACTCACTGCTTAGAATTGAGGTATTAAAGAGGAAGGATTCTCATTTCACAGGTTAAAAGAAAAAATTCGTCAAAAAAAACTGTTCCACTAGGCCAATTTTATGTACACTTGTTTTCAATGTAGAACTATAGACACTGAAGATCACTACGATTATGATTAAAAATACAATATACAGAGATATTCTCAAGGCCTGTTCATGTACGAGTTCAGCTTTCACTTTGATCCAAGGTATGACATTTGAAATGAAAACTGAAATGAAAGGGTACAGATTTCACATCGTTCCAACTAATGAGATCTCCTAAATCTGAGGAGCTTAGGCTATGTTTGGGGCTTAGGCTATGTTTGGGATTGCTTTTGAATCTTAAAAATGATTATATAAAGATCGTAACCGCTGTAAGCATTTGGTAAGATTGATTATTAATAAATTTGTAAGAATCACTTTTTCGATCACATTCATTCTCACTGTTATTAAAATCTTTTCTCTACTAGCTTTTGAAAGTTTTCAAATCAATTAGTTCAATCCCACAGATATTTATTTAAAACTTTTTTATACGCATAGAAAATGCACCTAATTTTCCTTTATTTAACTAATGATCTTCTAAATAAATAATCTTATAAAATGAACAAAATATAAACTTAAGCTGAAAGCATATGAGATTTTAGATAAATATTTAAAAATATAAATTATCAACAAATGAAATTTTCAAATTTTCATTATAATTTAAGCTAATAAGCAAAAGAGAACAAACCTGCTTTTCCTGCATTAAAAGGGCACGCTTGTCAGCAGGAATCTGTTCCCATCTCAAAACCTTTCACAGAAGAAAAAGTTCGAAGGATACATCATATAAACCACCCTTGGAGGAAGAAATAGAGAAATGCAAAAAAGAGGTAACCAAATCTACTTACATATTCAGCATACTGAAGTGCTTCATTACTAGTCAATGATGACTTCAGTGAACGCAAAACTTCCTGAGTACACAACTCCACCACATAAATATTCAAACAGCATAGCATAGTTGATCTCCAACAAAAAAAACTAAAGCAAGTTATAAATATGATATAGTGAAAAACTGATAAATATAAAGATTTTCTATGCAGAACTATGGGATCCATTGATATAAGTACCGATAAAATAAAGACAACAAAATTCTGAAATGTTAAAATATGTTCATCATTCATTTTACTTGATTTCAGTAAACAAACATTTTCTAAAATAATTGAACAATTGAAATAGATTTATAAGTAATTCAGTTTGATGATAAGTTTTTTCTCTCATTTTATGGCTTCACAGTTCACCATACGATTTTTATATATTACTATTCGTATTAGTCAAACAATGAGGTTATGGAAGTCGGTTGAACTGTGGCCAAAACAATTAAAAGCTGGAGATAGCTTCATTACATATAAAATTAAAAAGAAAAACTAGCCCAATTAATAAAAAGTTAACCTTGGTTTTGCATTTCTTTACTCTCAGCCGTTCCTCAATTACAAAGCCAACCTGTAACGTTATCAAAAAAAATTATTTAACTATCCATCGTCCCATTTATCAATCATCAGAGCATAGAAGTTCAAATACAGCAGTGCAACGGACATACAAATTATTTAACTCTCTATAGTCCCATTCATTTGATTTCTAATTCTTTAGTTTCTTTCCTTACCTTTGAGATCTTCTCTGTTTTCAATCATAATATAATAGCTGATATATGAAAGGTTAGAGTACAGTTTGCCATACAATAGTGGTCAGTCACAAACTCTTCATCGAAGAGCTTGCTATAATCTTTTATTCACACATCAGCATCTGTTAACACTGATAATTACACTAGACAATGATTACAAATTCTGCACACGGTGGCTTATTCAAGTTTCAAACTAGCTAGAGCAATTACTAATGTGATAAACATGACCTGAGTTTTTAACTATAATCTAGAAACAATCAAACTTTAGATTATATGTTCATAAAATTCATCACCTTATCAATCAACCTCTTAGGATCTTGAAATGCCTTCTTTTTGGCCCATTGATGAAATAAATGGGAAATGACTGCTCTGTTATCCACATCAAATCTACAATGGAATAAAAAAGACTTTTCACTTCAACAAGAAGAAAAAGAACTACATCAATGTACAAAATTTTCTTTTTGTTCGTGGGTAAAGATACACGGACAAAACAATGGAATTGGAGGGGAAAAAACACCTTTTTAGGAAACTATTCCCATTAGTAATCTCTATTGGCTCTTCAAAGTCTCTAATGTCGATTTGGTTGTTAGCAGGATCATTTGATGCCACATCCAAATCAGCTGATATAGGTTTTTCGAGATGCATGTATGCATTCTGCTCTGTAGCATCATGGTGCTTCTTTTGCAAGTGCTGGATACTAACTTCAGCCTAGAAGAAAAGATTATATCATGAACAAAAGTTCAAAGTTAAATCAGGCTGAACAATTAGCAAATCAAAAGCCCTGTAAAGATAAGGTAAACTATCATGTTTGGCAGAGCACCTTCATCCTCATCAATAACTGATTTTTCTTTTACTAATAAACAGCTCAAACGTTCCTTAAGAACTGAATTAATTCAGTATCTTATATTTTCAGAGTATTAACTGATACAGAACAAATGATTATTAAGTAAAAATTTATACTCATATGTGCTTAAAACATTTCCAAACAATTATTCAAAAGGATTTCACAAACAACAATATTTTCGAGGATTCCAAAAAATGATGCGCCAAGGGATATAAGAACAAAACTGAACTGTAAATGAATGCGTACATAGTGGATTTAATCCATTCGTATTCAGTTTGATTAAAATACACCAAATTGATCTGATAATAAACAATAAAAATCAAATAAATTATTTATTATATTATTACCAAAGATCAAGAAATACATTAAAAAAATTCCTGATTTATTTTATTTTCTTACCCAGCTATCACATTTTCATTTTAACCCTCTCTCCCTACCAGTACAGCCCTCATCCTCATCCCTTTGACGTTGTTGACAATCTGATTACTTCTAGCAATGGTCTTTTTAATATAAAAAATCAAGATGTTATAATTGAGAAGAAACGAGAAAGTACACAAGGAAATACAAAAAGTCAATTGGACAGAAGGATTTAAAAGAAAGTCTAGAAGGAGTATGAGGTAATGAAATCTAAAATAATTAAGCTTGACAGAAAACCACCCGTTGCTCCCACCCCAGCAATGATGACCCTCCAATAAGTCGTGCCTTCCCTTTCTAACTGTGTCCTAGGCCTACCTCCCCCTGACTTCCTCTTTTTTCCTCCTCTCCACTAATTCCTCCTCTAATCCTTTGATTCCTCATGTTCATGACATGTGTCCATCCTACCCTTTTCCCAATTTCGTCAAAGTTTGTTCACCATTCACCCCCAAAAGGATTTCTCCACTGCCCCGCATGTCCCAACTTGTCATCAAAGACCTCTTTTCTGATGAAAATTTGTTTACTCTTGTCCATTTAAAGCTCCCACAAAACTAATCTAATAACATTATGCAAATGACAAGAAATACATAAGATTATTTTCCAATATATTATACAGAAAAAAATATGCTCTTTTATCTAGTTAAGTGTGAAAAGTTTTCTAATATGAAGATTAGTGATAACATTTATCAAGCTTTGCAAGAGTAAATGGTACAAAAGACAGTACAAAATTGACTAGAATAAATCTGTTTTCTATTTCTCAAAAGCATTAGCCCAAGAGTGGAGTAAGGAACCATCGATTTAGTTTTTATGCTTATTTATAAATTATAAATAGGAAACAGCACATTGTGATAAAACTTAACCAAAAATACCTGTATCTCTCGAACATGATCTGGAATTTCTTTGAGAAATCTTGAAGGTTGGAGAATCTAAAGGAAATGCTAGAGTTAACTAAATTTGTCCACCATTATATGATAAAAAAATATTCAACTGAAACAAACCTGCCAATCAGAGTCCATCAAGACATACAATATAAAAAGTTTCTTCCGAGCACGAGTCATTGCAACATATAATAAACGTCGTTCTTCCTGTTATTTTCATATGAGAATCAACATGGCACCAATGAAAGACATTCTAAGGATCAAAGGGCAACAATGTTATTTACATGGAAAAAACATACCTCAATTGAGTTTCCGTTTTCCATTGTAATGCCCCTAGATTCATGTAAGAGAGGAATCTCTGATTCATTGGCCTAGAAACATTGAAGTACAAAAAGTACTGTCATCTCAAAAGCAAAAATGAAAAAGTATACCCAAAATCTTACCAAAGAAATCAACCAAGCAAACTACAACTAAAAAATGAAAATTCAATAATGTCCAATCACTACACTACATTTCTTTCCTTGATATTTGTACATGTGTCATATGCTCATACCCAACCACTTTGCAAGAAATCAAAACAAGAACCTCTGTAAACATGACAATAATAGAGCAAGGTACTAAACAGACGCCCTTTTATAGCTTTCAATTACCTTAATTATGAAGACAACGTCCCACTCCAAGCCTTTTGACTGCATATAGAAGTGAAGAAGGAACTTAACCATTAAACCAGAAAAATAGAGCAATAACAATGGCACTAATAAAATGTCGTTTCCAAATCTAAGACAATTCTAAAACTTATGCAAAAAAGAACCTGGTGAATGGTAGTCAAAGTGACAGAGCTTTTATTGTCAAGACGACGAGCACAGAAATTTTCTTTTTCTCTCTCAGATATATGGTCCATAAAAGCTTTTAGAGAACTATGACAACCTGGCTCATTTTCTACAATTTCTTTCTTCCCTTCTTTCAGAGTAGATTGACTTGACAAAAAGTCGGAGACATCATCCAATAAATACTGGAGGACCTTCAAGAACAAGAAATTCAACGGCATAAAATAAATCAAGGCTAAGAAAATAATATTACAGAAAAGGAATGCCACTGGCAAAAAATCATTTGCATTTTTTTCCCATCTAAAGTGAGTGTAGATGGAAGTTTGCTACAAATCAAGTTAGGAATATTCTATTCATCTAGTTGTTCTTTCAGTCAACGGATTATGAACTAAGCCTAGCTTTTCTGGAGTGCATTGCTTCTTAAACTTTACTCGTATTCTTATTTTCATAATACATGTAATCTATTGGCCCAATATTAATTAATTTTAAATGTCCATTTGTTGATTGGTTTCTAGATCTAGAAACCTTAAACTTGAAGAGATAACTTTGGGCTGAATAAGAATATAACAAAAAGGAATTTAGAGTCGAAAAACCTAAAATCCCGTTTTGAAGTTTAAGGAATATAGGTTTCAAGACCTTGAAGTTCATTGAAATTAAATAGGGATATCTGCTTCCTAATTAACAAATGGAACTTGGCTAGCACTCCAGGAAGAGGCAGTTAAGAAGTTTGTGTCCTTGATCTATGGAATTGAGAATTTTAGATATGGATTATACCAGATAAAGATATCAGTGTTTGTCAGGAAATTTTGATTTTTTAAAAGGAACGGATTTCAATAGGAATCAAACCTTCAACAAAAAAAACTATCAATAAGTCCGAAATCATTGTGTTCATTGAGCGATTTGCATCATCTACATCAAACTATAATATAGTAATAGCATTGATTTATACTCACAGATCTAATATCACTGTCTTCGTTCAGCAATTTCCCCCCATCAACATTAGTAACTGCCTGTTGCTCCAGAAGATACTTCTGAAGATATGCCACCAGATATGATGTCAAAATTTGAGAGAATAGCGCCTTCATACAAGTTCAGAAAGAATATTTTCCTAATTAAAAACATAACTTGCCATAAACTCTCTCCTATTCGGATTCGGAAAGAAAGTCGAAGAACAAAGTTGTAAATAAAAAACTATAGCACATTAAAATATTTTGGTAAGTTGCTAACAATCAGAACAAGAAATAACAGTGAGGCCTCCAATTGTGTAAACTTACATGAGGAGGGACAAGAAGGGAAATTAGCAAGGAAAGTTGTTTAGTGGGGCCAGAGGAGATCATGTGTGATATGGCTGGCTGCTGGATAGTCGTTCATTATTTCTTCAGGGACAGGAAGGAGGGAAGACCATTCTGCATTTTGTTTATGATTTTGTCACAATTGGAGGAGAGGAGCCAGCACTCTTGAATAACTGAAATGTCTATCTTTTTATCTTCTCGCTTGTTGTATCATTATCATGTTGAACTCTTTAAACATTTCTGGATATTTTCAATGGAACAGGCAATGTTCTAGTCTATTGTGTGTTCTCTATCACTTTGATTGTTCCAAGTAGTAATCGAACTCAGGAAACTTAACATAAGCAATGTGATAAATGAGTTTTTGAAAGTTGTTTAGTATATTCTTCCGAAAGTACAGCTCATGAAGTTATCCTTTTTTTTTGTACAATAGGGTCAAAGGGATTCAACCACCAACTTACAATCGCTAACACATACATGAAGTTATCTTCAATTCCAAAAAGATAAAAATGTTTTTAAGAGAGAGAAAAAGTAACCTAAGAACTCTACTAATATGAGCCCTTAGTCCAGCCCATCAGAATGAGTAACAAAATGAACTTTCCACAACATGATGGCAAAAATCCTGACAGAAATACTCAGGGTGAAAATAGTTTCAACCTTTTCTAAAGGAACCTATTCAAACCAACCAAACCTAATATAAAAGCAAGGAATTGTAGTTCCTGTATTTAAGCCTCTAGAAGCTAATGATCCGTCCCATGGATTTAGAATTAGCACACTGAAAAATACTCTTCAAATATCCCCCTTCACCATTGCAGGTGAAACTTTTTCTAAGTAAGAACCGCATCCAAACAATTTTTATAAAAAGGTGGAAATGAAACAGCATCCAAACAATGCAAATCTAAAAGTTAGAACGTGCTTGTATATATGCTTCTTTTTCTTAACGGAGATAAGCTTCTTTATTAATATAAAACTCATAGTACAAGAGAATTATACAATGAGAATAGTAGAGAAGCCTAAAAATAAAATTAGAAATAGAGGATCAGGAGGCACACCCAGAGATCTCAGCTAGGTTGACACCCCATAAGTGTCATCATCATATCCCATAAACAAATGGAGAACTCATAGGTAGCATATAAATCAGAAGACAAAACAGCCATAGGAAAACAAAAAAAAAATCAAAACGGCGAGAAAAGAAAGACCACAGAAGAAGTAACACTTTACATGTGCTTGTTTTAAACTGTCTGTCAAATGAATTGCATATGAAAATTCATAAAATGATCAATGATTGAACGAAGACAAACCTCAGGTAACATGTTAGACACAGAGGTTATAACTGTTGAAATTGATTGTTCCTGCAAATATGTTACAAATTAGATTGAAATTGAATTATTTGTGATTTTTTATGGAATTGAAATTTCATTGAAAAAGCAAAATTAAAATAATAATAAATAAATAAAATAAGCTAAAAAGGAATAAAACCACAAAAAAAAGGGAGTTCGACTCTAAATATAGAAAAGAACTTCAATCCAAAAGAACAATACCAAAATGATTAAATAAAAGGCCTAGTGACCCACATCTAAGAGACAGTCATTAAACCTAAACACCTCTCAAGACTCACAAATCTCTCGACCTGTCTAAAATTTCTATTGTTCTCTCAAGTAAAATACCCACAAAATTGCAAAGAGGCTAGCATGCCACAACACTTGGCCTTCTCCCTACCCGGAGAGTTAGAAACACCTTCTTCAACATAGAGAATTATTTTTATTCATGATTTTTAAAGTAACAAAACAAATGGGGAAGAAAAAGAGTAAATTCAAAAGGCTAATAGATTGCCAATTCCACTTTCCAAATAAGAAAAAGTGGCAGGATCGAGATTTTTAAAAATTTAACATAAACCAGACACAAAAGAATGTCTAGAGTTTGAACCACTGGTGCGGGAGATTGAGAGAAGTAACTCTCCTACCCCTTGGTGTCTCCTAAGGATAGCCTATAGTTGGGCAGGTTTCCTTAGATTTAGTGGGAATAAGACCAAGTACCTCAGGTCCCCCATTACACAAAAATCATCATGTAGATACCGTAGTAGCATTCCATGTGCATTACCCTTAGAACAAGTCTCGATATCATCTCTAGTGTTGACAGCACCTTACGTCCTTGGTTAAGTTGGCTCCTGTAAGATTTGGGATGGATCAAAATTCAGTCATATAGCAAGAGCCGAGAAGAAAGAAGAATAATGGAACCACCAACAGACATACAACCTTGTTAAAACATTCATGTCCTAAGGTAATAATGTCGTTGGTTAGATTCCATGTTTCCTTTTGGGCCACAACTAGTTGGCTAAAAACCTCATAAGATATGAAATTGGTAGAAGACTACCATGGCTTTAACCAATCCTCCCTTTCATTATTTAAATGGATGAAGATATAGAGATCTTAAAAAACCTAAAGAAACAAAAGTTCTTTAATATTTTTTCTTTACATGAAGGCTTTTAAGCATCACATTTCTAATTCCTGTAATAAAATTATATTTAAGCTTAAAAAACACTGTAGTGTGTCTCAAGGTCCTCATACCTAGGCAAACAACTTAAAGTAGAGCAGCAAATGAAAAATTGATATCACAAACTAGAGCAGTGATGATTTTAAAAGTAGATTTCAAAATTTACAGGTGAATCTCTAAAATTTGACCTCTTTAAGGTGCCCGAAATCTTGGAACTGAAGATGTCCCTGGCAGCATCAATAAATCTACATTT
Organism: Cucumis hystrix; assembly: GCA_025688845.1. Lineage (NCBI taxonomy): Eukaryota > Viridiplantae > Streptophyta > Magnoliopsida > Cucurbitales > Cucurbitaceae > Cucumis > Cucumis hystrix. Next base: position 12,624,849 of record CM046891.1, on the reverse strand, counting down.
TCTTACCGTTGAAATTTTGTCAATGTGATTAATTATCTGCAAAAATAAAAAGAAAGGATGAAGGGCTACCTTCCAGCAAACAAAACCGACTTTCAAGAGAAAAGCAAAATGCTGCTATCACAATTCACAAGGGTCTTAAATAACAAAGTAAAGGAAAAGAGATAAGAGAGAAGGAAAAAGTTACCCTCTTCTTTTCCTCTTTCTCAAAAGAAATTAAAGCCTTGAAAGCTTGATGGTAAGCACCGTCATCACAATCAGGAAATGTTGTTTTAAGTAGAGCCAAAATGGTTTTGACTACCTAAACAGAAGAGAATTTAATAAGTTTCAAGAAGTGAAGTTCTTGTAGCCATAGTTGGAATGAAGTCAATAGGTTGCAAGATTAAAAATAAAATTAGTTCGTAAAATTTCAAACAAAATGACCAACCACACCACAACTCTAAAACACCCATATTAGTTAGGAGTCATGGACATACAAAAACTAACAAGGATTCAATTATCTGTAACATGAACACCACAATTTGGAGTGAAGAAATCTAGCATAATAGTTAATACACGTCAAGAACATTAAACATTCAACTGCACATCATACTTGATTACAATCAACAAGCACCCATGTTATAAAGGATTCATTTTATAGGTGGAAGAAGAATATACCTTTTTTCGGTAGAAGGCCACACCATGAACATTAAATGGTATTTTTCTTTCACGAAAAGCTGTTTGAAAGATTTTTCCCGATATCTACAGAAATAAAGAGAACACAAATTTTCTCAGAATAAATGCAGTAACTTCTCATGTCCTTTATTGATATATTGGCAGATAAGTTTGACCTGCCTCCGGTATAGAACTGCAAAGCTCCCAAAGCCTTTGGAAGCTGAACAGTTTGATGTGCTTTCCATGATCTTATCGATAACAAATGCACATTGAGCATCCTCATTATTGCATTCTTTAATTGTAATCTGGGGAAATTATGGGCATGCCATTTCATGTTATCATGGAGGAGATAAAAGAAACATGATTTTAAAAGATTAAAATATAAATTTTACTCTATGAACAGAGCTACAGCTTTACCTTAGATCCAGTTAAATTATCAGTTTGTACACTTTTAAGTGGGCATCTTTTTTTATTATTTCGTATCAGAGAAGATGCAGCATCAATAATACAACCTGTGGATCGATAGTTTTTATTGAGTCTGATCTACAAGATAAAAATAAACTAAATTAAAACACTCAATTATTGGATAGAAATTTGTAAATCGTATTTATATTTTACACAAAGAAGCTAAAAAAAATCTGAAAGAATCGATAGATTCGAGCCTAGAGAGAATGTGAACCTCTTTGTAGGTTGGGAAGTCTTTACGAAAAGAGTCAAATCCAGAGATATCAGCGCCATTAAAACTGAATATGGACTACATGACAACATAGAAAATGACATTAAGAATAACAAATATACTAAACATTGAAAAGTGAGGCGAAAAAGGATATTATATAACAAGTAATCCAGCTTTTTACTGATACAATATGATAGAGCAAGAAAACTATAAATAGAATTACAAATATACTCACGATTTAAAATTAATTCTTAGCATTATAACAGACACTCGACTTTTTTCTATATACTCATTAGATAGATGGTTAAACTTTGAAAGCATTGCTATTAACAAAATGGATCAACGCAAGAATGGAGAAAATGAGATGATGGTGTTTTATGAACGGAAGATAACTCATCCAACAAAAACTCCATCAACAAATCTGTCAGTGCAAACATTATATTTTGATAATATAAAGTGCAAGACCAAGAAAATGCAAAATGTGTAGGGATGAACTAATAGTCTGACCTGATCATCATCACCAACTATAGTTATCTGCTGATGGGATGCAAGAACCTGAAGAAGCTTGTATTGCATGGAACTTGTATCTTGAAACTCATCAACAATAATCGCTTTCCATGAATCCTGACATTCCTTGTATACTTTAAACAAACAACAAAAATAAATGGGTCAAAAAATGCCTAACACTTCAAATAATATTAAAACTGATAAGCTAGTATTGAACCTTCAGGAAAATCAGTAAGCAGCTTCAAGGAACAGCTTATTAAGTCATGGTAGTCCAGAGCATTACAAGATTTCAAGATATCATTGTAGTTGTCAAGAACTGTAGCCTGATTCATGAACTATTTCAAAAAAATGGGAAACAAAGCTGTTGACAGCAACCTTGTTAATCAGAAAAGTGAAACCTTACTCCTGCCTCATCACCCTTTGTAAGTAGTTCTGAAGAAGTTGTTCCACAAGCTTTAGCCTGGAATCGAGTGAAATCAAATTAGGAACAGAAATTATCAATTAGGAGAGTCTTCCCCCACCATTTTTGTCAAATAGACAAGTGTATTATGGAGATACTAAGTATATACAGTACAGGACACAAGAAGATTATGACTTGTCACAAAGAAGTTACAAAGAAAAACATCCCCACCTAACTGAAATGAGATACAAAAAAAACTTTTCTTTTTTCTTTTTTAACAGAGATGCAAGGCATTCCAAAAAATAGAGGGATGAATATTACAAAAAATAATTGGTGTTAGAACCTCAAAAGAGGCCATATGTTAAAACAGATCTCACAGCTCAAGAATCATATGCTCCAACATTGTGAGTTTGCAAGAACACTGGGATTATTTCATTCGGACGCTTGTGTCCTTGCATGCTCAGGATAATTTTGTTAGTGATATAATTGGAGAGTTCTACCTCCATCTACCTTTTAGAAAGAAGGGACGCTTTTTAAGAATGTGTGTTGTTTTTTTAGTTTTGTTGGGGGAACCAACCAAACAATAGAGAGGGACTCTTTTGAGGTTTGGTCCCTTGTTAGATATCATGTTTCTCTTTGGTCTTCGGTTTGGAAGATATTTTGCAACTATTTTACAAGTTCTATTTTGTATAGTTGGAGCCTCTTTTTTAAGAGGGATTCTTCTCTCTTTTGTGAGCTTGATTTTTTGTCTATTATTGGATTCTTTCATTTATCTCAATGAAAGTCATTGTTCTACTTGTATCCCAAAAAAACAGAAGGCCTTTAGACAACATTAAAAAGGTAGAAAAGAACACACAAGACCCTAAGCTAAAGTTGCAAAAGGTAAATTACGTACCTTAGGGACAAATGTTTGCCATTTCTTTGACTTATCCTTAAACTGAATCGGGGCAACATCCTTAAAAGCATCACCAAGTATGTTGGAGTCCAATTTTTGTTTACCTTTTTCATTTTCCAATAGACGCACAGCCTCAATGATTGCCCTCCTTTGCTGCCCATGTCCATATATCGAAAAATCCGAAGTGCGCTCTAACCTGTGGAATATAGGATAACAATTTAATCCCAAGATTAATTACTAGGATGGAAGGTTAAAAAGGAAGGGGTTGCACTTTGGTACGAAATGCTTTAACTTAGAATTTAGCAAGACTAATGACCATGTAATAAACAAGAACAATATTACACATCCTACAACATAACATATATTCATTTTAAAACATTGTGAGATTAGAATCAGATCTGATCCCACATACATGAGTTTAGAAATTTGCTTTTGAGTTTTGACTTATGACCGAGCAAAAACATATATTCACTTTTGGACTGATTTCGCTTAGTTGGAGCCTTTTCTTGTAAAGGAAGTCCCTCCTTTTTGTGAACTTTTTTTTGTGTATGGTTGTGTATTCTTTCACATTTTCTCAATGAAAGCCGTTGTTTTCATTTAAAAAAAAATATATATATAATTCTATGTAAATCAAAGATTTTCCTCACCCCGGTTTACCCTCCTTCCTTGTTTCCCAAGTAAGATACCTAACTACTTATTAGTATCCTCTTTCTCAATTTGATAAGAACTTATTGATATTTATTAGTCAAAAATAAGGAAGCTTAAACCTGTAAAGAAACCTCTCGTACACTTCCATTAGTTGTCCTCACTAATAGTCTACAGTGGAACTTTCCTTCTCTATAGTCCATGCATATAATTTTCTTGTTAGCTTATGCGGCAATTCACATATATAAATAGTTGAACTGAACTATTAATGTGCGCCATGCATGGTAAGACTACAAAAAAATGAATAATGATAAACCAAGATACAGAACCCATATGCCATATGTAGGCAAGGTTAAAAAAAAGAGAAGAAAAGTTTGAGCATACTTTTCTGCATGTAGACGACAAAGTTGCAATGAAAAGGAATGAAACGTGCTAATCACGAGTTCTTTTGCCATTTTCTTTCCAGCCACTGCACCAACGCGATCTCTCATTTCAGAAGCAGCTGCAGTCGTGAAAGTCATTGCCAAAATTTTCGACGGGTTTATACCCTATACAACCAAAAGAAGTAACTATGCAGATAATTCTAACAAGGAGTAGAAATGAAATAAAAGGAGTCATAATAAATACCAGAGTAAAACAATCTATGAATAAACAAAAACAAAACAAATTTACAAAAGGCACATTATGCCATGAGGTGGAAATACCTCGTTAAGCAGCATCAAAACTCGACCAACCATTGTGGAAGTCTGCATAAAACAGAAATTTCAGCTCTTGGGGGCAAAATAGGCTCCAACTCAGACCAATCTTAAGAAAGTTTTAACTGCAGACACGCGCTCATGTATTGCTTAATCGATTTTTTGAAAGAAAATACAGCTTAGATAAGAATACCATTTAGCACGAACTAGACAAATATTCTTGAAAGCAAAAACATTTATTAAACCCCAAAAATTATTTGTTGATTCTCAATGTACAAACAAGGAAACAAGAAGTGAGACCTTTCCGCTTCCCGGGCCAGCGAGGATCATTAAAGGGATTGAGATTTCACCACAAGCTGCTTCTCGTTGTCTGTCGTTAAGAGACAACAGATATTTTGAATACTCTTCTGGCATTGTCCCAATCTTCTTCATTGCAGAGTCAGAAATGTTCAACTCCGCTCTTGATTCCGAGGCATCCAAAGAACATAATAAGTCTTTGGCTTCTATACTCCCGCCACCAATTACAGATTGAAAATCTGCACTAAGATCACCATTATAACTACCATGATCCTGATTTGTCACATGGAAGCTGGAATCTGAAGCTGGCCTTACTGATCTCCCTGATGAGCTCTGCTCTAACAGAGCATCAATTTCCTCCAAAGCAGACTCATCAAAATCATCATCAAGAATACTTGGAACTGAGAAAGAATCTCTTATACCAGAACACGTTGGAGTTTTTACAGGAGTCTTGAGACAATCCAACCCCAACCCATTCGAACTAGCATCAGTTGCAGTTGCAAATGACTTCGACAACGGAGTGTTTACCGAAATCTCTCCCAATGGAACTCTCTTTGCATCATTATCACGAACTGTGGCTTCATTTGCATTAAAATCCCCAACTCTGGAACTAAAATGGCAATATAACATTTGGGAAATCTCAAAATCTTGAACTTATATTTCTTTGATTCCATAAAAGGGAAAATGCAATAATGACCAAGCTAAGAAAATTCTGTTTAGTCCAAATCAAAACAAACACAGTAACTGTGAGAATACGAACCTGTGAGGAGGTGGGTTAGCTGAATGGGTAGTGTAAGAACACTGAGAAATGGGGTGATGGGAGTGAAAAAGACGAGGGCGTTTACGAGCAAGTAGAGCTTTTGCAGCTCTGAAATTGTGGGAGATTCGAGCTCTTTCTTCGTCGGTAATGGCAGGAATTCCATCGTCGATCATTGCTTCTCCAGAAACTAAACTGAAACTGAAATTAAATCCTACAAGACGAAGAATCGTAGAGTAGAGACATGGATTTCCAAATTCAAAGTAAGTCCAGAGGCTGCGTCTCTTTCTTTACTCAGTTCACTTCATTTTCCCACCAATCTTGAAAAAGTTCGAACAAGGAAAAACACGTTAGTCTTAAGAAAATTGTCTGTGAAAGGAAATTGAGTAAAAGCTAAAATATGGACATTCAAACTTTTTCTTTTCTTTTTCTCGAGAAAAATCAATAAATCAAATTAAACTTATTATTATTTTCCTAAAAAATAAATGATTACTGAACTATTTACCAAATATAGAAAAAAAAATTTGCTATATTTAATAAATAATTTTAATATTTTACTATTTTAAAAATGTTCATTTCAAAAAATTATTTTTTTTATAATATTATTATATATACATTTATAGGATAGATTTAAAAATAGTAAAATAAATTAAAATATTTATCAACTATAGTAAAATTTTGAATTCGATCGATGATGATAGAAACGGATAAACTCTATCACGGGCAAGGTCTATTATTGATAAAATGTACAAATTTTGTTATATGCTGTAAATATTGTTTTCAAATTTACTATTTATGAGTTCTTTTATATTTTATTCTTCGACCGCTCTTAAAACTAGTATCTTAGATTTTAGAAATAAACTTTTGACAATATTAATTGAGATGGAGTGGTTAATATTAATTCGATATATGGAAATAATTAAATAAACTTTTCACATCCTAACATTTTGCTTAATTTTGACTAATGTGAAGCAACCCAACTCAAATATTCGTAGTTGGGTTGAATTTCGTACTCAATAAGAATTATTTAGGTTGAGGAAATGTACATCTGAATAATTGAAATGTGTAAAAACAGTGTTCAATTTCAACCCAATAACACATGTAGACAACTCAAATGTTCTAATTCGACCATCTTATAGACTTTGAAGAAGATAAATAATAGTTTTAAACACTCGAATGCTCACTTCGACCTTTTCAAGGAGCATGGTTTAATTATTTCTAATTTCTAATATGATGATTAGCTTGTGAGAAAAGATGTAGCAAAATCAATTAAGATGTCTTTATTATCTAAGATCAAAAGCAACAACTTTGCAAACTACAAAAATTCGTTAATTGCATTTTACCTTTACATCTATTAGCATCTTGTATGGACAATGAAATTATTAGTAGCTTATGATTTGTTTTGTTCTTGTAATTTACGTTGATGACATTTTGCTCATTGGAGGAGTAATGATGTAAGTTTATATCGAATTACAAACAATTGACTAACAATCTTAGATAATGATTTGAAATAACGTCTTAAAATGTTAATAAACTTTTTATTAGACAGAGAAAAAAAAAACTATCACAAAAGGGGAAAAACGCATTTTTGGCGAAAAAATACAGAATTTTTCGTATTATACTTTTCGCGACAGTTATTTAATGTCATAGAATATCAATAAAATAATAATAAACTAATATATTTAATATATGAAAAAAAAAAGTTTTTTTAATTAGGATTTTAACCTATTCAGTGTCTTCATCCACCGCCATTCCATTTCATTCGCATCCGTGGCCACCACAGTTTTTCGCCCCCCAATCTCCGAATCCTTTGAGGGTTTTCTCCGGACAAAGACCACATCTGTCACCGCCACTGCCCTCGTGCTCGTCTCCCCACTCTAACGGCGCCGGAGCTTCCTCTACTGAACGACGTCATATTTCCCTATTCTGTTCAATCCGGTCGTGTCCTTAATCTCCAATCCGCCCCATTCTCTTCAACATTCAATTGGCCGCCGTCACCTCCCCTATCGGTAAGTCGTCTGTTCCTTTTCTATTTCTCTCTCTCTTTGTAAACTTGTTCTCTGTCACACTTTCCCTCAACTCCATGGGCAAACATTAGTTTGGTGTTCAATTTTCTGTCACACTTTCCCTCAACTCAATGGGCAAACATTAGTTTGGTGTTCAATTTGCAATTTTGGTGTTCAATTTGTAATTTTGGTGTTCAATTTGCAATTTTTGTGTTCAATTTGAAATTTTGGTGTTCAATTTGCAATTTTGGTGTTCAATTTGCAATTGAGAGTTCTTATATTCCCACTGTGACATCTTTGTGCAAAGCTAATGAACTCATTTGTACATTCTTGCATTATGGAACTATCTTCTTTTGAAATCTTTTGAAATCTTCCCCTTTTCTGGAACTATCTTCTTCATTATTCTCTCAACATTGGCTATTGGTAGTTGAAGACTTTCACAATTCTCTCCCATAGTATTCTTTCTCATCAACAATGTAATAATGTTGGTTGTTGCAACACACACACACTTAGTTACGTGTATATATATACACACACCCGAGCATGGTATGGTAGAGTGTTAAAGTACCGATATAACTAAATTATAGGGTTTTGTCTATTTAGTTCTTGAACTTTAAAATGTACGTGTCTAGCTAGCTAGTAGGTTTATGAACTTTTAATTTTGTGTTAGATAATATATATATAGTAGTAGGTTTACGAAGAAGTTAAAAGTTGTGTCTAATAAATTTTAAAACTTTCAAATTTACATGTATGTAATGTAAATTACATATTTTCATTTTTGTGTCTAGTATGTTGTTGAATTTATGAATGTACTATAGCACAAGATTAAAAGTTAGTGTCCGTTATGTATAAAGTCAATTTTGTTCTATATATCTAACAACATATTTATTTTAAAAAAATATGTTTGACCGACCTTATTTGATACAAAATAAAAAATTTAAGACTTATTAAATATTTTTAATTTAATTACCTAAAAAACACCAAGTTCAAAGTTTGGAAACAAACTAAATATTCACTTTAATGTTTTGGAACTAAATAAACTCAATCACTTAAAGTTTACGGACTAACGAGTTATGATTTTGCATGATATTAGAGTTGAATATCAAGTGTGCAAACGTACAATTTCTTTTTCGATTAGTATTGATTTCACTTGTTGGTCTAGATTTAACGGTGATTTAAGCTCAGTTCAAGAGTTATGACTCAATATAAAAATAAAAAATATAAATATCACTTTAGTTGTTGAAAACAAAAGAGGACGAAAAGAAAAGAAAAAGAACACAATGATATATTATTTCACAATGAAAATTGTTAATTTTCAATATGGAATATACTTCATTTAAATAAAAATTGAAAAGAGATAAGAGAGAGAAGAGAATAATAAGAAATTAATAACTTAGATACAATGTAACTAAATTTAAAACCTCAAAAAGATTGCATCTATAATTGGCAAAAATAAATTAATAACTCTCTTTTATATGAGTGAGTAATGTATATATATATATACATATATAAACTTTGGTACATTACCTGATGGATTAATAAAAGTGGGGTTAATTAATTAACCTTTTAAATAAACTAAATTGGAAGACATAATTCCACATTAATTAATGGTTAGCTCTAAAATATCTCTTTTTGTTTTCTTTTTTGGGTTTTACCATGTGAGCTATGAACATTAACCTAACTTTTGTTTTAATATTGTTGATTCTTCTTCTTCTTTTTTTTTTAAACTTTTGATGACTGTATAACGTGTGGGGAAGGTAAATTTGTTTGATGTTAAAGTGTATGTTTAGGGCAGATCAAGGGTTGAACATTGAGTTCGATAGGAAAACATAGGGGGTCAGGTTGGCTAGGGATAAAAATAGTCAGGAGTCGATGCGAATCAAAGGGGCATGTCATAAAAAACTATGGTGAAGGGCTAAATTAAATGTGAGAACAAAATGAGATATTTGAGCTTAAGTGTTCATTGCATGATGTTCTGATTTATGACCATGTAATCTAAAATGTAATCTAACCTAAACAATATTGCTCAAGTAGTTGGTATTGAATGCTTGACTGCTCGGAGCCGAGTATGATCAACTAGTATTGTTCCCTTACAACTCTGGGTAAGTGCATGATAATGACATTTTCATTGACATTCACGATTTCAATGCACTAGTCAAATATGAATTAATAATGGTGGAAACGTGTTTTTAGCAATCACTGGACTTTGGTCGTTGTAAATCCTATAAAGGGTGCTGCATTTTGGATTGACCCGTTGAAGAATCAGATTGACGGAGACATGACTGAAGTGCTTCAAATGTAGGTCATACTATTATTGTTACTGTCTTTATTGTGTGCAACTATTTTAATTATGTAACAATCTTATATTATATGGTAGGTCATTCAATATATCGAAGAAGAAAAAACGAAATTGGAAGGTTGTGAAGGTTGTTTGACCAATAGGATAGTCGTAAATAAGTTATTAATTTAAACGTTTCACACGTATGTTTTTATTGTGCATCCACTATGTCCCAAACAAAATGGGGTGGTAGAATGCGGGTACTATGTTATGCGATTCATGCGTGACATAATTTCTGCAATGAGTACTTCGATTGTAGATGTCGTAAGTAGTAGAATTTTAAAACATCGTTATGTCATTGTTTGGAATGATAATAATTCTTAACCACTTTATTGTCTACAGATGAAAAGTTTACCTTCTACATACTCGCAAGATGAAATCGATGAAGTTAGATCAGAATTGGCGGAGTTTCTTTTTAAGCACGTACATCGTGCTTAGTGTCAGATTAGGAAAAAAGCTTTTTTGAAGTATTTTGTGGGGATTTTTTGTTCATATAATTTTGTTCAACCGAAACGACACATAAGTAGATGTTTAAGCACATTGTTTTTAACAAACTGAAGCATGAAAGGGGTAAGTTAATGGCTATTGTATCGCATCTATATATATGTGACTTGCTTTTAAGTAAGTGGATATGAATGTGTATGTGTTTATTTGTTTCTTAGGAAGAGTCTGTTATATATGTGACTGGCTCATGGAATTTTTTTGTTTGGGGCTCTACTGCATTGGGATATGGATCTTCTTGCAATCAAATAACTGTCGAAGGTATTTCTTTGCTTGCGTCCTTGAGGTTTTATTTTGTCAATATTATGTGGTTTGTTCATGTTCGTATACGTGACAAATTGTCAATTGCTAATTCTACTTGGTTCACTAGCTTTGACTGTTTAATATATCGATTGAGGATTGGAGATGTAGGTTTTAGCATTGTGCTTATATGTGTAATTGGTGTTTTTATTATAATTGAGATAGGGTTGGTGCTGTGTATGAAAAAGAACTGAAAATATAAGTGAGCTAGGCTTGTGAAGGTTAACACTTTTTAACATTCTATTTGGTTTATACTTACTTTATTAGTGTCTTAGAAGTTGGTATCTTTAATTTTTGTTCCGACATGGATGGGCCCTAGTTTGGATCTTAGTTTGAATCAGCTCACAAAACAGTGCCATGTATTGAGTAGTGCTAGTTAGGCTTAGACAAAAAAAATGGTACAAAACACTGTTTCATCCTTCTTCACTCCCTGTAGCAATGGTTATTTTGCATGTTTGGTTTTTTCAGTACTGCAGTATTCCAAAATATGGACAGCTTGGTCATGGAAGAGATAATGAGGTACTATACAACTTTTTCTTCTATTCCTTTTAATTTGTATTGAACAAATGGAGAATCTTACAAGGGTATACTTTGTCACGTGGCACATGGGATAATGCTGGGCACTTTATTCCAGTAACAAGCTCTAGGCCTAAATTGCCGCAAGCCAGCAATGAATGGTACGTTGATACATGTATGTTTTGACACGAACACCTTTAGTTGCCCAATCATCTGCATTCCACAAACTGGTATATATTCTCATTCATTGCTTGTTAGGAAAAGCTATTCCTTGATTATCGTAGTTGCGCAAAACTTTGATTGGGGTGCAATTTGGCTGACTGCATTTCAGGCCTTTTTTTTTTCATGAACCTGAGTACTTGCGGTAATCTTACTCTCTGTTTTAATAATCTGAGAGAATTGGTGCATGATTATTCATAGTTCATCTTTATTTTCGATGATTACCTAAAACAAACTGTTGAACTTTAAGGACTAGGAATTGTCTTAGGTATATTGTCTTAGCTTTTTTGTTGTAAGGACTAGGAATAAGGATATATTTGTGATATTGGCTTTCCATTTTCACTCTTTGATGATTTGTCATTATTCAATTTTAGTGGTTATATATGCTAAAACAAACTATTGAATTGTTGCTTTACGAAACAAGATAAATACTTGAAAACAACCGATTGATGCTTCTTCTCTCCTCTTGTGTGTGTGTTTTAAATAAATTGCTTCCACTTAGAAAATTCTTCATTTGGTACAACTTTTGGGAAAATTTTAATTGATTTTCAACCCCTTTGTCAACTATTCGAGTATTAGGCTTACTGGTTTCACACTGACCAGTTGTCATGACTCACTAGTTTGAGAGGGTGGTTTCTGTGTTTCCACTGCTTAAATACCAACAATATACCTGCTAGGCTGCTACAATTATTTTCCCTCTCTTACACTTTCTAGCATGATTATTGCGACAGATTGGTTAGATTTCTATTTCATCTAACTTCAATGGCCCCTTCTTAGTTAATGTCGTTCATATTAGAGGATTAAGAGTAATAGATACCTTTTTTTAATCATGGATAGTATGCTTGTACCGGTTGGCTATTGCTAAATTGCTACTTGTGTAAATTGCCATGGGTGTTATGTTTGTACTTATTGCTTTTGCTAAATTACTACTTGTGTAAACTGTCATGGGTTTTATGTATGTACTCATTGGTAGAGCATTTTTTGGATAAGAAACTAGGAGATCTTTAATTTCTGTCAAGCCATAAATGATACAAGTTGTTCTAGTTCCATTTTCCTAGTACCTTAATATTTCTTGGCTTCGTTAACTGAAGTGGATTCCACATGAAAACTGTCTTCTTTCTGATATTTGTAAATTTGAAAGTGTTTGACTCCTTAAGATGGAAACTTTTCGGTTCTTGTTGGATAACGTTTCTTCCAACCTTATTGACAGTGAACTACTAATGGATTCTTAAGTTTCATTCATATCTATTATTACTTATGATTACTTAATCAATAATTTCCTTGTAGATTACTTATTTATATCCAGCTAAATTTTCTAAAGAGTAATGATACAAGAGTTGAATAAGTAATCTCTCTTGTCCTGTGATGGATGCTTATATTCATGTCGTCTTTGTAGGTTCAACTAGAGTCGATAACTCCATGAGTTTACTTTCAAAGAACATTTTCAGAGACGAACATTCTCGGTTGGTCGTTTATGCTTTAGCAGAAAATCTTGTTATATGTATTCTGATGCTATTTAAAATATTTTTTGATTAAGGGATGGGATTCCGTACTTGTAAATTGTTGGGACTTAATTGGAAATGTACGAATATTATAAATTGTATTATAGCGTATATGTATTAAAGTGTCGACTATTTTTTCTATATGGGTGTCAATATTATAAATTCAAAATTGTCATTGTCGGCTACATTATTGTCATTCAAATGGTTCGTGTAATGGCAGAGCGGCAAGGAGAACAGGAAAAAACTGTAGTAATTGAGTAATTTGCAATAGAAAATAAATGTCGTAATATATGAATTTGTGACAGTCATTAATTGTTGTCAATACGAAAACAATGACAGTTTTTTTACAAAACTAATTGTCACGACTGCCCTATGTGTGATAGGAAAAAAGTGTCGTCAATAGATAAAAAATGACAATTTTTTAAAAAAAGAACTGTCACGATTGCCATATATTTGACAGCAAAACAATGACATTTAACTTTATCGAAAAACTGACACGATTGCACTATATTTGACTGGAAAAAAATGTCGTCAATAACAGAACAATGACATTTAAAAAAAAAAACTGTCGCGATTGACATATCGGTGACATTTAAAAAATATCACAATAAACGAATTCGCGACATTTATTTAACTGTAGTTAATACACAAATGATGATAGTTATTTATTATCATAAAATAAAATATGACAGTTATTTGATGTCGTAGAATGCTAATTAAAGACATTTATTTTATGTCATGAAATAAGTTATTGCAACAGTTTTTGAAAACTGTCATGAAAGCACTTTCCATGACTCCCGCTTCTATGACTAAAAATAACTGTCACAGATTTTGTTCGCGACAGTAAATAACTGTCATCGTAGACCATTTGTCTTGTAGTGTTGTTTTGTTCTACAGTTAAAATAAATAATAAACATGTAAATCTAAAATGTCAAACACCCATACCATTCAAGGCACCATAAGATTTTGATGACCTAGACTTTCATAAAATCGTTTTTAAAATTTGTAACGTCGTTTTAGTAGAAAAAATCAATATATGCATTTAACGCATCAATGTTTTGGTCAATCTAAACATATTCAATAAACAAATAATCAATTATTATCTTAAACATCAATGATTTGATCTCTCATCTCACAATTGTATATATGTGAGAGACAAAACATAATCTTAGTTAGTAACCATTATATAGTTATTACACACATATAATGTCGAAAGATTCGACGATTCTAAACTACCTTTAAAGATAATTATGTGAGTTTGTAATTCTTTATATACGTGTAAACAATGTTAGTTTAAAATTGACATCTAAAACAAAATCTATTTGTAGTGATACACATTAAAAAAAGGGTAAAACTAACAATTTCAGACATGCATCTATATTCTTACTCGTATGGTAAAAAGGATATAGAAGTACATACTAATACTCAAATTTTCAACATTTGTAATACTAAATTTATGTAATTCATAACAATACAACTCGATATTAAAAGCACAACCCTCAATCCAAACATACAACATATTGACATATTATTTCATAAAATAAAAATATAGATATAAAGTATGCAAACTTAATCAACTATATGAGTAATGTTTGGCAAAATATTATTTATTATCTTCTTATCATATGATCACAAGGGTCCAAATTAGAGGGTGTGTGGTTTCTCGAGGTCTTCGAGGCCGTTATGTCGGAACCAAGCCTTGAGGTTTAGAACGGAAGCCTCGTTACCGGCAGCCGACGTGTCGTTGGGAACAGTTGAAGAATTGTGGTGGGCTTTTGGAGGCCCAAAAACTCCGGTTTCAGGATGGGGAACCCAATAATCTTCGGATAGATTATGAGAGATCAGGTGATTGGGTACCATTGTAGGCCATATTTGGTCCTCTTGGTTCTTCTCGTACGCTGACCAATGACTTGACCTAAAAAACCAACAACAAATAAACTCGGGTTGGTTGCATCGGGATATCATATCATATCATATCATACCATACTATAGGTTTGTTTTTGTGAGTAGTAATGAATGTTGTATTAATATTGGTGAATCTCGATCTATTTTCTATAAATTTTTCTGTGTTCTTACATTTTTAGAGTGAAAATTTCATTGTTTGCTATGATAGAAAAAGATTGAGTATATGATAATGTCTTAATTTTAGTTTTAGATGAAAGGTTTTAATACTAATTATTGGATCCATTGTTGTTTTTTTGGTTATATATTTATGATATAGTTCTAATTTTTGTTGTCCAGCTGATGTTTGACCTTATAGTAATTATTAGATTATATGTCTCTTTTTCTTTAAAATAACGAGATTAACATTTTCGTGATATATATACTTTCATATTTACGTTTTAATTTTCACTAAACATTTAAAAAATAACAAAATCCCAATATTTGAATAAACAACGCACATCCAAAACTTAACATAGCTCTTGAGAGAGGATTAATGGACTTCTATAAACATTTTTTTATCAATATCGTGTACATGTGGAAATGATGCTTTTACCCACACACGAACAAAAAGTTCTTTTTGTTTTAGGTATCTTATGTGAGCAGAAATCATCATTGTGCTTACACAGTCACTATTGTGTCGACATAAACAAAGTTCTGTCAACGTAGGATATGTGAACAATTCAATCAACACAACATCAAATGCATCAGTGTTAATATGTTAATTGACTTCGATTCACGCATAAAAAACATCAACAAATATCTCTCTCTAGTACTTTTTCACCTCAACAAATAGTAAAATTTTTGCAGCGAAGTTTGAACGCAGAAACATCATAAAATCAAATCTCTATAGTATGACTCTCAAACAAAATGACTCAAAAGGTAAAAGAGCAAAATCAACCCTAAACAAAAACATCACATGAAATACCAAAGAGGGTTAAAGAAAAACGTACCGGAAGCCAAAATTAGGGAAGGGAAAGAGATGAGTGTGAGGAAATAATAATGAGAGTCGTGGACTAGCCGCAGCAGCAGCAGCAATAATCTTCGAACTGCAGGCCATGCAAATCAAACACACACAAGTTAAGTACTTTAGCTACAAATATTAGCTTGATGCCAAGCCAATGCCAATGCCAATGGTTGGGGGGAATTTGGGGGAGTGAGATTTGCAATTTATTTATAAAGTATATAGAAAGAGAAACACACACAAAATGAAAATATGCCTTTTCTCTTCTCTTATTTATATATTCTTTGTGATTATGAAAAAGATCAAAAGAGAGAAGCCAATAAAATATAATAAAATAGATATTCTATTCCTTCCTCACTTACGTATTTCCTCAGTCTTCACCTGTCCCCTATCTTCTTTTTTTCATACTAATTATGTGTAATGGGTCATGCCCATGTTCATATTTCTATATATATACTATATTCTTCCAGTTATAATTATCTAACACAATGATTTTGATCTAAAATATGTGTTTTGTTGTAGTTTGGGTAAAGTTTCCAATAACAAATATAATTGAATTGCTTTGTTATAGATTACAAGTAAATATGACAAAAAAAAATATATAGAATGAAATCAATTTACAATTAAGGGTTAAATTACCAGAGAAGATTTTGGGTCTAAATTATCTCATAATAGTTTGATGTATCCGAGATATAAGAAAGTGCATTGAAAATTAATCTCAATTACATTGAAAATAAATCCTTAACCAAAACCTAAAACACAACTATTAAGTTTTTTTAGTTCAAAAAATTTAAAATAAGCGATAACAAGTAAATAACAAAAAAAAAAAAAAAAAAACTTTACTTCTTAAAACTAAAAAAAGAACCAAATGTTCAACATGTAAATAGTTTGGTATTGGCTCAAAAATAAAAAGAAGTGCCTCGAAACTAAAAAAAATTCTAGTACTACGATAGTATATATTATCTTCACTAATTATTTAACACATCATTAAATGATTATTAAATATCTATTTTGTGTATTTCGCACCATTTTTTATAGTTGTTTAGATTACTAATAATAAACGAAAGTAGTATAGAAATTTTTTAATACCGGACTACCACACATTTCTTCGACATCTTTAGCATTTTTTTAAGGAAACATCCTTGGAGTTGACGAAACCACATGTGTAAGTTGAGTTTGAACACGTAGAGAAAGAAAGTAAAGAAAAGAAAAAGTTGAAATGTGAGTGATTGGATTTGCTTGGTAGCAACCGGTCCCGTACCTTTATTGGTCTTGGAGGTACCATTCGTAGCGTTTTGCTTTTTCATGTTAAAAGCACTTTCACTAATACAAAGAAAAGAAAATTCGATCTCTCTCTCTCACCGCATGTAATTCGCCCTTCATTGACACTCACTCATCGTTTATTTTATTCCTTCCTCCATCATTCATGCTGCCTTCAATTTTTTTTTTTTTAAAGTTTAATTATATGCTAATTACTTGTCAATGCTGATTGCTAAGGTCGTAAGTGCATACGATCAAGTTTTAATGTAATGATTTTTGTAAAAATTGGTTGAGGCACCTTATAAAAAGTTATGTTAAAAGTGTATATATAGTGGAAAGAGAATTATATAGAAACTACTTTCTATTGTGTGCTTTCACACTTAGTTGCTTGCTTACAAAGGTTAGAGATGTGCGTCAATAGATTTATCTAGGGAAACTGAAAATTTGAGCCAATAGGTCGGAGTTGGTTTCAGATCGTTTCAAATCAAGAATTTTCAAAAAGAATTTCTAAGTGTTAAACCGATCCGATAAAAACCGATTGATCGATCGACCCTTAATTACTTACTCACGATGTTGATGAGGGTCGGTCTAAAACTCAATGATGATCACCCTTAGATTTATCTGGAGAAAATATTAATTAACGGCTTAGAGAAAGAGTCTAGTTTAGAAAATTAAATTACATAACTTTTACATATTTTAAAAATGTATATCTCTAGACAATTAGAAGGTGTTTGGTCACCCGTAATGGAATTGAAATGCAATGTAATGTAATTAAACTTCTTTCGTTTGAAGGGTTTTTAATTAAACCATATTTTTTCTCGTTTTCACGCTTTACGATTCTATCTTTGTTTTGTTCTCAATTCGACATGCATTCCAATACTCTTTTGATATTCCTAGTAATTTTGATTTCTCGGCATATGATTTTTACCTTTACTTTTTTTTAGACAATTATAACGGCAAAATGTGTGTATATTTCTTAATGGACTTAAATATTTGCACACTGCAAGAAATAAGAGTTTCCCCGATGTAGCAATACGTCGCCGAAAACCCTTACTAACGTAGGGGAAGGTTACTGCGACGTCGAGGACGTCGTCGGCAGGCACGTCGGAAAAAGCACGTCGGGGATACTTTCCCCGACGTAGCTCACGTCAACGATGGGGAAAATTTTCCCAAAGCACGTTGCAGCACATCGCAAAAGGCTTCCGCTACGCGGCGTCGCAAAAGGTTTCTGCGACATGTGCGTCGCGAAAGCCTTTAAATACATATTTTTTAATTAATTATTTTATTTATATATGAAAAGAAACCCACTAAATTCTTCCATTATTTATGTCTTTGTCATATATGGTTGATGTTGCTGATAAATTAGTCTATTTCCAAGCGATTAATCGTTTTTGGAGAATGATATTGGATAGAAAAACCGACGGAGATGAGCGATTCAGAGAAGGGAACGAGAGAAAATACAAGGAATGAGAGAGGGAGATGAGCGATTCGGAGAAGGACGGAGATGAGCCGGCGGCAACGGTGACGGCAAAGATGGACGGACGGCAGCACGAATCTCTTCCTCTCCCTCTCTCTCAGTCGATTTTCTATTCATTTCATTTTGCAATCGGTTCTGTGTTGAAGGGGAATAAATAGAGTGGACTTTTCCCGACGTTTTTGAACACGTAGGGGAAGGAACCTTTTCCCGACGTCAAGTAACCCCAACGTTGCAGAAAGGTTAAATAATGAATTAATTATGTAAACTTTTCTCGACGTGTACCTACCACACGTCGCGGAAAGGTCACCATTGTCACTTCAAGGACCCTTTCCCCGACGTCGAGTAATCCCAACGTCGCAGAAAGGTTAAATAATGAATTAATTATGTAAACATTTCCCGACGTGTACCTGCCACACGTCGCGGAAAGGTCACCATTGTCATTTCAATTCGTACACTTAAATTTGCAACTTTTCGCGACGTTTGCTTCTTGTGCGTTGCAGAAAGTGAAGATATTAAATTTAATTTTAAACTTTCTGCGATGTCTTACTGTTGTGCGTCGCGAAAAGTGAACGCATTGTGTCCGTCGCAGAAATTTAATTTTTGACTTTCAGCGACGTCTTGTTTCTCTGCGTCACCTAAAGTGACTTTTCGCGACGCACACAATGGTGCATCGCAAAAAGTCAAAACATTAAATTTAATTTTAATTTAATTTTAACCTTTTCGCGACGTTTTTTTGTTGTACGAAAGTGACTTTTTGTTGTACCATTTCGTCCGTCGGCGAAAGGTGATCAACGGCGACGCACCTTTTACTGACGTTGTTTTTGGCGTTGCAATTGTTCCGATTTCTTGTAGTGGCATCAACTAGATGATGATGTTGAATTTTGGAAAATGTCTAACTGGTAATCTAAACTTTCTATTTTAGCTATAGAATACATCTTTGACCTTAAAGTTCCTATATGAATGATACACATAAAAAGAGTCTATCACAAATATATATTCATATTATTAGGCAATGTGATAAAAAAGAAAAGAAAGATCATTTAAGGGTCCGTTTAGATTGATTCAAGGAAAAAAATGTTTTTCAAAAAATTCATTTTTGTTTAAATTATTTTTTATAAAAAATGTTTAAAATTCGCTTATTGAGTAACTTTCAAACACTTTAATTTTTTCTTTAAAATAACTTATTTGTTAAATTAAACACTTGCAAATGTGATTCAAACACATCACAAATATTGAGTTTAATCTACCATGAATTATGTGACATGAAACACAAAAATCATCTTCATGTACTCGATAAAAAGTGGTAAGAGATATTTTATGTGAAAGAAAAATGAGACTTCAGATGATTTAAAAAAAATAAAAAGGAAAATCAAACTTAGGAGAATATTAAGATGTTCCCATCATATATTAATACATGTATGTAATTTTAAATGAATTGGTCACATTTTTATTATAAAAAAAGAACAAGAAAGAAATATGCTATGTAATATGTTGTTTGTTTTTTAGGTTTTGTTGCAAATATAGCGATTGGATTCAAGATAGTAGCATATATAGTAACATTCAAAAAAAGTTACAAATATAGTAAACTATGTCGAGTCCATCAAACTATCAATATATAGCAACATTATTCTTAAAACTTTATTATTGATAGACTATATTGAAGATATTGGTCGTCATCAAAGTTTATTAGAGATAAAAATTGTTTACTTTATAGACTTTGTTATATTTGTAATTTATTAAAAATGTTACTATATTACTTTTTTCTTTCTTAATGTCTATAAATAAAAAACATTAGAAAAGGGTCTAAGCCAAATGATCTGATTAATCTTGTAACTAATTTTCAGTTTTGCTATTTAATCTTTTAAAGATAACAATTGTAGTTGTAAATGCTTAACATATGCAAACTTCTCAATTATGTCATTTAATTTTGATGAGAATCATTGTACCTAAAAATAAATAAATGAACAATTGTTAGTATATTATAAATATGATTACAACTTGTCAACTTGGAGCCTTTGGCAAATTTTCATAAAAGAATAGTTTGTATTCATAATTTTTAATTGTGTATCTTTCAATCATATACTCCTGATGATGAGTAATTATGGATCTAATGTTTAGACTTAGTTTGAGAAAATAATAATACTTTAGATTACTCTCACTACTTTTTTGGCTGCACCAATTCTATTTTAATATTATTGCAATTAATTTTAAAAAAATTACAATGTTTTCAAACCATTTATAAAAACAATATTACAACTTTTTCAATATTGTAATTACACCATTAATCAGTTATGTGCACATAGTGCTTGAACTGCCAATCTTTCAGATAAATTTGTAGCATCGCCTAATCCAAATGCCTTTGCAGAAACATCAATTGAACAACTTTCCATGCCAATGCAAACTTTTTCCACAATAAGAGCACTATTTGTCACATCCTATGAACCTTGCTTAAACGAACCACATTTTTCCTCTGGATTTCCATAGCTAGCAAATTGGATTTCAGAGATGACGTGTCCTCCTTGACAAGACAACTCTAAGGTGCTTCCTTCATTAGCATTTCCATATAGTTCCTATTGTGATTGTTTGAACTGACACTTGTTGTGGATTTCCACCAATTTCTTCAAATAAAACCAATGTGTTTGTGTCACTTGAAAGAAATGATCTTAGAACATGATACCATCTTTAAGAAGGATTTCCACAATTTTTCACACATTTGCTAGGGTTGTATGCACCTCTATAGTCACATGTTGTGCTACAACTATCATTGCCAGCAATGAAAGATGGCCAAAATCGGCCTATGCTTTGTCCATTTACCCAAACGTGGCCTTTTCCCATTCCTTGCATGTCCAAGACTACAGGGTCAATTCCAGCCGGTGTCTTAAAGCTAGTTTTGTACCATATCATTCGTCTTCCAATAGATTTTTGATTTAGTGCAATCCAATTTGTTCTTTGTGAGATCATCGGGTTGTACATTTGCTTCATTTCCCCATTTAATCCAACCTTATAAGACCATAAGTTTGATGACAAATCAGTTGTCATTTCCATCTCCAATTAGATAGACGGGACCTCCATCGATTCCCGTTGGCACCATATCATAAAATGCGTCGTAATTCTTCAACCCAACTGTGGCACTCAAAAGAGTTATTGTGTTGGTTCCCGATTTTAGTAGAATGGGTTTCTCAAACACAAAATTTTGGCCATTACTCCTCCATTGCGACCCAATATATCTTTTATTAATGAAAGCATGAAACACATGACCCTTTGTATTCACTTGGAGAGTCACATTTTGAAGTGAAGATGTTCTATTAGTGTCAACCTTTGTCATGTATCAGAAGTAGTCACTGAAATCAACTGTGACCCTTTTTTGTTCCAAAAGAAGGTTTGCCGTAAATTTACCATTTTCTTGCAGTGTATTTTTCATAGGTTCTGGAGCCCAAGCCAACAAGAGTTGTGCATTTTTCTTCTCATTTTTCTCCTTCACAAACACAAATGTTTGAGAATTTACTTTTGCAGTGTTGTAAACCTCCTTGTTGCAACCATCAAGAATGCTCACAGACCAAGCCGGTACAAAATATTTTCCATCTGCTTGTAGATCTATGGTGGCATCATTTTTTTTTATCTGTATTGCTTAAAAAACAAAACCTCTCCCCAGTTGTTGGATTAAAAAATTTCGTCAAAGTTACAGAGCCACCAAAGTTTTGGTCTGAGCGTGTGCTGTTAGTGAGAATCTTCTCTCCTAACTTGATTGATGTATGGAGTTGTTTGAGATGCCCCCATTTAGGTTGATTCAAGTTTCCATATTCATCAAGTGGGGCGTTGTAGTCGTAAGATGTAGTGATGAATGGACCTCCCGATGTTCTTCCAAAGTTGGTGCCTCCATGATACATGTAATAATTGTTGAAGACGCCACCAGATTGAAAAAATCTTGCCACAGAAAATGCTACATCTTCTGCAGTTCTATAAGGGTCTTTGTCGCCCCATTTCTTGAACCATCCCACCCAATTTTCAGTGAACATTTTTTGGCTCTTAGGATTGTTTGGAGTAAAGTTGTCACAGTAGAATCCGTTGCATGTATTAATGGTAGGTTGTGGGGCATCATTTTGTTGACACATGATCCATGGAACACAAATATTGAGAGATTCTGCCATTTGAGCACACCAATTGATATATGCTTTTCCTGCATCTCCATAAGCTGGTGTCATTACATTTCCATACTCATTTTCAATTTGAGCTAATATTATTGGTCCTCCTTGTAAAGCAAAGAGATTAGCTTGTTTACACATATTCACTATCTTTGTCGTAAAAGTTTGCATTTCATTCTTGTAGACTTGATTGTTAGTTCGTAGTTGGATTCAACCACACTGGAAAGCCTCCGTAGTTCCACTCGGCACACACGTACGGACCAATCCTCATGACAACATATAGTCCAGCATCTTGGATAAGCTGGAAGAATTTAATAAAATCTAAGCGTCTAGAGAAATCATATTTTCGTCGTTGTGGCTCTTAACGATCCCAGAAAATGTATGTCTCAATTGCATCAAGTCCACCATTTTTAGCTTTTTTAATAAGATCAGGCCACATTGCTTCAGTGCTGCGTGGATAATGAATTGAGCCTGAGAAGATAATACGTCGTTCTCCATTGATAATTATCGCATTTGAATCATATGAAACATTATCTCCCATGCAAAAAGTGATGCAAGCTAGAGTTGCAACAAGCCATTGAAGCTTAAACATCTTTGGTCCCACAACTTATGTCTTTGGTTTATTTGTTTTTCTAAATCGATGTGTTTATTTATATAGAATACATAGTGATAAGGTGAGAGTTCTTTCCCATCTATATTTGTGCTCAAGTTGTTGATCAATTATAAACATAAAAAAACGACAGCTGACAAAAGTTTTTCAATATGAGTTGCATACTCTGAAATTGGAGAATTTTAGTTAATTTTATCCTTAAATAACCTTCTACCGAATTACAACTATTATACACAATTAATAAAATTGTGTTTCCCACAACTTAGATTCTATTTTTCATTTTTCACACTAACATATGCACTTCTCAATGTAGACACCGTCAAAATTTATATTCGAACCTTTTGGTTTTCAATATACATTAAAAAAAATTCACCAAACAAGTAAATATCACCTTTTGTGTTGGTCAAGAGCAGTTCATTTAATTATTTTAAATTACTATTAGTAGTTCATTAAAAAAATTAAACCCGTAAGCTTTGATCAACAAGAAACCAATAAAATTATGCCACGCGTTTTAAATAGGCAGTTCAAACTTTTGAATTCCAAATTCCCTCTCATAACCGTTGTAAACTGCCACCGTCGGCTCTTTATCCATCATTTTATCTCATCAAAACTCTTTCCCTATAATTTTCTCTTTCGTTTTTATTTCCCCATAGACTCGTCACTTCAATTTCCTTCTTCAATGTTCTTCTGCAAAATGGCCCCTACTTCCCTCGCTTTCCGCTGCCGACAATCCATCACCCCAACTGCAATCCGATCCTACGTAGCCGAGTTCATCTCCACTTTCTTCTACGTCTTCTCTGTCGTTGGAGCATCCATGGCCTCCCGTAAGTATCACACTTCGTTTACATTCCTCTCGGTTTCTCTCGCTTTCAACATAGCGAGCCTGCATGCATGCTACCGTATTCCGTGGTTGTGAAACTAGGAATTTAAAAGAATTAAAGAAACTAAAATTTAATCGATATGGATATGTATTGAATATTAGTTTTGTATGCAATAGAGAAGTATATGCCAGGCATTACTACGGCAGACCTATCGAGTCTTCTGGTGGCCGCTATTGCCAATGCCTTTGCTTTGGCTTCAGCCGTATACATTGCCGCCAACATCTCCGGTGGACACGTCAACCCGGCAGTGACGTTCGGAATGGCCATTGGTGGCCATGTCAGCGTTCCCACTGCTCTCTTTTACTGGTTTGCTCAAATGCTTGCCTCTGTCATGGCCTGCATTATTCTTAGAGCCACCATTGTTGGACAGGTAAATTAAACAACTCTGATCTCATCTTTTGAAATTTTGTTAGTACCCTCAATAACTGAGAGTTTAATTTAACCTTACGAGTTATCTTTTGAGTTAAGCGGTGATTTACCACATTTCTACGAAACTTTTTTCTAGCGCGTTCCAAGCTATGCCATTGCCGATGAGATGACGGGGTTCGGAGCGTCGGTGGTGGAAGGTGTATTGACATTTGCGCTTGTATACACCGTCTTTGCCGCCAGCGATCCGAGACGAGGTCCGTGCAATGCTATTGGTGCGGTGATGATTGGGCTGATTGCTGGAGCCAATGTGCTGGCTGCGGGGCCATTTTCGGGTGGATCGGTGAACCCGGCGTGTGCATTTGGATCGGCGATTGTGGCGGGGAGTTTCAAGAACCAGGCAGTGTATTGGGTTGGGCCATTGATTGGGGCGGCTTTGGCTGGAATTGTTCATGATAATGTGGTTTTTCCTGCTGAAAATGTAGATTCATTCAGAGGGGTTCCTGAGGCTGTTATCGCTTGATTTTTTAGGCGTTGGTTTTGTGCAGAAGTTGAATATTTTTGCATTTGTTGTTGCGGTTGATTATATATATATATAATTTGTATCTAACAAGAATTTTTATTTTTATTTGTTGTTTTGTTTTAAATAATCAAGTGTGGGGAAAAATTGTAATTTAAAGCTTTATTCACTTCTTTTTTTTAGTCCTTTTGGACTCTTTCGTGATAAATTTTCGAATTGGTGGATGATAAAATGTGATTTGTTGTATCTTTCATAGAGTCTACATATGAGAAAATTGTTAAATTTAACTGCCATACCTTAGTTACCTTGAAAATTGAGAAACAATGTGCTCGGTGATGAAAAGAGGACTTCACAATGATAAAAGAGTTAAGCATTTATGATACCCTCTCAACTATCTTGATTTCACGTGAGTTTCCTAAACTTAAAATTACTTTTTTTTGAAGTATGTCCAATAAACATTTTAAGCTCTCTAAACTTAGAAACTCATATATTTTGTAGTGCAATATACATTTTATTCTTCTTATATGATCAATGTGTCAAACATGTGTATCCCCCCTTCATGAATTTTGAACTTAGAGTCAATTATGTAAAGTTTGATAAAAAGTCGAAGACAGCACAATACCATAAACTTTTAAATGTAGCCTTAGTTTATACAAACAAAACCTACGATCTTATTTTTAGAAACAATTAATGCATAAAAAGAATACACAATGGCATCACACTATTTTTCCGATTGACTGAGAGTTTCCGTTATCAAAAAGCTAGAAAAAAGTTTACGACCATATAAATGAGAACTATTCTCATCTAACACCCCAAATAAGAAAGAATGTCCATAAACATTATATTTGGAATAAGTTGAATATATGACGAAGAGATATATTGAATCTTTATTAAAGAAGTCGATCAAATAATTAACCTTAGCCAAGCTAAGGACAGATTTTTCTATCTTACCAAAATGTATAATAGCTCCAAGAATCTTTAGAAAGTTTTACCCTCTCTAATCACCCGCAACTTGACGATCAAGATCTTAAAAAAAGAATTCTAAAATACTCATTTACATCCAACCATAACAATATCTTCGTAATCTTATAATCTCAATGCATGTAGTCATTATAAGCCTAACCAAATTTATCAAACAACTCTAAAATTAAAAGAAAAACAATAAATTTATATATATAAAAAACTATTTTCAAATATATCAAATTTAACCAAAATAATTACAAAAATGGAAAACAATTTTAAATCCTACCAATAGCCATTCAAAATTTTGCTTGGAAGTATTGAGTAGACTTATAATATAATTTATCCAAGATCGAAGGAAATTAAAAATGAAAATCGTGGTTGGGTTTTCATTTCTTTATTGCACTCCGTCCTACGTGTCCAAAAGCCAAAATCCCACAGCCTCTATCTCCGGCGTAGCCAATTTCACAGCTTACTTACTTCAACGTTCACCAATGGCAGTCGCTCCCTTCTCCACCATCTTCTTCCCTCCACTTCCTTCTATCTTCACCACTTCTAAATCCCTCAAAACTCCCTCATCTTCCTCCCTCATACTCTCCCAATTCTCATTCGAAACCTCCCACAAAAAACCTCCCACCCCTGACCCACCTGAATCCGACGGAACTGGCGCCGCCGCCCCCACCCGAGGCGACCGGTTCCTCGAACGCCATCATTCCGTCGAAGCTGCCAAGTTTGTTCTCAAAGAAAACAACAAGGATTGGAAAAGAAAGAAGGATAAGGCCTTGAAGGTTTCTTTGGCGGTTGCTTCTTGTTATGGCTGTGGTGCTCCGTTGCAGACTTTGGAATTGGATGCTCCGGGCTATGTGGAACCGGAAACCTACGAATTAGTACGTACTTGAAATTATTTGTGTATTCTGTGTATTCATGAGCGGGGAAAACCGATGTGTTATGTTTTTTCAGTTTTTAGACCTCGTAGTTAGTGAGGATTTAAATTTAATTCTGTGGATTTCTAGAGGTTACTGTATGACTATTGGAGAAGATTTAATTTGGAATTGTGCCATTTTTCTCTTAGTTTTAATGGAATTTTGGTACTGGTATGAATTTGAGGGGATGATCTTGTATGATATGACTTGTTTAGACTGCATTTTTTGAAATTGGAAATACTGTTCATTCATGGTCTTGTAGTGATGGCATGCTCTTGCATTACATTTGTTTGATATCTGTTTATGAGCAGAAAAAGAAGCATCACCAGCTTAGAAGAGTTATCTGCGGGAGATGCCGACTTTTGTCTCATGGTCACATGATAACTGCTGTGGGTGGAAATGGAGGTTATTCTGGGGGAAAACAATTCATCTCAGCTGAGGAGCTTCGAGATAAGCTCTCTCACTTGCGTTATGAGAAGGCTTTGATTGTGAAATTGGTAAGCTTAGGCTGACTGTCTTTTTTGCTTTACCCTGAAGTGAAGTTGAGATATTCACAGATTCGTGGTTCCTCCCTCTTTTTGTGGCAATGAGTTATAGGTTGATATAGTTGACTTCAATGGCAGTTTTTTGGCACGTGTGCGAGATCTTGCTGGTGCAAATCCGATAATACTAGTGGTCACTAAGGTGATCTTTTGAATTTTTTTGTTGGTTTCATGATATTGGTGAATATTGATTAACTTCCTTCATGTTCTTTGAAATAATAATGATTTATGTAGGTTGATCTCCTTCCCAAGGGGACTGATCTGAACTGTATTGGTGATTGGGTTGTGGAAGCCACTACAAAAAAAAAGCTTAGGTAAGTTGGATTCCTTTTGGCCTTGTCGAATATCTTTCCATCCTCATCATATTGTTCAGTTAGAGCTAGAACATGATCTTTGTGATTTAAAGTTCCTGGTTGGACTTCTAAATTGTGAAGCATTGCTCAAACTTTGTAGTGTTCTGAGTGTCCACCTGACGAGCTCGAAGTCTTTGGTTGGAGTAGCTGGAGTTGTAGCAGATATTCAAAAGGAGAAAAAGGTTTTTTCACTTTAACTTTGATAAATTTCATAAGTCAACTAGCCAACTGTTTCAATATAGTCTACCTATTGACCTCATGCCAAATTTATAAATATCATGGAAGTTTTAGCCTTTAGGAAGTCTAATGGTTCATTATGTCGGCACCAGTAGCCTTGATGATCTAGTCATAAGTTTAATATCCACACACATTAAGTTTTAAAGCAAATCTCTTAATTCCCATGAACTTTTTCCCTTCTTTACTAATTGCATATTAGAGTTATGTCCTCAACTTTTGGTCATCTCCATTTTGTGTAAAATGCTGGTTCTGTTTTTCTCTTTTTCTTTTTAATAACTAATTTTGATCAGAAGATGCTGTCTCTGTTTTATTACCGGACTGAATCTTAGATTTATTTTTTCTGGTGCAGGGGCGAGATGTGTACATTCTGGTTAGTATACTATTAAACTTAAACAAAGGAGTTGTTTTGATACACGTGCCATTTATCTTCAACTTATTTTTCATTGATAGTGATAATATCCACTCATAAATGGATTCATAATTAATGTAGAAGCGAAAATAACTGAATTTATTGATATAAATTTCTTCAACATAGGGTTTCGGGAGATGGTTGGTCTCCCGTTATTTTTTTTTTGTTCCCAAGTCCCTGAACTTAAGAAGTTCTGTTATTGTAGTACACCAATTTGTCAACATCCATCCAAGGCATTTTTTATTAACACAATGACACTGGTTGAATCATATGCTACTTTTTTTTTGAAAAGGAGACAACCTCTTCATTAATATAATGAAATGAGACTAATGCTGAAAGTACAAGATTGAATCATATGCTACTAATTACATGTAAAACCAAAAACATACCCCACTATGAATAAGAGTTGGGGCAGGCCCCAATATTCTCAAGCCCTGCAAGTTTCCTTTTTCTTGATTCTTCTTACCTCTCCTAATTTCTTTGCTATAGGTTTCTTCTCTTTCCTATTTTTCTTCTTTATTAAATCTTATCACCAATTGTGGCTGCCTGGACGACCTCTTCTCTTAGGATTTGAAGATAACATGGGAAATAGCTTTTCTATATTTTCATCCCCATTTCTTAAAGTTTGTTTTAAGTTTACATGTTATCATATGTTTTTTAGATAATATGATAATATGATTAGTGAGACTTGATTTTCATTTGATATGTGTGTAGGGGTCAGCTAATGTTGGAAAGTCTGCTTTCATCAACGCTTTGCTGAGTGAGTACATTTTCCATTTTTTATCTATATAGTATTCACACTATCATTGAAAGATACTGAGCATATGTCAAGCTTTGAATTGGCTGATATTGTGTCTAATATCCCAATTATTATTTGGCTAATTTTTAACTTTGTGACTAATGTATATACCATTTTTCAGTTTCATTCCTTTTTCCTTTTTGAAGTTTCAATTTTACCCTTCATTTATTAAGTCATTTCAATTAAACATTAAAATAACGATGCTTTTGATATTAAAGAAATGAAATTTTTTCTAACGAGGTGACCTGTCCTTAATCTAGTAACAATTTTGTGTTTTTCCAAAAAAAGAATAAAAAGAATAAAAAACTAACAATTCTGTGGGCTGCTTTCTTTATTTATTTACAACATATACGGACTTGTAGCAGCCAGCTAAAGACTTCCTATACAATCAAGACAACAAACCCCCCAAAACTATGTCAACTGAAAAGAAACCACATGAAGACAAGAATAATTATCTAACAAAATAGTATCCTTTTGTAACTTACAGCATTAATTTCTTCCTTAATGAAAAGTTTCGTAGCCTTTTCTAAAAAAAGTTATCTAACAAATAAACAGCTGTGGAAAAATTTAATCACGGTTCCTCTGGCTCCTACTTCCCCCATTCACGATGATATTAGTCAAACATTATGGACATCGTTGACAAGGTGAAGGATCAGTACATGAAATAGTCAAATGATCATATGCGAAAATATTTGTCACCCCTAAATTTTCAAAAAAAAGTAAAGTATGAAGTATGCAGGTTTCCACTTTTTTGCCCACTCTTTTTGGGTAGATTGATCGCTTCAGGTTTCTAATCAATTAGATACGAGAGATGGCTACAATCAACTTACTAAACTAACTGTTGATGGCAGAGAAGATGGCTGAAAGGGATCCAGTTGCTGCGGCAGCTCAAAAATACAGACCCATACAATCTGCTGTTCCTGGAACTACTTTAGGTCCAATACAAATTGATGCTTTCTTAGGAGGAGGGGTATGTGTTAGTGTTACTGAATTATTGTATGTGAAGTTGCCTTATGAACCCATGTATGTATATGTTATCCAACATATTTTTTTTTTGTCTGCCTAACCAGTTATTCCAATATCCATGAAAAGAGACACTTACTCATTTTAAGGAAGTGATTAGCATATTTTCATATGCAGAAATTATATGACACACCTGGAGTCCATCTCCACCACAGGCTAGCTGCAGTTGTTCATTCAGAAGATCTTCCTGCCCTAGCTCCTCAAAGTCGGCTCAGGGGTCAACATTTTCAAGTATGCAGACTTAAGTTCCATAATGGTTACACTGCTTGGCTCTTGCGTTCAATCTTGACCTTTTTCTATGTCAGGTTCAACACCTGCCGATGGACAATGAATTATCCAGTGGGTTGAATGGGTTTTCTATATTTTGGGGAGGTCTCGTGAGAGTAGATTTATTAAAGGTCTTCATTTCAGTTATTAGAACTTCCTTTTTCCGTTGTCAGAAATGGTACATTTTTGGATTTAGCATTGTCACTTTTGTTAACAGGTTCAACCAGAAACATGTTTGACATTCTATGGTCCAAAAGGATTGCATATCCGCGTGGTTCCTACTGAAAAGGCAGATGAATTTTATGAGGTAATTGAAATGCTATTTGTAATTAGAAAAAAAATATAGATCTGTTTTTCTGAACTTTCTTAATGTGTTGGGTGGTAATCATCTGAAGGCTACAAGTCAAAAGAATACTATAAGGTTAAGTTATCAGTTTGGTTTCAAATTTTTAAGTCGGTGTTTAATAGGTCCCACGATATTGAAGTTTTTGATAGATTAGCCGAGCTTTTAATTTCTATCTAACAAGTCTCTAAATTTTGAAATGTAGTAGGCTCCCAAGGCTTCAATTTTGTGTCTAAGAGGGACTTGAACCTCTTTGACATTTTTTAAAGCATGAACTATAATATTAGATACAAAATTGAAAGCTTAAGGTTCCCTTAAACACAAAAATCAAAGTTTATGTTTAATAATGCATCAATTTAAAAAAAATGTTGATTATGTCATTAACCTAATGTTTAGATAGTTGTTATATACTTTCTAAAATTCAAGATCTATTTCAATAAAACTCAGAGATGTATTAGACACTACACACTAGTTTAAAAGTTAAGAGATGTATTGGACAAAACTAATATTGTAATGTAACCATACTTTCGAGTTTCTATTTACGTGTGCTAATTAATAGGAACACTACTATTTCTCATTTCATCCCGTCCAATCCAAACAGAGATTATTTTTACCTCCACCAACTATTTTGTACTTCAAAGCACAATGGATGGTGTTTGGACCACAAAAAATGCGTTTGACCATTACATGACGTAATGTAATAATTTCACATTGCTTATATACAGAGGATGTAATTTAGCCAATAAATTATAGCTTTGGTTATTGAAGATCGAATGCTATATTGCTATGTATTCGGGGGACTATTTCCCACTTTTTATTTTAACCCATTGGTAATTGGAGATTTTCTTTTACAATTGGACAGAAAGAACTTGGGATTTCACTAACACCTCCATCCGGAAAACAAACAAGGAATGATTGGAGAGGACTTGAAACAGTGCGTCAGTTGAAGATAAATTTTGAGGACGAGCAAAGGTGTGATAAAACTCTTGCTGACTGACAGTTTTATGTTTTGTAAAGTAACCTCATTTCTCTCCAATGTTATTCTGGCTGGCCAGTAAGTACATCTCAGGAAATAAGAACTTATTTCCCCTTGCATTTTTCTACAGACCTGCTTGTGATGTGGCTATATCAGGCTTGGGATGGATCGCTGTTGAGCCAAAGAAGTCGCTCCCAAATAATCAGTCTGATTTAGAATCATCGGTCGACGAACTCGAGTTGGCCGCCCATGTCCCTAAACCAGTGGAGATTTTCGTTAGGCCTCCCATGCCTGTTGGTAAAGCTGGATCAGAATGGTATCAGTACCGCGATTTAACAGAAGAGGAAGAGGAAGTAAGACCAAGATGGTACTTTTAGGTACTCTTCTCTACCTCTCTTCATCTTTATACTTCACGATTAATCGTATAACTGGGCAGCCGTTTTTGCTGCCTGGTGAATGAACTGTAGTTCCAAAGAAAAAGGATGATAAATCGGTTAATTTAGACGCTTATGAATGTCATTGAACTTTGAGGAATCTGAATTAGGCATCTGAATTTTTTCGAAGTTCTAGTCATGGAGTGGCAGATGCCAAAAGAAAATAAGTCCGTAGCAATGAAATTCTTAGTGTAGCAAAGCTTTTTAAAATTGCTACAATTTTTAGCAACATATAGACAAATTGTTGCTATTGTATGAAACATGACTGTTTTTTTTCCGGTTATTATAAACAATTGTAAGTTTATGTAAAATTTCTGGAGTTCTTTTTTTTCCAATATATATTTTCAAGTGTTGCAAATATATTATAATGAAATGAACTTCTAAATAAACAAAGTTTGTTAATATAAACTTGTAGAAAAAACAAAAACTGTTTTATTTATTTATTTAATATTATCTTTAACATTCCCTCAATTCATTTCAACTTTTTTCTTTCTCCTGCTCATACTTCCCGCTAGTTTCTCTCAAATCCACAATTTCTTTTGCCAAACCTTATTATTGCTCTATTGAAACCTAAGCCCAGAAAGACCAAATCATCTTGGGCAAGAGGAGTTCAGTAGTAGC
Source organism: Cucumis hystrix (assembly GCA_025688845.1). NCBI lineage: Eukaryota > Viridiplantae > Streptophyta > Magnoliopsida > Cucurbitales > Cucurbitaceae > Cucumis > Cucumis hystrix. The sequence goes on along the minus strand of CM046891.1, from coordinate 12,591,896 downwards.
TGTCAAAGAAGAAACCGTCAGTAGGGGTGCATATGATAGACCGAAAAACTGAGTCGATCAACCAAACCGAAATTGGTTGGTTGGAAAACGAGAGGGGTCGATTTCGAAAGTTTCAAATCAATAATTTCCAAAAGATATTCTAAGCGTAAAACCGACACACGACAAAAACTGACTAGCCAACCCTTACTCATCAATGTTGATGTCGGTTTGAACATTTATCAAACCGACTATGGTCGGTTCAGTGACAGTTTTGTAAAAAAAAATTGATTCCGATCAACCAATGATCACCCTTACGGTGTCTTGGAATGGAGGAAGATTTCAACATTATTCTTTTTCGTTAATCTTTTGCTTGGTTCTTGAAAAAGATAGATTTGAGGCATCACAGGCTGTTGAAAAAGAGAATTATATTTATGCATATAAGCAAACAAGAGAAACAGGATTCAAACACCTTAAATTGATTTTATTTATGAGTTTAAAAAGTTTTAATCAAAGTTTAGGACTAACCACATCTATAATCAATATATTAATCACTACCGTACAATGCTGTTACTATAAGTGCACCAAAAAAACACATTTCAAATACTTATAATCTTTGTAAGAAGTACGTGAAATTCACTCATGAGGACCTTCACATGTAACGCTATCATTATATTCTTACCTCTATTATTTCTTGTACTATATTATTATTAGAGTTCATTGCTATCACTCCAAGGCCATAGAGAAATTATTTGATAAACCCTTTTCATTAAAGACTTCTCTATCTAATGAGAGTTCGAGCTTAGATGACCTTCAGGATGACTAATCAACTAAATTTTGGAAAAAATAGCCTATTTTTAATTCAACTGTAGCATGACCCAAATATTTATGATCCAATTGAATTGAAGACAATGATATATTATCGAGATTCATCAAAATTTTGTCATCAATTTCATTTTAAGAAAGGGAAAGGGAAACATATTGGCTTTTACTTGATCCAAAATTTAATAATTTGTATTTTTGTTTTGTCTTCAATTTGAAAAATAACTCAACCACTTGCACAGAAAATGACTAATACTACAAATAAACTTTTCTCAAAAACATAAAGTTGCATTAATGGCTATATCTACCTAACACAATGCCTCTAAAACATGCAAACAACAAAACTAAGAGATAAAGAGATGGCTTCCCAAAATAATAAGCACTTCTCAAGGATTGGAGGAGTTCTTATGTTTGTTTTAGTGCTTATTCTTTTGGCTACCAACGTGTTCGCAAACAGGAACTTGCTTGCTGTCTCTAATGGTTCTAACCCTCTGTTTATTAGTTAAATTATACAAAACAGCCTATGAATTTTGAGATTGATTACAATCATGTGTCCTCGTTCCAAAGCTCTAGATTTTGAAATCTTCGCTTTTATAGTTGGATTTTGAAATTTATTTCTAAAGAATCCTTTTTATAAAAAGTATGGAATTTGTTGGGACACAGTTGTGTAAAGATCATTAAAAGAGATATATGTGAACTTATTTACAAATTACAAAGTATATGGAAGATTGAGATTTTTAACAACGTAAACATTTACTTTGTCTAAAATGATATATACATGTTAAATTGTACATTTACCTAATCATTTTTTACATATCGGTCATGTTTGCAATACCAATTTAACATGAATGGATGCTATAAATGACTGATGTTAGGTACCTCTTTTAATCTTTATGCATTAATTGTCTCGTCTTAGATAGGAAAAAAACTCTTTGTGATATATTTTTTTAAAAGTTTCAAATTTCAATGGTAAAAAAAATTCAAAATCTTGAGACGAAAACGAAGTACTACTACCTTTGATTATACATGTTGTATAAATCAAGGGGGGTTTGAACTAGTGAGTGGAGTTGATGGGTTGAAATGAATAAGTTTCTACTGAGAGTGTGTAGAGTTGTAAGAGAAAGCTTGGAGATAATCGTAAAAAGTAAATTAAAGGTGAAAAGTTAAAAAATGGAATTACAATTACTGTGCATAATAGAGATCATGAGGGGAAGCTGCAGTCCTTTAATATATCTTTTTTGGCATTCAGTTCATATTACTGTAATACACTAGAAATTACTATTTAACGTGTGATAAATGAAAAACCCGTTTATACCACACTAGAAATGAATTTCTTTTCTAATACCACCATTTAATTAATTAACCTTTTCCTAATCTTGATTGGGATATGGTAGGTGAAAAGATGGGTATTAAGGATGAGAAAATGAAGATGAAGGAACCTGATAAGCCATGGGAACCAGGAGGAGGAGGATGAGGATGAGGATGCAACAACACCTATACAAAATACCAAAATTTAAATTTAAAATGCTTCACAATTAATGATTATTATTGAATAATGGATCTGGTCCACCATGGTTAAGTGAGTTTATAAAAAAAATTTAAGAACACATATGTAGTCTCCAAATTTTTTATCATGTATACAAGTATATGAACTTCTAATTTTGGATGTGTCAAAATTTAACTTTAGTGATAATTGACATGTATTAGATTTAGTGGAGGATAATGTAAGGAATAAACCTAACCTTATGCTTTCAGTGTCAATATTAAACACTCCCTATATTAATAGTCTTGGAAATGTGTAAAATACGTAACAAAATCAATATAAATATTAGATGGGGAAGAAATGATACTTAAATACAAGTTATTCAATCTCACTCTGAAATTAAATAAAGAAAAAATAACATTACACGAGCTTTTGATATTTACAATTTGGATTAATTTCTCTGTTATATTGCTTAATTATATGTTCATATATTTTGCTATATTTCAAAGTATTACTTTTAAATGTAAAAAAAAAAAAAAGATATGATTTTGACCAGAGTGGCAACCATCACACATCATGATATATAGATTAAAGAAGTGTTTGAAACAATATTTTCACTAAACAATTAACATCTTCAATTTTAACGTGAATTTTAATGAATTAATTTCGATGCTAATTGAATGTAATGAGAATGATTAAAATCCACCATTTAAGAGGTGGCTAAATAAATATGTTAATGTCATCTTTGCGTTTGATGTATATTTAATATCTATCTATCTATTTACATTCAATTGCTCATATTATATTAGCTTAACTTAAAGTTGATGACTTACAAAATGAAGCCAAATGTGAAAATGAAAAATAGAATCCTAAGTTGTTGCGAAAAAAAAAAGAACAAAATATTTTGTTAATATAATAGTTGTAGTTCGGTAAGAGGTTATTTAAGGATAAAGTCAATTAGAATCCTACAATTATATTTCAGAGGATGCAACTCATATTGAAATTTTTTTGTCAGCTGTCGTTTTTCTATGTTTAGAATTGATCAACAACTTAGACACAAATATAGATGGGAAAGAACTCTCACCTTATCACTATGTATTCTATATAAATATACACATCGATTCAAAAAAACAAATAAACCAAAGACATAAGTTGTGGGATCAAAGATGAAGCTTCAATGGCTTGTTACAACTCTAGCTTGCTTTACCTTTTGCATGGGAGATAATGTTTCATATGATTCAAATGCGATAATTATCAATGGAGAACGACGTATTATCTTTTCAGGCTCAATTCATTATCCACGCAGCACTGAAGCAATGTGGCCTGATCTTATTCAAAAAGCTAAAGATGGTGGACTTGATGCAATTGAGACATACATTTTCTGGGATCGTCACGAGCCACAACGACGAAAATATGATTTCTCTGGACGCTTAGATTTTATTAAATTCTTCCAGCTTATCCAAGATGCTGGACTATATGTTGTCATGAGGATTGGTCCGTACGTGTGTGCCGAGTGGAACTATGGAGGCTTTCCAGTGTGGTTGCACAATATGCCAGGAATCCAACTACGAACTAACAATCAAGTCTACAAGAATGAAATGCAAACTTTCACGACGAAGATAGTGAATATGTGCAAACAAGCCAATCTCTTTGCTTCACAAGGAGGGCCAATAATATTGGCTCAAATCGAGAATGAGTATGGAAATGTGATGACACCAGCTTATGGAGATGCAGGAAAAGCATATATCAGTTGGTGTGCTCAAATGGCCGAATCTCTCAATATTGGCGTTCCATGGATCATGTGCCAACAAAGTGATGCCCCACAACCTATCATTAATACATGCAATGGATTCTACTGTGATAACTTTACTCCAAACAATCCTAAGAGCCCAAAAATGTTCACTGAAAATTGGGTGGGATGGTTCAAGAAATGGGGCGACAAAGACCCTTACAGAACTGCAGAAGATGTAGCATTTTCTGTGGCAAGATTTTTTCAATCCGGTGGCGTCTTCAACAATTATTACATGTATCATGGAGGCACCAACTTTGGAAGAACGTCGGGAGGTCCATTCATCACTACATCTTACGATTACAACGCCCCACTTGATGAGTATGGGAACTTGAATCAACCTAAATGGGGGCATCTCAAACAACTTCATGCATCAATCAAGTTAGGAGAGAAGATTCTCACTAATGGGATACGCTCAGACCAAAACTTTGGTGGCTCTGTAACTTTGACGAAATTCTTTAATCTAACAACAAGTGAGAGGTTTTGCTTTTTAAGCAACACAGATGGAAAAAATGATGCCACCATAGATCTACAAGCAGATGGAAAATATTTTGTACCAGCTTGGTCTGTGAGCATTCTTGATGGTTGCAACAAGGAGGTTTACAATAGTGCAAAAGTAAATTCTCAAACATCTATGTTCGTAAAGGAGCAAAATGAGAAGGAAAATGCACAATTGTCGTGGGCTTGGACTCCAGAACCCATGAAAGACACACTGCAAGGAAATGGTAAATTCGCGGCAAACCTTCTTTTGGAACAAAAGAGGGTCACAGTTGATTTTAGCGACTACTTCTGGTACATGACAAAGGTTGACACTAATAGAACATCTTCACTTCAAAATGTGACTCTCCAAGTGAATACAAAGGGTCACGTGCTTCATGCTTTCGTTAATAAAAGATACATTGGGTCGCAATGGAGGAGTAATGGTCAAAGTTTTGTGTTTGAGAAACCCATTCTACTAAAATTGGGAACCAACACAATAACTCTTTTGAGTGCCACAGTTGGGTTGAAGAATTACGACGCGTTTTATGATATGGTGCCAACGGGAATCGATGGAGGTCCCGTCTATCTAATTGGAGATGGAAATGTGACAACTGATTTGTCATCAAACTTATGGTCTTATAAGGTTGGATTAAATGGAGAAATGAAGCAATTGTACAACCCGATGTTTTCACATAAAACAAATTGGATTGCACTAAATAAAAAATCTATTGGAAGGCGAATGACATGGTACAAAACTAACTTTAAGACACCTGCTGGAATTGACCCTGTAGTCTTGGACATGCAAGGAATGGGAAAAGGACAAGCTTGGGTAAATGGGCAAAGCATAGGTCGATTTTGGCCATCTTTCACCGTTGGTAATGATAGTTGCACTGTAACATGTGACTATAGAGGTGCATACAACCCCAGCAAATGTGTGGGAAATTGTGGAAATCCTTCTCAGAGATGGTATCATGTTCCAAGATCATTTCTTTCAAGCAACACAAACACATTGATTTTATTTGAAGAAATTGGTGGAAATCCACAACAAGTGAGAGTTCAAACAATCACAATAGGAACCATATGTGGAAATGCTAATGAAGGAAGCACCTTAGAGTTGTCATGTCAGGGAGAACATGTCATCTCTGAAATCCAATTTGCTAGCTATGGAAATCCAGAGGGAAAATGTGGTTCGTTTAAGCAAGGTTCATGGGATGTGGCAAACAGTGCTCTTATTGTGGAAAAATCTTGCATTGGCATGAAAAGCTGTTCGATTGATGTATCTGCAAAGTCATTTGGTTTAAGCGATGCTACAAATTTATCTGCAAGATTGGCAGTTCAAGTACTATGTGCACAAAATTGATTAATGGTGTAATATACATACATGTATAAATATTAATTTTTTAAAAACAAACTATGCATATTTTTATTTATTTATTTATTTATTTATTTTTTATCATAGTATATGATTTCTTAATCACAAATGTATAAGAAACTATAAACACCTTCTAATCTATTAATGATAGACCATACTGAAAATATTGGTTTACCACCGATAGCCCATAAAAATTTCGATTGGAGTCTGTCACTAAACTTTGCTATATTTGAAAATTTTTTAAAACGTTGTTATATATTTAATTATTATTCTTAATTAAAAAAATAGCCATTCATGCCAAAACCCCTCTAGAAGAAAAATATATGAATAAATTATGAATCTTTCGGTGTAGAGTGAAATCCTCCATCGTGACATCATCTTGCTTACTCTCCCTAATCCTCTCGACGATCAACCACTGCTTGCAAACTTTATCATGGTAGGTGTAATTTAATGTTATGTTGGCTCCTTCAAATTTTGTAGTTTGTCTTTTTTATTTTTTCTATCTACTTAATTATATCTTCTAGTGGACTCATTTTTTAAGAGTAGGAAATATGTTTAAAATGATATTCTGTTTTGAAAATATTATGGAAAGTGTACCCTTTGTTCTCCCTTGTCTTAAAAGATAATGCCAAGTTTCACCAATGTGGTTTAAGATAAATTCTTGAATCATCACTTGGATTCAGGTGCTTCATTGTTTTCCTCTATGGTTACCATTACACTACTACAAAAATATCATTACTTGACGCCTGCAGTTTTGTTATACTTGACCGTTTTAATAAAAATTGTCAAGTAAAATGATAAAACGTCAAGAATAACAAAAATTGAAAAAATGCATATTTTTTTTAAAAAAAATTCAATACTTGATACGTTAAAAACATCAAGCCTAGTTTAATGTACTTGACATTTTAAAAATGTCAAAAAAAGTTTCCCCTTTGTCTAAATAAATTTATCTTTACTTTTTTACTTTTTTTTTCTTTACTTTTAATTTCCACTTTTCCTCTTAAATTAAATTAAATACCTAAACCCTAAATTAAATTTCCAAATTGATTTACTTTAATTTTCCTCTTTTCTTCTTCGTCTCCCTGACAGTACACTGTTCTCCCTTTTCTTCTTCTTCATCTTCGACTTCGTCTTCTCCCCGACCAGTTCTTCTCCTCTTCGACTTCATCTTCGGCTTCGTCTTCTCCCTAATTTTGTCGTAGAACTTCGTTCCCCATCTTCAGCTTCGGCTACATCTTCGTTTTCTCTGACTAAGAATTTTTGTTCGGCTCTCCGTTCCTCTTTCACCTTCGTTCTCCGGTTAAGGGTATGTAGTTTTTCTATATTTATTTATTCTCAGCAAGTCAAAATATGGTATGTCTCATGTGGATTTTCATCTCCCTTAAAATTAGGTTTCCATAATCTGATTTCAAAATGTGTTGATTGTTCACTGTGTACTCAAGTTTTTTGTTTTTATTTCAAAAGGATCAAGAAAGTGTTCATGGATTGGTTTCTCTCTGCATGTTCTATTTCAAAATTGTTTAATTGGTCTGAAAAGTGTTCACTGTGTACTCAAGTTTTTTTTTTGTTTTTATTTCAAAAGGATTAAGAAAGTGTTCATGGATTGGTCTCTCTACAGGTTCTATTTCAAAATTGTTTAATTGGTCTGAAAAGAAGTAATTTTGTGTTTAGATAACTAGTAACAATGAGTTGATCTATGACTAACACATTTTTTTGTGTGTTTAATTTTGTTATTTTGTGTTTAGATAACAAAATTTTGCGTTTGTGTATAGATAATATTTTGTTTTGTGTTTAGATAACAAAAGGAGCAATCTCTCTTACACGCATTTGTGTTTAGATAATTTTGTGTTTTGTGTTTAGATAACTACTAACCACAATTGGTTAATTTTGTGTTTTGTGTTTAGAAGTCCTTTTACCTTCAGTTTTGAGTTAATATGTCAGCCACCTTATATTATGCAAGTGTTTGTTTATTACTAGGAAGATCAAAATACCAACTGATCAGCAAGAAAAAACATAGAAAAATGTACTGAGGATCACAAGAGGATCAATTGAAAGTAAGCTTGTGGGAGAAATTGCAAAACAAGTCCTCAAGAATAAGAGATATTACAATCTCATTGACACAACACTCTGAGAGGGATAGTTTGGGAGCATCTCAGCAAACTGTAAAGCTTGGGAGATTTTAGAATTTTGTTATTTCAATAGATTTATATATTTGTTTCTTTACATTTACCTCACCAACAAATATTGTGTTTTAGATAACTAGTAACCATAAAGGAGGGTGTGGAAGAAGGGTTTATAGTGATTTATGTTTTCTATACATTAGATACCACGTTGAATTTGAACTAGGTATCACTTGGTCGTTTGTTAGCAAGAATCCACAATGTGCACTTCATATAGAAATCCGTTCTCTCTTGCTATTTCTTCTAGGTAACTATAGTATATGTTCCTTTTCCTAGCCACGAGTGCCATTCTCTTCTGCTGTTTATTTAAGGTCCCACTAAACCCATCCAAAAGGGTTGCTTTAGCCAAAGTCAAAATCCCCATTTCCTTTTAAACAAATACAACAAATGCCCTTCTGATTCACTAAGATCTACATTCATCTTTATTGGTTGAAATGGAAACCCCATAATTTTCCCCCTCCTTTCTTTTCAAACCTATCTAACTTAACTCATCATTTTTACAAAGTGAACCACTTGGATTTCCAAAATATACACTTAAATCTCCCAAAGTTTTTCTTCTCATTTTAAAATCACTTTCCTTTCAAACACATGACTATTCATTTCATTGTATTGTGAAATCTTTAAAATCATTAACAAAAGTCATTTAGTTGTTATAAGTTTAGACAATTAATACTTTTATGTGCATATCTTTGATAGGTTTGTTTGAACTCAAAGTTATTTATGGTCTAACATTAGACCATACATACTTGATACTACTACTTGGATAGGTAATACTAACAACCTTTTATTAATTAGCATGTTTTATTTGTGCATATCATATTGTAAGAATGATTTTTTTAATAAATGAAAGCAAAGTCTCTAGTTTTTACAATTTCATAGATTATACCTTGATTGTTTGTATAAAAGTATATGATCTATTTATTAATTAGTAGACACATCCTTAGCATTAGATTTTATCTTAAAGTACATTATATGTTAATATCTTTTTTCTTTATTCTTGGATTTCTTTATCATCTTTATCGATAACCATACTCAATAACTTCTCTTAGGATTTACACCTATGGATAAAGCATGGATGCACAAGAGTAGGTTATCCAAAGATTATGAATTGGGTGTAGAAAGGTTCTTGAATTTTGGATTTTCTAATACAAATGATGGCTCAATTCGTTGTCCTTGTTTGAAATGTGGGAATTGTGAAAAACAAAGTCACACTACTATTAGAGATCACTTATATGTCAATGGAATTGATGAAAGTTATAAAATTTGGTTTTGGCATGGTGAACAACTACCTAACTCATCCTCATATGGAAAATTTTCTCAGTTTGATACCCACAAGTATGAAGATAATGATGTTGGAAGTATAAATGAAATGATTGAAGTTGCTCATGAGGAGTATTCAAAAGATCCAAATGAATTTGAGAAATTGCTTAATGATGTCGAAATCAAAATCAATAATGGGAGTATAGTAGTCACAGATTGGGTATATGTTGTGTTTAAATGATGATTATTAGAATTATATTTTCTACAATTCAAGTAATCTAAGTAATAACTTTAATATTTTTGGTTTCATATCAGACTGATACAAGGAGTTCATATAGCCAATTCGAGTTGGATAAAGTGCGCATGGAGCTTGCTGATTTTTTGGGTGGCCACATTTGATTTTATGGTGAATTAAATATATTTTGGGTTAGATAGACAAATTTTTGTTGATATACTGGATATATATTGGTGTGATATTTTGTTGATATACTTGGATATATCTAGGTGAATTAGTTTAGTTGATATTTTTGTTGATACACCTAATTGTTAGGCTACACCTATAGTTAGGCTACTGTTGTTAGAAAAGTTAGGCTAACTATACATGTATGTATCCATTAATATTATTATATATATATGTTAACATATTATTAAAAGTTAGTTCATTCAATTGTTTAACAAGTGTGATCTCTTGCATTACTTATATACATTCGGCTTCAAAACAGGTGCACAAAACATTATGCTAATATTTTAAAATATATAATTTTTTTTTAAAAAAAAAACTTGACTTGCAAAACATGTCAAGAGTACATACATTCTTGACATGCAAAAAATGTCAAGAAATCACTTGTACTTGACGTTTATAAACTGTCAAGTATAACTCTACTTGACGTTTAAAAAGTGTCAAGTAATATCATATACTTGACGTCTTTTAGCTGTCAAGTAAACTGGTTTTACTTGACGCTTAAAACCAGTCAAGTATACCTTTCTTATTCTTGACACCGGATTACTTGACACTTTTAAAAGCGTCAAGTAAACCTTTACTTGACAGTTTTTAAGTGTCAACTAAGGCCGATTTTGTAGTAGTGTTAAGTTGAAAAAAGGGAGATGCATCATGCTTGCTAAACTTATGAAAAAAAGGTTATTCAGAAGTAATTTTTTTATCTAACAAAATGAAGATGATTAACTATCCTCGAACACTATCATTTTTTTTGTTTTATGGTATTATGATTTTGATGGTAATTGAAGAGAATTTCTCGATATTGACATGAGTTAAATTTTCAACCGTTTGACCTTTTGTAACTTGGATTATTTATCTTCACTTATTAAGAGGACGATGATCCAGGGGTAGAACATTTCTTTTAGCATTTCTATTAACATTATATATCTTCATTATCTTCGTTATTTAACCTTTTGCCTCTCATCTTCTTATTGAGAAAAGGGATTTATTCTAATGTTCAAGTTAAATGCATAGCATCACTCTTGAAATATATCATAACCATCAAATTGCATTGGTTTTTTTAGCTTACCTAAGAACTATTATGTGGTATAAATTCGTTGTCTCCCCGATTGTTTACTCTCTGATTATGTTTCAAAGGGTTTGGAGAAGCATCTCTACCGTTATTCTATAGAGGATTGCTATTCATTTAATCCAACTACTATGTAGTGAATGAAAAATGTGCTACCGTGAGTTTTTTTTTTTTTTTGGAGTAAGTATGACTTATGTTCCTAGAAACTGTAAATATTTAAAAAGATTGTAGAAGAGAAAAAAAAACGATGAAAAGAAAAATAATTACAGAAGAGAAATAGAAGAAAGAGAAAGGACAAACCTGAAATATTTTAAAAATGATTAGTTTATAGTCTTTTTTATTTTGTTACACATACATTAAATATGTTGTCGATTTGTTATAGGGGTATTTTTAAAAATAGTAAAATAAAATAAATATTTACAAGCTACAACAAAATTTTGGATTCTATCAATGATAATCTTCTATTACTATAGTATATTAATGACTATCAGTAATAGAATTTGCTATAGATGATAAATATTTTTGAAAATTCTTCTTTAGAAAAACTTCAAAAATAAAACTACAATATAATTTCCACGTACAACGTTACGTGTACGTAGGTTAATGTTATCTAGTATTATAAAAAAAAAAAGTTAATAAAACATATAAGAGATATATGCAACCAAATGCAAAGGATATGCATGCAACCAAATGCAAAGGATAGGCATGCAACCAAATATTATATATTGTTAAAGTGAATATAATACAAATAAACATTTAATTTTGTTTGAAATAGGTAGAATTAATGTAGAATGGTATTACATCTAAGAGTCCATTCTAAACAAAAGTTATGGATGAGCCCCAATTTTCACTTACAATATCAGAATGGATATATATATATATATATATATATATCTTTAAACAATATCATAATATACTTTATTATAGTTCCATTGTTGGATACTAATCTAAACTTTTAAATGAATGCATATGCAAAATTATTATTATTATTATTTTGTAACACCCAAACTCAAGATTATTCGGACCAAATTCGAAAGTCAGATTTCTCTAACATTCTCGTGCATCCCTTGCGATCTGGCAATGTCATCCTTACTTTGTCCTCGTTCACATACATCGTAAGAAAATTTCAAGATGTTCCAAGTTAAGCACGCTTAACTTTAGAGTTCCTATAGTCCAGTCGTCGAAAAGGAAGAGTGCACCTTGTTGGTATATATAGGTATTAACTTTAATTATTTTAAGTCGTTCTTAACCTTATTTTTATGTTCTTAGGATTCCTCTCATTCAGATATGATATCAGATATATCATTCATGTTCTCTTCTTAAACTCAAGGTGTTACGTTATTAATAATATAAACAACAACAACAAACATTCAAATCTCGCCCTCCAGTTGTATAACAATTAATACAGTAATCAGAAATACAACAAACCTAATGCTGACGTTGTAATCAAATTTAAGGTAAATTAGACTCTAAACAACAAACCTCATCGTTATCAGATCTTCAATAAAAACCGTACCAAATTCTTTATTACATAGAAAAAACTACGTTATTCATTACACTTAATAACGGCAATCTTAATATAATTTTTTTTCTCTAAAGCCTTTAACTTTTGTCTCTCGTTGAGGCGTGTGACATTGAACTCATCCTCCGTAGGGGCCTCTACTGTCCCATGGGATGTCTTTATAAGATGGCGGAAGATTACCTATATTTGCAATTAAGATAACATATTTATTTGAGCTATTTTCAAATATAGCAAAATATAAACCATATTAATATTTATAAAATAGATCGTGATAAATCAAGTTAGACTATTGTAAGTGTCTATCATTGATAAGACACATATATACTAATCTCTATCGTGGTTTATCACAATCTATTGTGATATTTTACTACATTGGTAAACATATTAAAAAAATTTGTCATTAAACTAACTTCCCTCTTTATTTCATTCGAAACAATATTATTAATTGATAAATATTACACAAAGGAATTTCATTAAACTACTAATAAAAACAATTAATTATGTGTTTATAAGGTTATATGTGTGTACTTATTAGATTCTTAGACACTTTTTAAACAAGAAAATACCTCAAAACGATAATTATATTGCTAAAAAGTTTTATGAAAACCAATAAAAATTTGTCAGAAAATAAGCCCAATAATCTTCATAAGCGGAAATACAAAAAATCAATTTCCTACCAAGCAGACTCTACATTTTTGTTTTAATTTTCAAAGATAATTAGTTTGATTTTTTAAAACACTCGTGAAAATAAAAGTAGGTAAAATTTTTTTTTATTAATAAAAAAAGTCATCTAGAAAAGAAATTAAAACTATTTATAAATTACTATAGCAAAATCATCAAATTCTCTCCAACTCATTTGACTCTTTTTTCTATATTTTGTAAAATAATTATAATTTTTTTTTTTACTATTTATGATAATTCCTCTTGCAAGGTTTGATAATACTTTTTATTTATTTATTTTGATGTCTATATTTGAAAACAATCCAAAATTTTTTATTCTTGAAAAGTTTTACGGTCAGTTTTTAAAAATGGGAAAGTGGAGAAAATAAATAATTGATTTTTTTTTTTGTCATAGAGTAATTTTTTTTTGTTGTAAATAATTTATTTTTTTAATTATTCTTAAGAAATACCCCTAAATAAATAATGGTGTAAAGACTAGAATAAGTTTTAAGAAAAGTACTTAGGAGTAGGACCGTCGAAAGAAGAAAATTGGCCCTCATTTTTCTATACGTATCAGTCTATCAGAAAATGTTGGTTTTGTCAAAGACTTTTTCAAGGACTCTTCGTCGTCGGAAAATGTCTGAACTCTTGCAGTAACGACCATGATCTACTAACGACTAATTTTTATCGGTCGATAATGGTTTAATCGATTTCGGTCGATCAGTTGCTTTGATTAATTATTTGTATTGATGTTTACTTATATCTTCTAAGTTTGAAGAACAAAGATAATAGAAAATCTGGAGATATGGTGGAAAAATATCTTAAATGAAAAATAAGAAATAAACAGATATTTGAAAAATGAATAAAAAATATTTTAGAAAAATAGATTCTTCCAATAAAATTTGACTATATTTTGTAAATATTTTCATATAGTTAATAGTGTAATTATGATATGAAAATGCATTCTAATATTGAGCTTAGGGATAATATAAAAAGCATACCAGCAGGAGATTGAAACAAATGTCTTTTTGCAGTGGCAGTGGAAGCTAGAAGAAACAGAAGACACAACAAAGCAGCAACTATTCTTGAGAATTGCTTTTTGGAAGCCATTTTTTCTTAAAATAAACTTTTTTTTATTAATTATTCTTATTTTTGTGCATTTTCTAAAGTTATCATAGGTGTAGTATTTATAGCCAAATACTGCAATGCAAGAGGGCTAATTACAAAGAGTCATTCTCAATGACAGCAGGGAGTCCCAATTGCATCATTGAGACACAATTCACATGTTTGACCCACGGAATAAAATTTGAAATCAAACCGTCGGAATCCCTTGAATTCGGTATGTGATACTACAAATAATCTAGTACGGAGATTTCATTGTATTTATTTAATTTTAACTCTAGGGTTGGAGAACTTCGAAATATGTATAAACTCTCTAATCTAGTAGTGTTACAATGTATTTTGAAAAATCCTCTCTAATAAAATTGTTCTTAGCTAACACATATTAGTGAATCACGTATATCTCTTGGTCGATCTCTATATACATTTTTGTATTGTTTAATTGTTACATTTTAACGTTTAGTTTGTTAATCAATTTGGGAAATTTTCATATTCCGACACTTTTCATCGTGGTTTCAAGTTTGCTTCGGTGAGTTTTAGGCTTTAGAACTCCTTCTAAACCCTCAAATTAGATTAATATTTGCTATAAATATTGAGGTTTAAGGTGCATTTGGGTATGCATGATTACTCATTTAACTAACTTCTAACCTTATATTTATATTGGAACATGCTTAATAAATAGTTTTGCTGCTTATGAACTAGTTCATGAACTTCATTTTTTTTTTTCGGATTTCATATCAAATTCTTATTTCCATGCTTTTTGGGTTGTTAAGTTGTAAAATTGTTCATGGCTTAATTATTGTTAAATTGTTTTCATGACTATTATAGGCCAATGAAGCCCGTGCATAAGCAAAATAATATAGAGAAATTATTATAGATAGAAAAAAAATGAAACTATTTACAAAATATATAGGAAAAAGCTTAAAAGGATATAAAAAGTTTAATTTGATAAAGATTGTTATAAATTGTAAATAGTTTCAATACTTTGTTATTTTTTGAAAATGCCTAAAATATATACTTGTTTTATACTTCAAAATAGTGACAAACATTTAGTATCAAACGATCACGAAAAAAAAAAAGGTGAAAAACAACATTGAAGATGATGTTCAATGTCGGTTGATAGCTAACATTAAAATTGGTATTCTATGACAATTGAAACTAACATTGAAGGTAGATGACATTGAAATGTTCATCATTTTTAACGTTGATGGAAAATCGAAATTAAAAACCACCACCATTATTGAAGACCTTTTGTAACACAATTTTTGACGTCGGTTTTAAACAAACATCGTAGCCTACAATGTCAGTTCAAACTGACATTGTTAGTCCTACCAGTATTACTCATTGGAATTGCCCTCAGTCTACACGAAACATAGAAATGAATTTTCAAGGTGGGAAAGCATCATTTTGAAATTAAAAGTTACACCTGTAATTCCATTGAAAAGGTAGAGACAAGTCGTTCTCAGGTTGAAACTTCAAAGAGCACGTCTCCTTCCACAATAAATTAAAACCCAATAATTATATAAACAATCACTTTTGAAGATATTAGTAGATATAGAACAATTAAAAATTTTACAAATACAAAATTTTAAATTCAACTTTTGGATTCCAAAGATTTACTATAACACTAAATAGGAATCAATCAACAATGTAGAGTCTATCATTGAGTGGAGTTCATCAACTAATTATTAGTCATCAAGTGTTATCCATAGAATAAAGAAAATGAATATTCAAAGTACGACATCATCATTTTAAAATATTCTAATTTTGCTCTTTTTAGTAAACAACACCTTTTCCTCATTTTTTTTGTCCTGCTTTGAGTTGTTGTAGTAGTAGAGGTATACTCATAGAAGATGAATATTCAAAGTATACACATTATCGTTTTGGAAATGTATTGAAATTTACACCTTTTTAATTCCATTGAAAAAGTAAGAGAAAAGTAGTTGTGAAGTTGAAACTTCAAAAACCACTTTTCAAAATCCAATGAATCACGACTCCATCCATAAGAAATCAAATCCCAATGAGTAGATGGAAAATCAACATACTCATCCTTCAAAACCTACTCATATCAAAATTTAAATTAAATTTAAGTATATTATTGTCTATAACTGATAGATTAGGAATCTATCAATAATAGCGATTATCATTAATAATAATTTTTTTATATTTATAACAATTTTATTTTTACAATTATGCTTGACAATTCATAATTATTAGAGCTAAAGTCTTACCCCACTGCAATGAACCTAAGTATACACATAGTATAAAGTAAATGAATATTCAAAGTAGGACCTCTATCATATTTTGAAACATATATATAAAAAATTTGACCTTTGATTCCATTGAACAAGTAGAGAAAAGTAGTTCTGAGTGTTGGAAATTAACTGGCATTTGACTAATAATCAACAAGCAAATCATGGTTTTGCAGCAATCTCCAAGAATAATCAATCAATCTCTCTCAAGGTTGATTAATAATATCAAGGTAGCAGCCCATGATTTGTGGCATAAATCAGCAGTCAAAATACACATGAATGATGAATTATTCCAAAATTCAATATTTGATTTTGGTGCAAATTCCGTTACTCAGCTTGAAACTTCAAAGAAACCAAAGTCTTCCATTCATAATAAATTAATACTACTTTACTATATGATTGTTTACATGCTTTTTTTTTGTTAAAAAAAATTTAAATTATGATTTTCAATTAATGTTTAATCATTGTTATAAAAGAGAGTACACAATTGAAATTAAAATGTTTAAAAGTAGAAGGATCCCACCAAATGTTGAAACTTCAGAGACGACCAAGTCTCCATCCATAATAAATCAAAACCAATAAATATATGTTATTAGGTGGACGGTATTAGACATAGTACATTTAAATTTTTTTTACATTCAATTTTTGGAGTCCGTAACTGACAGATCGATCTATCATTTACATGATTCTACAAATATAATGATACATTTTGTTATACTTACTAGTTTTTTTTTATAAAAATTATGCTGCACACAATTAAATATTAAATCTGAGAGTGAAATAACTTCTAAGTAGATACATAGTATAAAGAAAGTGAATAATCAAAGTAGGACACCATAATTTTGAAGTATATTAAATTATACACTTTTAGTTCCCATTGAAACAAGTAGAGAAAAGTAGTTATTTGTCAGCTAGAACAAACCCTATTCATAGTTAATATATAATATATACATATGATATATCTAATAGAGCAAATATCTTATCCAAACACCAAACTCTCCATTATGACCAACCAAATTAAACACTCAATAATTCCACTTCCACTTGTGCCAAAATTGGTTGTTTTGCTTCTTTTCTTAACAATCCTTTGTAAAACAAGCTGTGCCATTAACATTGAAACTGAAGCTCTGTTGAAATGGAAAGCAAGTTTGGGAAAGCAATCAATTCTAGATACATGGGAGATTCTTCCATCAAACTCATCAAGCTCCTCCTCCGAAGCTTCAAATCCATGTCAATGGATGGGAATTACTTGCAACAGTGCAAGCAGTGTCACACATATCAATTTGATAAACACTGCTTTGAATGGTACTCTTCAAACCTTCAGCTTCTCTTCATTTCCCAACCTTCTTTGCTTGAATCTCAATTCGAATAATTTTAATGGATCCATTCCACCCTCCCTTGGACTTCTCAATAAGCTCGAATTTCTTGATCTCTCCACGAACTCCCTCAGTGGTACTCTCCCTTCTTCTCTTGCTAATCTCACTCAGCTCTACCATCTTGACGTCTCCAATAACAACATCACCGGAGGCTTGCATCCGAGCTTCTTTCCAACTGAAAATTCAAAATTTGGCCTGAGAAGTATGGAGAAGTTCATTATGCAAAGCACCATGGTAAGTAAAATATCTAAAATGAGAGAGAAAATAAAGTTCTAAATTTCTTGATCTCTCCATGTATACTCCCTCAGACGTTGTACTTGCTTTTTTTGTCATATCTACAAAATGGAAAAAGTGTTTGTGAAGTTTGTAAATTCCTAAACTCAAATTGTCACCTACTAGAATTTCCCTAAAGTTTTTATTCTCTACGTATGGATTTGTGCTCGATCTGACATAAAATTCTAACTTCCACCCTACTCAGATTGGAGGGGAGCTTACCGAGGAGATAGGAAATATGAAGTCTCTAAGCATCATAGCTTTCGATGACTGTAAATTCTACGGCCCAATTCCTAAAGCTATAGGAAACTTGAGAAATTTAACCGTACTTCGTCTCAATGGTAATGGTAATTTCAGTGGTGAAATTCCTGAAGGTATTGGAAAATTGACAAAATTAGTCGATCTAAGGCTGTTTGGTAACAATTTAAGTGGGCCATTGCCTCAAGACTTGGGAATTTCTTCACCTTTGGTCAATGTTCATATTTTTGAGAACAACTTTACGGGCCATTTGCCCCCAGGTCTGTGCAGCCATGGCCAGCTTGTTAACTTTGCTGCATTTACCAACTCTTTTACAGGTACTATTTTCAATTCTTTAATTTTCAGTACTCTTTCGATTTTTTTGGTGTATAAGAGTGAAATTCAGTTTTAAGTTTAACAAACATATATGCTAGTTTTTGCTAAAATGAACATAGCTTAAGGATATATAATTGACAGGTATGTACTATATCTGTTTGAAGTTTAAGATTTTCTACTTGTAGTATATACCAAAAACACATAAAATAGATTTTCTGTTATTCATGTTTGTTAGGTAACCCAGTGTTTTGTTTTTGAAAAACTAATTTTCTTTTTAATAAAAAAGTGTGTTTAGTAACAGATTTATTTTTTTTGTTTTCTAAACAAGAAATTAACTTGATTTTAAAACAAGGAAGGAAAATTGAAAATGAAAAAAAGAGAAAATTTTAAAAGATACATTTTGTTTTAAAAACACCAAACAAAATCCATTATCAAACCTATATGGTTTTTGTTTTTAATGAACGAAAATTTAAAAAGTAGAAAAAATTGAAAGGTTTACCAATCGGGGTCTCATGTATTTATTTAATTTTTGTATTCATGGTTGGTTCAAATTTTACAGGTCCGATTCCTAGCTTCAAAAATTGCTCAGAGTTGCTTAGGCTTCGCTTAGAACACAATCAATTAACAGGTAATCTGGATGAAGCTTTTGGTGTTTATCCAAATTTAACTTACATTGACTTGAGTGACAATAAACTGACTGGAAAGCTCTCTCCAAATTGGGGGAAATGCAAGAGTTTGACCAAGTTGAGCATCGCCACCAACATGGTTACTGGTGAAATTCCAAAAGAAATTACTCAATTGAAGAATTTAGAAGTCCTTGATCTCTCCTTCAACAATTTCTCTGGACTGATACCGGAGAATATTGGAGATTTATCGTCGTTATCGTCTCTACAGTTGCAAGGGAACCGTCAACTATCTGGAAACATACCACTGGATATCGGTAACCTTTCGAATCTCGAATCGCTCGATCTCTCGATGAACAAGATTGAAGGTTCGATTCCTAAGCAAATTGGAGATTGCTCAAGGCTTCGAAATCTAAGCTTGAGTACGAACCGGTTGAACGGTTGGATCCCATATGAGTTAGGGAATATTTTATCCTTACAAGATTTGTTAGATTTGAGTAACAATTCGTTGGTTGGAGAAATTCCTTCATCCCTTGGGAAGTTGATGTATTTAGAGAGATTGAGTTTGTCTCATAATCATCTTTCTGGTGAAATCCCTAATTCCTTAAAGGATATGATGGGATTAGTGAGTATAAATCTTTCGTTCAACAATTTAAGTGGACCTCTTCCTTCTGGTGGTGCCTTTGACAAAGCTCAGCTACAAGATTTTGTTAACAACACAGATTTATGTGGAAATATTGAGGGCATGCAAAAATGTTATGTTTCCATGGGAGAAACCAAAAATAAAAGGTACTAAACTTATTCCTAACTCAAATATGTTTGATATTGAGGGCATGTAAATAATAATAAGTGTATAGCTTGTAAATAATGGTCACTCAAGTCGTTTTCAAATATAGAAAAATGAACCAAAATATTTATAATAATATTATTTTATTATTAACTAGTAAAATAATAATATATATATATTTATTCGTATTTAACCAAAATATGTATAATATATTATTTTATTATTAACTAGTAAAATAATAATATATATATGTATTCGTATTAACTAGATAGTAGATAAGGGTCCGTTTGGTAACGTTCGCGTTCCATGTTTTTTTGTTTATGTTTTCATTTTTTTTAGAAATAGTAGTGTTTGGTAACGTTACTTGTTTCTTGTTTTAAAAGTAAAAACGTTTTCTATTTTAGAAGAAATTATTGGAAACAAAAAAATGTGGTTTCTTCCATTTTTTTTCTCAATTATTTATATTGGTTTCATTTTCATTTTTGTCAATTCTTTATATTTGTTTCCTTTACCTTTTTTTTCAATAATTTTTATTGTTTTCTTTTTCTTTATCTCAATTATTTTTCCATTTCCTTTTCTTTTTCCAATTTCCTTTTTCTTCCTCCTATCTTCATCTCCTTTTCCAAATAACCACTCTCCATGTGGTTTCCTTTTTCTTCCTCTTATCTTCATCGCCTTCTCCAAATAACCATCATCTTCCTCTTCCTCTCATCGTCTTTGTCGTCTGTCTCTTCACCTCTCGTCGTCTTCCACTACCCGACGTCTTTCTCTTTGCGTGGATTGGGTTTTCGCTGTGGGTTTTCGCCAAAGCTATGTTTTTGCCATGAGTTTTTGTCTTCCTCTTCACCGTGTCCTACAAAATAAATCTAGAAGAAAATCAGAAAACAAGAAACAATTATATCAAACATATTTTTTGTTTCTGGTTCTTTTTTTCAAGATACAAGAAACAGAAATCGTTATCAAACACATTCCTGTTTCTTGTTCTGAAAGAAAAAACAGAAAACCTGAAACAAGAAACAGAGAACGGAACCTTACCAAACAAATCCTAATTGATATAGTCCATATATTATTGAAATATTTGTTCTAGCATTAAATTGGGCATGAAAAAAACATAAACTAGAGTTGATTTTCGGTTGTTTAATTGATAAGTTTTTTTAGAGACATTTACTAAATATAGTTTATTTTAATTTGTGCATTAACTAAGATAAAATTTTGCAAAGATCATATCTTAACATTTTTTTTGTGTTGAGAGGTTGAGAAATCTCATATTAATCACTTCTTATAAAATAGATTAACTACTCCTCTTGTTGTCAATGGTTTTGAGATAAAATCCAATACTATTGAATATAGTATTAGAATAGTGTGGTTCACGTGTTGTGCTAGACTTTCACTATATTTTTACCATAGCACTTTATTGTCAATTTTCATACCTAAACCATTTTATTTCAACTTTATGTTTTTTTTCTTCAATAAAAAGATCTACTTTTGGAGTTGAGTTTCAACCAAATGCCCCGTTACACTAATGTATATTGATGTGTTTCTTTGCTAGTATATTTGTCATGATTCTTTTCTTATGTAGAAAAAAATGCTTAACTATAAATCATATCGCACATTTTGGATGGCATATTTAATCTTTTGTTTATATATCTTTATCAGATGGCAGAATCTGGTGATTATTCTTGTTCCAACTATAGTAAGTTCATTAATATTCTCTCTAATACTATTCGGGGTCATTTCATGGTGCCGACGAGATAAAGATACGAAAATATCAAACCCAAAAAGGGGACCAAAATCACCATTTGAAAACCTGTGGGAGTACGACGGGAAGATAGTATATGATGACATAATCGAAGCAGCGGAGCATTTCGATGACAAATACTGCATCGGAGCAGGAGGGTCAGGAAAAGTTTACAAAGTCGAAATGTCGAGTGGTGATGTCTTTGCGGTGAAGAAGCTCAACTTTTGGGACAGTGATATGGGGATGGAGAACTTGAAGAGTTTTAAAAGCGAAGTAGCGACACTAACCGAGATCCGTCATCGAAACATAGTTAAGCTTTATGGATTTTGCTCGAGAGGCGAACACACGTTTTTGGTATACGATTTCATCGAAAGAGGGTGCTTATGGGCAGTTTTGAGAAGTGAAAAGAACGCGAAAGAGGTTGATTGGGTGAAGAGAGTTGAGATAGTGAAGGGTGTGGCTGAGGCTTTGTGTTATTTGCATCATGACTGTGTTCCAGCGATCGTCCATCGTGACGTGACGACGAAGAATGTTTTGCTGGATGTGGATTTTGAAGCTCATGTGGCGGATTTTGGAACTGCAAGGTTTTTGAAGTTTGATGCTTCGCATTGCACTGGTGTTGTTGGCACTCATGGCTACATGGCACCAGGTTAGTATAATTTCAATTTAGTTACTATGTTTTTTTTTTTTTATGATTTCCTTAGAACATATGAATTTATCTTTTGTCTATAAAAAAAACTTCCTACTTCCTCCTACTTTTACTTTTATAGATCGTGATAAACCCCTACTATGTCTAAAGTACTTGGACAGGAAATACCATTTTAATTTAGTCTTAGTATTTTGGACTTTGATTCATTGTTACTTTCTCCTATTTTTTAGAATAGTGGTACCTTCAATAAATTACCTCTTTCCGTTAGTTTACCGTTGATTTTTTTAAATGATAAAAAATCTATTAACATTCCCTTTAATCATAAATTGTGAAAATATATACACTTCTCTGGGGGGTTTTTGTGCATCAACTCATGAATCAATATTAAATAACTCTACTTAATTTTTGTCATGTTGGTCACATGTTTGTCTTCTTATCATTATAACCTACGTTAGTTTTTTACCAACATTAAAAGCCAATTTTTGTACTACTATTAATGCCACAAATTTCTTGTATTAATTAAAAATTGCAGAGCTAGCGTACACGAACAAAGTGACAGAAAAGTGTGACGTTTATAGCTTTGGAGTGGTGAGTTTGGAAGTATTGATGGGAAGACATCCGGGAGAAGCCCTTCTATCTTTCCAAAGTTCCCCCCAAGAGGGTATTGAGATGAAAGAATTGTTGGATTCTCGGCTTGCATACCCTCGAAGAGGGAAGCTTTTAAGTGAATTGAGTTCACTTGTGAGTATAGCAATATCTTGTGTGCAGGCTGATCCTCAGTTACGCCCCACTATGTATTCTGTCTGCCATCAGATGGGATTGCAGTGAGAAAAAGTGCCTTTATTAGAGAGGAGTCTGTTTGAATGAAAAGGGGTAGTTTTGGTTCGATTCTTCATTCTTATAGTTTGTATTGAAAAAATTTGAAATAATTAAATTGACATCCATACATGTATGAAATATAACATATGATTTTGCTATTTGCATCATAACACACTATTGCCTTTTATTTTTTAACGTATCACATTGGGGAAGACCATGTGTATGGTACCCCAATCGCGATAACATTTTTATAGCATTTTTTATGTATATGTTGTGTTTTCAAGTTTTTCTCATTGTTGGTTATTTTTTGGGTGAGAAAAATGAAATTTCGCCATAAGGTATGACCATTGTGTTAGGCCTACATCGCACAATCATCTCTAAAGAGGTATGTAATATAATGTTTGTTATATTTTTTATCCATTTTTCTCATTGTTCGTCTGACAGTAAAAAAAAGATTGCGAGTCTCTACTATAGCCCTAAGCAGTGACATTCACGTACTAAAAAATAAATATATTGATGATTTTTTCTTGTTACTTCGTAATTTGCTGAATCTAACTTTTTCACTCTCCATTCAAATGTACTTTTCATTTTAGGCACAGGCAATAGCCCAGGGCATGGGTGTGATATTTACATTCATATTCTTTTAGTTAAGTTATAAAAAAGCATGTGCCCCAAAGACTTAATTGTGCTTGCTATTAACAATAAACATTCACATGTACCAATGTTGTTAATATTATATTTGCCAAATTATTTGGTTATAGTGATCGATATTAAAATGAGATTATATTGGCTCATGAGGACAGAAAATTTTCTTTGAGAAAATGTAAAGAAAGAGGGCATCACTTTTACTAATGCTTTGACATGCATGAACACAAACTACCAATACCTAATGTAACCCTAGAAAGGTTAGGCCAACTAAACATTAAAATTTCTTTATGGTTTAATGTTCAGCAAATACATGTTTTTTTTATAATTATTGTGGCCTAACCTTATATTTACTTTCACAAAGATTCTCAAAGATTTGATAGCTCTCTCTTACACATACAAGGCTTTGTTAAGAAAACAACTTTGATTTTGTCCATAGTTGCCTCACCATGTATAGTTACTTGAATATTTGGGAACCACTGACAACCAGTCATCTCATATCTATTTATTTCACCAAAAAATAAACGAGACAATAATAATTGATAATAGACTATTGTGATTTATTTATTTATTATTAAATATTTTGGGTGACAACGATTGATAGAATGAGTTATATGACTCATATCTTAACATTTTTGGTGGACATGACATGACCATACATGTGAGGTTTTGATTGAATTTAGGGTTACTACGACCCATCTTGATGTTCTTTTGGACTTGCATCGAGTATAATTAAATTACATATATAGAAACATACAAGTCATTGTCAAGTAGAGACAGGGTGCTAAATTTTTCCTCATTGATATTTTCTTGTGTAACATGGATTGATATAGACACAAGGGGTATTATTGTTAAAAATTGGATTAAAACATAAGGTGGGAGAATCGAACATCTGACTTTAGAGAAGAAAACAAGCAGATCATAGTGCGTCTGGGCATTCCTTTGGCACTATCATCATGCTCTCATAATGATATTTAATAACGGAAGAGGTTACTTAATGATATATCTAAAACGGACTAGAGCGAAACTCAATAGTAACATAACCATTAATCAAAATTAATAGTATAAATATTATGTCAGTTGAGTTACGTTATACTCATTTTGACAATATAGGTAGAATTTGTTCGTTGGATATACTCATGTCCGATGTTTTCTTTCAAATAGTAACATAAACGTGTAAGGTGAGTGAGAAATTACAGATGCTAGGTCATGGTGATAGTGTTTGTTTTTTTCTTTTAGAAAAAGATATAATTGGATCAATAGATGCATCTAAACATCTCCACTATTCTACCATTAAATCAATAGGTGCATCTAAACATCTCCACTAGGATGATAGCGTCAAACAATAATAAGTCTGTTAAGCAAGAATTGATAGCTTTAGTTATATGCAAATATTATAGTTCGCACACATTAGTTTGATTAACTTATTCATCAGTTATAAGCAAATGTTGGATTTGCTGTCAGGCCACCAATTTTATGGTTTGAGATTTGTTTTTATGGATGCAAGAAATAAAGAACAAACACAAAGTCTATATATACAGAAAATACTTCAAATGTAAAGGACAAAAGAGTATATATATGGGGAAAAAAAGTTTCGAGAGACCAACATATTATTTGAAACTAAATTGTCAAATATATATACACAAACTACAATTGAGATTAAAAAAAACATACATGCCTAGATATGATACGATTGGTTAATCTCAAGTAAGAATAATAACACAAAAGGTTAATTAACTGGCATGGGTATCAGTTTCTCGGGGCTTTTGTTTTATGGACATCCTAGATATTCATAGATTGGACATTTAGATTACTGTATTTGTTTTGTTGTACTGTAAGAGATGTTTTGACATTTAGAGATTTCCGAATGAGGACATTCTCAACATTTTAGCCATTTTTAAATTTTTTTTTTGTTCACATATATATTAATCTTCATTTTGCACTATATAATTAAAATAAATAGGGTCAACTATTTACATTTTTTTTATTATATCATATTTGAATATTATTTTTTTATGAGATATTTAAATTCAAATTATTATCTATTTTATAAAAACTATCATGCTATATTATTTTGTTATATAAAAGTAATGTAAATTTTATTATTTTAAAAATAAATTCAAGTAGATAAAAATAAGTGATTCGTTTTCAAATATAGCAAAAAAAATATATATATATATAAAAATAACAACAAAATTCTTAGATTTTATTTAACATATTTTGTACATGAAGAAGATAAAAAAAAACCCTCTTTTTCATGCAACTTTCTAACATATTTTGTAACAAAAAAGAAAAAAATAAAAATAAAAACATCAAACAAAGAAACGAAATATAGAAACAAGAGAAAAGTATTACATAGAGGATCAAGTATATGATCACATCTATATTTATTGAAATGGAAACATTACATAAAAAACAAACCACTAACACACTAACTATATACATACATAGACACAAGTACTACCAACCTAATTACAATTCTCCCTTGATCAATCACATTAAGCCAAGACCACTAACTCCTAAACAAAAGCGAATAGCATAAAAATCAACCACTAATTCTATTACTTACAAACTACATTTGCACTTATTATTCTTAACACATTTTAGATAATCTGTTTGAACTGACGTTTCAAGGGTTTATACCTCAAAGTAGTTTTTCTTCTAAAGCACTTGAAAAGAAATTTCACAGAGGCCCTTATACTTATAGTTTATATTACACTTTAGGACACCATATATTATTGTCCATATATATTTTTCTCTAAGTTTTAACTTTCGCCTTTTGCTGAGATGTTTGCTTTTGAGGTCCTCCTCCTCCCCATCCACCACCGCCCCATTGACTACCGTAGGAGCCGGGGTCCCATGGCAGATCATAAGCTTGCTGAGTTCCAGATCGTTGTCCTTAACAAAACAGAAGAAAAAACATAATAAATTAATTTTGTGTTCTTAAGGTTATTTATTGTATGTTGTATACTTCTTTCTTAAATTTTTTATTTATAACAAGGGCATAACTTCAACCATAATTAACCAACATTCTTCTGTTAGAGATGGAAGTAATTCAAATCTTCATGCTTAAACATATGAATTTTTAGTCAAAATTTTACAGAAATGATTGATGTAGACTATCAAACATGGACATGATTTTTAAAACAACTCCTAAAAAATAAATAATAAATTTAAAAAATCGATGTAGTATCATGTTCGTCTAAGTTTAGTTCTTAAAAACTAACGTGTGGCTCTAGATAATTTGAAAGAAGAATGTAAACTGATCTGTTTTTCTTTCTCAAGTTCGAAAAAGCAAATTAAGCTCAAGACATGGGATAAATTTAATCCGAATAATTGGTTACGACGTAAAGATCACTAGAATATATGAATTTACTATAA
Organism: Cucumis hystrix; assembly: GCA_025688845.1. Classification (NCBI taxonomy): domain Eukaryota; kingdom Viridiplantae; phylum Streptophyta; class Magnoliopsida; order Cucurbitales; family Cucurbitaceae; genus Cucumis; species Cucumis hystrix. Next base: position 12,564,591 of record CM046891.1, on the reverse strand, counting down.
AGTACTTGGACGAATCATAACTCGTTCTTAAACGAAACCTATCAACGAATGGTCGATTAATTTTCTAATGTACAAAATTTGCCTCGACGTTTTTCTGTAGTGTCCAAAATGTTTGTTTGTGTTTTTTTTTTTACCAAAGATTATGGAAAGCATCAAACATATAAAAAATTCCCAACATTACTTTGTGTTTCAGAGTTGGAAAAGGCTTTCCCGAAAAGCAGTTTTCGTCAGAAATATCTCCGTTACGCTTTACTTGGACTTTTCCCAACCCTTGTCGTCCATTGGAAACAAATTTGAATGTTCATTGAAGGACCAAAATATGAGGAATTGTTAAACTAATACCTTCATATACAAAGTTAAAAACCTAAAACAAATTTGGGGATTAAAAACATGGGCTGTATAATTTTTTCTTGAACTTAAATGAAAAGTAGGAAATAAATATTAACAATACATTTATACACAATGAATATGTTGGTGCAAATATGGTAAATATGATTTAAATTTGGAAATTAGAAATTTGAGTTGGGGGATGAAAACAGTACTATACCATTGGTATTAGTTGATGTAAGCAAATGCCTTTTTGAGGTGACAGTGGTAGTGAAGAGAAGCAGAAGACTAAAGACAATAGCAACTATTGTTGAGAAGTGCTTCTTGGAAGCCATCTTTTTTCTTTTATATACTTCTTATTTTTGTGCATTTTAAAAGTTATTATATGAGTAGTATTTATAGCCCAATAATACAAGATGGCTTTAGAAAAAATCGTTCTAATTAAATGGATGAGACGTGGAACAGTTGCAACCATTTATTTTGTGTTGCATCCATTCATCGATCCTAAGTATACAATCATTAAATTGTTTGTGTGGCAGATCTTTATTTTTAATAATTTGTGTTCCTTTGTGATTAAAGGGATGTATGGATTGAGTTGCTAAGTATTATTCATATCCTATGTATGAATATAATTGCAATATATAGTAACATTTTAAAATAATTTTAAATACAACAAAATCTATTAGACTCTATTGTTAACAAAAGTCTAAAAGTCTATTAATGATATTAATGATATAGTCTATGAATGATTGCTATTGTTGTCATTATTGTTGTCATATGATCAAGACAATGCAAAACGATTGACTTATTAAGAAATGATTAAAAGGAAGATTGAAATAAAAGAATAATTTTTAAATAAAATTCAAATAAATGGTTTGCAAAACTTAGAGTTGGGTTTGGAAGTCAAGAAGATGTTAGCTCCTCATGACATATATGTTCAGAAAATAGTGAACAAAAGTTTTAAATATTGAATTGAAAATATACTCTATGACAAAGTTTATTTTTTAAAAAAATCAAAATAAGTGTTTTATAACTTCATTACTCAAATATTTAAAGCTGTGATTCCATACAAAAAATAGTCTGTCAATTCTATAGGCACATGTAATTACAAAGGCATCGTTGTTTCTTGCCCAAAATGCGCAAAAACAAAACTTGTATACCAATGTTGTGAATATACAGCCCATATGGTTGTAGTGATTTATCCTTCAAATGTAATCATATTAGATCACAATGGAAGGAAACATTTTGGAAAATGAAAGAAAATGAAAACAATTATTCTCCAACTGTTAACCAGAGACAAAACTGACACCTATATGTACTTAAAGACAAAAAGTTTTGGATTCAAATCTTTCATCCTTAATTTGTAATAGAAAAACAACTTTATCTCACGAAAACTCTTGATAGATTTTTTTTCCAATGTGAGATCAACAAAATTTCATTGTCATATATAAGATTAGGCCAAAATAATTGGCCAAATTCTAACAACAAATGACTTATGAGTGTGATATTAAATTTTAGGTTACAATATCATTTTGAACAATGTACTTTGGTGATAGTTTTATTTTAGTTTTTGTATTTTAAAACGTCTAATTTTGAAAGATTTTTTTTTGAAAAATAACACATTTTTGGTTTTATATTTCAAAAGTAGCACAGATTTGCAAAATTCGTTATTTTGTTTTTCTTGATCAAGCTCGGCGGAGGTCGACACCAAGTTTTCTTCCCAAATTTTAAAAGGCTCTTTCAACCTGATTTTTCGGTTCGTCTCGGCCACGTTAGACAAGGAGATTGTTTTTTTTAAAAAAAAAATGAAAATAAAAGGAATTTATCAAAGGAACAAAAATACCTTTAGTCCATGTACTTTAATAACACTTAAAAACAACTCCTCTCTATTAAATTGAACTAACAAACTGATTAATAAAAGGTTCCTTCTCTCTCTCTTTTCCATCAGGATCATCTTCTCCATGAAACCTTTCTCTCTTCTCTCATTATTTCTCCGTTTCTTCTAGCCAAAACAACCAACTCCCAATATTTCCAATTCATCTTCTTCCACAAAACCCTTTCTTCTTATCTTTTCACTGTCCAACAAAAATGCGTGAAGTTGAAGAAAAGGAGATAATAAGAGATCGACACAGATAGAGAGAGAGGGATTAAGAGGTTCATATGTGTGAGTGGAAAGAAAGGTGGTCGCAGAAGTCTGGAGTGTGAACACTTTACACTTGGGCGGTGTTTGGTGGCCAAAGGGAGGAAGAAAGAATAGAAGGAAAAAACTCAACATCCCACCATCTATGCTTCTAAAAGTGTATGAAATAAAATTGAATAATAAAATTGAATAATCATACCATTACAGAGACCAAAATGAATGTTTTAATTATATTTTTTGATTCGATATTGAAACGAGAGACCACAAAATGAGAAAAAAAAAAAAAGAGGATGGTTTTTTCTTTTTCAATATACCATCATACGATGGAATAGAATTGTTATTTTTCACATTCTCTTCACCCTTCAAATTTGTGTTGTCTCTTCACGTTCTCTTCACGCCTTTCATCGTCAACTGCGTTTGTGTCGTCCTCTATTGCCATTTCCATTGTCCTTCGTCGCCACCATCTCCTTCGTCACCCACTAATTCAACGCCTACGAAGATCTCCAACATCGGCCACTCCATTTGTAAATAGATATTAAATGTAAATAGATAGGTAGATATTATATTTACAACAAATACAAAGATGACATCAAGATGTTTATTTAACAACCTCTTTTAAATAGTGGATTTTAATCATCTTGGTTACACTTAGTTGGCTTTAAAACTAATTATTAATTAAAATTCATGTTGAAATTACAGATGCTAATTGTTTAGTAAAAATATTATTTCAAAATTTAAAATACTTCTTTAATTTATATATCACTATGTGTGCTGTGTGATGGTTGAAACAGTGAAGATAAATAAATCCAAGTCAACCTAGAGGGAATGAAAAAAGAGATAATCAACAAAATAATAGGAAGTAATATTTGATTTCTTTCTAGCCAAATTGTCCACAATAAAACAACAATAAAGTTGAAAGTAATTGTTCTTCTGATTGATAGAACAAATCTCCTTGCATAAGGATTTGATGCTGTCATGAGAGTTCTGCCAAAGAAGCAGATTATCAGTCCTATTCCAAAGGTTTTGATCATTCTCGCAGGCGATAAAAATGCGGTTTAAGGTTTCTTATTTGTTTTTACAAAGATTGCACCAGTTTGGATTGAGAATGGAGATCATAACCATGTTGATATTATAGGTTAATTAAAGGGTTGTTGAGAATAAGATTACGGATCACATATATTATATTATATTAATTACTATGATACATCAAACAAAACTTATGATTCAAAAAGATTGATTGTGGTCTATTGACGGTGTTTATAGTTTCTTATACGTTTGTGATTAAGAAATCATATACTATGAAAAAGAAAGAAATAAAAATACATAGTTTGTTAAAAAAAAAATTAATATTTATTCATGTATGTATATTACACCGTTAATCAATTTTGTGCACATAGTGCTTGAACTGCCAATCTTGCAGATAAATTTGTAGCATCGCCTAATCCAAATGACTTTGTAGATACATCAATTTAACAACTTTCCATGCCAATGCAAGCTTTTTCAATAATAAGAGCAATGTTTGTCACATCCCATGAACCTTTCTTAAACGAACCACATTTTCCCCCTGGATTTCCGTAGCTAGCAAATTGGATTTCAGAGATGACATGTCCTCCCTGACAAGACAACTCTAAGGTGCTTCCTTCATTAGCATTTCCACATATAGTTCCTATTGTGATTGTTTGAACTGACACTTGTTGTGGATTTCCACCAATTTCTTCAAATAAAATCAACGTGTTTGTGTCGCTTGAAAGAAATGATCTTGGAACATGATACCATCTTTGAGAAGGATTTCCACAATTTTCCACACATTTGCTAGGGTTGTATGCACCTCTGTAGTCACATGTTGCGCTGCAACTATCATTGCCAGCAATGAAAGATGGCGAAAATCGACCTATGCTTTGCCCATTTACCCATGCTTGGCCTTTTCCCATTCCTTGCATGTCCAAGACTATTGGGTCAATTCCAGCAGGTGTCTTAAAGCTAGTCTTGTACCATTTCATTCGCCTTCCAATAGATTTTTGATTTAGTGGAATCCAATTTGTTCTTTGTGAGAACATCGGGTTGTAAATTTGCTTCATTTCTCCATTTAATCCAACCTTATAAGACCATAAATTTGATGACAAATTAGTTGTCACATTTCCATCTCCAGTTAGATAGATCGGGCCTCCATCGATTTCTGTTGGCACCATATCATAAAACGCATCATAATTCTTCAACCCAACTGTGACACTCAAAAGAGTTATTGTGTTGATTCCCGATTTTAGTAGAATGAGTTTCTCAAACACAAAACTCTGGCCATTACTCCCCCATTTCGACCCAATGTATCTTTTATTAACAAAAGCATGAAGCACATGACCCTTTGTATTTACTTGGAGAGTCACATTTTGAAGTGAAGATGTTCCGTTAGTGTCAACCTTCGTCATATACCAGAAGTAGTCGCTAAAATCAACTGTGACCCTTTTGTTGTTCCAAAAGAAGGTTTGCCGCAAATTTACCATTTCCTTGTAGTGTGTCTTTTATAGGTTCTGGAGCCCAAGCCCATGACATTTGTGCATTTTTCTTCTCATTTTGCTCCTTCACAAACATAGATGTCTAAGAATTTACTTTTGCAGTGTTATAAACCTCCTTGTTGCAACCATCAAGAATGCTCACAGACCAAGCTGGTACAAAATATTTTCCATCTTCTTGTAGATCAATGGTGGCATCATTTTTTCCATCTGTGTTGCTTAAAAAGCAAAACCTCTCCCCAGTTGTTGGGTTAAAAAATTTCGTTACAGAGCTGCTACCAAAGTTTTGGTTTGAGCTTGTGCTGTTAGTGAGAATCTTCTCTCCTAACTTGATTGATGCATAGAGTTGTTTGAGATGCCCCCATTTAAGTTGATTCAAGTTCCCATATTCATCAAGTGGGGCATTGTAGTCGTAAAATATAGTGATGAATGGACCTCCCGATGTTCTTCCAAAGTTGGTGCCTCCATGATACATGTAATAATTGTTGAACACACCACCAGATTGAAAAAATCTTGCCACATAAAATGCTACGCCTTCTGCAGTTCTATAAGGGTCTTTGTCGCCCATTTCTTGAACCATCCCACCCAATTTTCAGAGAACATTTTTGGGCTCTTAGGATTGTTTGGAGTAAAGTTATCACAATAGAATCCATTGCATGTATTAATGATAGGTTCTGGGGCATCACTTTGTTGGCACATGACCCATGGAACACCAATATTGAGAGATTCGGCCATTTGAGCACATTTCCACACTCATATTCAATTTGAGCTAATATTATTGGCCCTCCTTGTGAAGCAAAGAGATTGGCTTGTTTACACATATTTACTATCTTTGTCGTGAAAGTTTGCATTTCATTATTGTAAACTTGATTGTTAGTTCGTAGTTGGATTCCTGGCATATTGTGCAACCACACTGGAAAGCCTTCGTAGTTCCACATTGGCACACACATAAGGACCAATCCTCATGACAACATAAAGTCCAGCGTCTTGGATAAGTTGGAAGAATTTAATAAAATCTAAACGTCCAGAAAAATCATATTTTCATCGTTGTGGCTCGTGACGATCCCAGAAAATGTATGTCTCAATTGCATCAAGTCCACCATCTTAAGCTTTTTGAATGAGATCAGGCCACATTGCTTCAGTGCTGCGTGGATAATGAATTGAGCCTGAGAAGATAATACGTCGTTCTCCATTGATAATTAAAGCATTTGAATCATATGAAACATTATCTCCTATGCAAAAAGCCAAGCAAGCTAGAGTTGCAACAAGCCATTGAAGCTTAAACATCTTTTATTCGGCCACAACTTGTGTCTTTGGTTTATTTGTTTTTCTGAATCGATGTGTTTATTTATATAGAATACATTGTGATAAGGTGAGAGTTATTTTCTATATATATTTGTGTTCAAGTTGTCGAATCAATTCTAAACATAGAAAAACCCTAACAATTTTTTTTGATATGAGTTGCATCCTTTGAAGTTAGAGAATTCTAGTTTACCTTATCCTTAAATAACATTTTGCCGAATTACAGATGTTATATACGCAACTAACAAAATTGTGTTTTTTCCCCTAAAAAAACATAAGATTATATTTTTCATTTTTCACATTTGGTTTCACTACTACAAAATCTACTTTACTTGACACTAACAACTTTTACATACTTGACGTTTTTATTAGAAAAAATGCCAAGTATTGATCAGTTTACAGAAAAAAACATCAAGTATACTTGAAAAACAACAAAGTTTTCACGAATTTTTTGAACTATTTAATGTTAGCTTTTACTCGACATTTCTTTCCTGTCAAGTATAGTTAAATTTACTTGACACGGAAAAAACATCAAGTATAGTTAACATTTTTATTTGACTCTTTTAAAATTCAAGTATAAAAATATATATACTTTTTATTTTTAGCATGAAAGAAAACTTTAAAAAAATATTAAAACACATCCTTTCACCTTTCCCTTATTAGTTCTCTTCACCACGGCTCCACCTCTTCACGCATTCTTCACGTTCACGGTATGACTGCTTCGTTTGCTTCACCTTCTTCAGCTTCACGCCAGCTTTCACATTCTTTTCACCTTCACAGTGTTTGGTGGCCAAAGGGAAGAAGAGATAATAGAAGGAAAAAAACTCAACATCGCACCATCTATGCTTTTAAAAGTGTAAGAACTAAAATTGAATAATGATCAAAGTATAGCGACCAAAATGATACATTCATAAATGTTTTAATTATATTTTTTGTTTCGATATTGAAATGAGAGACCATAAAATGAGAAAAAAAAAATGAGGATGGTTTTTTCTTTTTCAATATACCATCATACCATGTATGATCGATCTTACCTTGAAAAAATTGGATAGACCACACAAAATGTTTATAAATATATATGAGCTAGTTTTTTTTTATCGTCAATTGAGATTGAGATAGAACTTTATGTTATCCTAATATAGTATCGTAGTCTATAAAATCTAAATGACCATTTGTTAAAGAGGGGACCCATGTCCAAGAATGGTTCACATAATGTGCGAGGCTCTCCATCCTTGAAGAAGTATGTTGAGAATATATATAATGTTACATATATATAAAATTAATTTTTAGATGGAATAGAATTGTTATTTTTCGACAACAATAGTGAAATCAAGAGAGAAATTAGTGATATATCACTGTTGAAATGCATGCCCCTTTAGATGATTTGACGACACGTTTGAAAAATTAGTACATCGATGTTCATTCCTCTAATAGAGAGATTGATCAACAAGAACAAGTCAATATGATTTCACTATATATTTTGAAAATGATGATGAAATAGTTAATTAAAATCACTGTTGTTCTTTTTTTAAACTACTCTTAAACATATACTTTTGATCATAATAACTCAGTCAAAAACATACTTTCACTTGAAAAAAAGATTCTCAAAGATTTGATAACTCTCTCTTACACAGTGTTAATAAAACAACTTTGATTTTGTAGTCTCTATTCACCATGCATAGTTACTTGAATGTTTGGGAACCACTCACAACCAATCATCTCCTACTTATTCATTTCACCCAAAATATCAAATAAAAAGACAATAGTTGATAAATAGACAACTTTGGTTTATTTATTAATAATTCATACGTTGTTTTCAAATATAACAAAATATATCAAAATATTAATAAATATAGAAAAATTTTATTGTATATATATGATAGACATTGATAGCTACTATCATTTATCACGTATTGATAAACACAGACAGTCTTTGACATTTTTCTATATTTGAAAATATTTTCAACTGTTACGTAAACAACAATTAAGCAATACAAAAAATGTATAAAGACCACACACACATATATATACGTAGTTTGCTAACATTGTTTTAGTTACCTCCATGAGACATGGAGAATAATATTATTAAGAAGAATCTTTCGGAATACAATACATTCCCACTAAGTTAGAAAGTATATATATTGCACTTGATCTCAAAATCTTTGGGTCAAAATCGTAAATAACTCACAAATAAGTATATATGATCAAAACTCTATACTAAGTTGTTGGTAGAGCCACCTAACGAATTCAAAGCATTCCAACACCAACAATAATTTTTCCATTTAATTAAAACAATTGGGTATTTATTTATTTATTTTTATTATTAAATATATTGCATGATAGTGATTAATGGAATTAATTATATGGCTCATATCTAACATCTTCGGGTGAACATAACTAAGGGTTTTGTTGGCATTGTTGCTGACCCAATGTATCCTTTTCCAAAAAAAGAAAAGAAAGGATAGAAACCATCTTCGAATGAGTGATATCCTCACTTTTTTACAATCAACCATAATAGTTAAAAAGAAACCTCTATTTATTAGAGTTTTAACTTCTTTGAAAGTTAATGATGCTGGTACCTAATGAAACTCCAACGATTAATGTTGCTACAAAACACCATAATTGACATTATTTTCTCTCAGATTATATTATTGATCCCTTTGATAAAGGCTCTTTTCTCAATTCAATCCCATCAAACGACAGACGTTGTGCATAGTGGGGCGTAAATGAGGCTCAGCTTGCACACAAGAGATTGCTATGCTCACAAGTGAGCTCAATTCACTTAAAAGCTTTCCTGTTTGAGGGCATGCAAGGCGAGGATCCAACGACGCTTCCATCTCAATCGCCTTTTGTGCGGAACTTTGTAAAGGTAGAAGGGCTTCTCCTGGATGTCTTCCCATCAATACTTCCAAACTCATCACTCCAAAGCTATAAATGTCACATTTTTCTGTTACTTTGCTCGTATATGCGAGCTCTGCATTTTTTAATCAATACAAGAAATTGTGACCATTAATATAAAATTAGCTTTTAATATTGGAAAAAAATTGACAATATTGGGAGTACGAGGGACAAATGGATGAGTACTGACAATGCAAAGAAATTCTGAAAGAAAAAAAATGTAAAAAGTTCGACTTGAACATGTATAAAAAAGCAAGGAAAACCAATTTACCATTAAGCCAACAAATTATATACATATAAAATCAGTAAATAGAGATTTTTCGTTTTGAAAATAATTAACAATAAAAGATAAAAGATAATCTAGCGATGATTTGGACGTCATAATCAAATCATAGGAAGAAAATCGAAAGTCTCATACCTGGAGCCATATACCCATGAGTTCCAGCAACATCAGTGGAATGCAAAGCATCAAACTTCAAAAACCTTGCAGTCCCAAAATCCGCCACATGAGCTTCAAAATCCGCATCCAACAAAACATTCTTCGTTGTCACGTCACAGTGGACGATCGCCGGAACGCAGTCATGATGCAAATAATACAAAGCCTCAGCCACACCCTTCACTATCTCAACTCTCTTCACCCAATCAACCTCTATCGCCTTCTCTTCACTTCTCAAAACATCCCATAAACTCCCTCTTTCGATGAAATCGTATACCAAAAACGTGTGTTCGCCTCTCGAGCAGAATCCGTAAAGCTTAACTATGTTTCGATGTCGGATCTCGGTCAGAGTTGCGACTTCCCTTTTGAAACTCTTCAAGTTCTCCATCCCCATGTCACTGTCCCAAAAGTTGAGCTTCTTTACTGCGAATACCTCACCACTCGACATTTCGGCTTTGTAAACTGTTCCTGACCCTCCTCTTCCGATGCAGTATTTGTCGTCGAAATTCTCTGTTGCTTGGATTATCTCGTCGTATACTAGCTTCCCGTCGTACTCCCAGAGGTTTGCAAATTGTGATTTTGGTTCCATTTTTGGTGTTCTTGGTGTGTAGTTTGATTCTTTTACGACTTTTTTTCGTCGGAACCACGAAATAATTCCGAATAGTATTAGAGAGAATAATAATACACTGAGTAAAGTTGGAACCAGAATAATCAATAGCTTCTGCTTTCTGTTAGAAATATAAACAAAAGATTAAATATGTCACTAAAATGGACGTCAAGCATTTGTTCGACAAGAAAAAAAAAAATCATGAATATTTGTGCAAGAAAATAACCAACAATAACTATACATTACGACTTGTTTTTTTCCTAAAAAAAAAAAGAAGATATACATTATTACTAAGATATTTCATTGAAGTTTTAACACTCGCCAAACTCACATAAATTTTCATCCTCAAGGAGGGAGGTCTAATCCTCACGTTCGAATTGTTGTACTAAAAAGAACATTCGCCAACAACTTTGACAATACTGTCTCCCTTTGCAAATATATTTGCAGACCCAAGTCAAAAAAACAGGTTATCACTTAAACATGGCTGTTGTCTCCCTATGTTCTATATGGCTAGAAAGAAATAAGAGGATATTTAACGGGGAAGAAAGATCTCTACTGATGTTATGGAAAGATATCCAAGCTCTCACTGGCTTTTGGACTAGTCGCTCTCCCATTTTCAGAAACTACTCTACTAGTAGCATATCTTTAAACCTCAATGCTTTTTAATGCTTTTGGGGCTTAGAGGTTTCAGGTCTCATTGGCTATTCTCTAGTCTTTTTTGTATTCCTTGCTTCTTGTACCGATCTCTTATTATTAATGAAGCGAGAATGATGAAAGTGCTAAGGAGGTGTCCACCCAGTGGAGATGTCCTGGTGCACCTAACTGACCCATAGTATATTTTTCGAAAAAAAAAAACACTCGTCAACATGAATATGGTTCAAATGGTAAGAAGGACCAACTCTCAAACAAGATCAAACTAGAAATAAAAGAATTGGGTTCTAAATTGACAATAAAAGTGTTATATGTTTAAGACGATCAAGAATTTCAAAGAATCAAATTTTCCTCATGTACTTGACAAATTGAACTGGAAATTCAACATAAAATCCTTGCACAAAGTTATTAATCCTGGTAAATACACAAAATAAAAACAAATTAGATACCTCAAAGAAAAAAAGAACCATATTTTCAAAGCACTCATAAAAAATTGGCACATGTGGTAACAGTTTGATTATTGTTATTAAGGTTGTTTTCAATTATATTATTGTTATTTACTTTTTAAAAAAAAGCAAAAAAACATATCAAACTTTTGAGTTATAGGGATGAGTTTAGTACCTTTCATCTTTGGATTCTCCCATGGAAACATAACATCTTTGCATGCCCTCAATATTTCCACATAAATCTGTGTTGTTAACAAAATCTTGTAGCTGAGCTTTGTCAAAGGCACCACCAGAAGGGAGAGGTCCATTTAAATTGTTGAATGAAAGATTTATACTCACTAATCCCATCATATCCTTTAAGGAATTAGGGATCTCACCAGAAAGATGATTATGAGACAAATTCAACCTCTCTACATGCGCCAGCCTCCCAAGTGATGAAGGAATTTCTCCAACCAATGAATTGTTACTCAAATCCAACAAATCTTGCAAGGATAAGAGATTCCCTATCTCAAACGGGATCGAACCGTTCAACTGATTCGTGCTCAAGCTTAGATTTTGAAGCCTCAAGCAATCTCCAATCTGCGTAGGTATCGAACCTTCAATCATGTTCATCGATAGATCGAGCGATTCGAGATTTGAAAGGTTACCAATCTCCATTGGTATGTTTCCAGATAGTTGACGGTTCCCTTGCAACTGTAGAGAGATTAACGACGATAAATCTCCGATACTTTTCGGTATCGGTCCCGAGATATTGTTGAAGGAGAGATCAAGGACTGCTAAATTTTTCAATTGAGTAATTTCTTTTGGAATTTCACCAGTAACCATGTTGGTGGCGATGCTCAACTTGGTCAAATTCTTGCATTTCCCCCAGTTTGGAGAGAGCTTTCCAGTCAGTTTATTGTCACTCAAGTCAATGTAAGTTAAATTAGGATAAACACCAAAAGCTTCTTCCACATTTCCTGTTAATTGATTGTGTTCTAAACGAAGCCTATACAACTTTGGGCAATTTTTGAAGCTAGGAATCGGACCTGTAAAATTAGAACAACTAATTAAACTTAATTACATAAAAGGAATAAGTTAAATATAAACAAAATAGATCTATATGTTTCTTTCTTTTTTGTACAACAAATAGAAAACATATATTCGATATCAAGAGAGAGCATACAGTTTGTTTTCCACTGAACTAAACTTATTTTTGCCGAAAACAGATCTATATTAGAAGCAAAATCATCATTGAATTTTTTTTTACTATATATGTAAATATTGTTGTTTTTCTATAAAATTGTCTATCTAACCCCTAAAACTATCCATTTGGATTGAAAAAAATAACCAGATTTTCAACAACAAACAAAAGAGCACTTTGAACTTATGGGAAGACTCATGTAATTTGTTAAGCCTTTGGTGTAGTAGACACCCTCTTTCCAAAGATTACAAGCTCCTAGCAACTAAAGCTCTAAACTTCAAAGCTTTGCTCAACTAAGAGGCTTTTCTCTTAGGGCTCACCTCCATCCCTGCATCTAACCGCTTTGATTTTCATTAATAAAATCCGGTGTCTTGGTAGTGCTTTAGGTTTTCCATGATGGCTTTCCCAATGGTGCTACTGAGCACTGTCTCCTTCTCAAAAATAAAACCCCTAAAACTATCCACTTTTTAATTTAAATAGATCTAAATATTGAAATTTTCTATCTATATATCTACATAGATCGTGATAGAAAAACATAGATAATAGTCTATCGTTGTACTCTATCATGATCAATGTAGATAACAATAAGTACATAAATATTTGTTGATATCTATATTTTATTGATATATTCATCGACATATATGTCTATAAAATTAAAGTCTTGATATCAATATTGTAATCTATGGGAAAGATAAGTTTAGACAATAATACACCCAAGTATTTTTTTCATACTTTTTTCTATATATTTTAGAAATAGAAAAAGGGTTGATTCTAAAATTAGATTTATAAATGTTGTTTCCAAATAAGTATTGTAGAGTTATTAACTCAGTCGTCTTCTGTTATCAATATGGTATTTCACTCTATGCCTTGGGTTCAATTTTTTCTGCATCGTAGGTAGATTTGGAATTGAGATGTATTTTTTTAAAATATAATTTAGTTAATAATATTTCTTATCATTTGTCAAATTACACGTTTTTAATGTTTTACAAACATAAACAAAAAAAGAAAAAAAATTAAGTGCTCCATATCAATTTTTAAAATTCTAAATTACTAAATAAATTGTTGTTAAAACTTAAAAATTATATATTAAAACAATAAAAAACAATTTAGTTAAGAGGAATGGAAAATTAAAAAAGCAAGTTGTAAACAAAGAAAAAGCTAAAGTTGCATGGAATATTGAACCCAAGACATAACTCATAAGATGAAGTAATCACTGTGTTGATGGAAAAAAATGGAAAATTACATTGGATGACAATTTTTTTTAAAAAAAAATAGCTTATAGCATCTTTTTTTTGCATATTGTAAATTTGGCAAATATAACGGTAATTTATTTTTAAATTTACTATTTTTGCAATTTTGAAAATGTAAGTGACATGGTCTTTATTATCATAATTTTTTTTGCAATTTTTGCAAACTCCACAAAAAATCACTAGGCCAATGACTTCTTTAAAACATAATTGTAAAAAGAAAAAAAAAATTAAAGTTGGAAGAATCCAAAGACATGAGATGGAACAATTACCATATTGATGGCAGAAAATATTGGTCCACTTCTTTAAAACATAATTGGTGATAAATTTTCTTTATCTTACATGGAAATCATTTTCGTTCCTCTAGCAGTTCAAAGTAAACGGATGAAACATAACACCATATAAATAGATTTCGAACCTATTTTTGTCAAATATTTTTCTTTTCACTACTTTTGTCATTATAACTTATGAAAACAATATTATTTTTTAAAAAATCATTGAAAAAAAACCAACTAAAAAACAATAAGAAAAAACAAGAAACCTGATTATTTCTGGCTTTGAAAATCTCTATGCAACTTTAAAAACATTTCTAAATAACGAGAAACAAAGAACGGAACAATTACCAAAAACTTCGTATTTTCTTTAAAACATTAAACGTTATCAAATGAATTCTAAATTGTCTCATAAAACACAAGGGACACGCTTTCAAAATGAGCCGTACCTGTGAAAGAGTTGGAAAATGCAGTGAAGTTAACAAGCTGGCCATGGGTGCACAAACCTGGCGGCAAAGGACCCGTAAAGTTGTTCTCAAAAATATTAACATTGACCAAAGGTGAAGAAATTCCCAACCCTTGAGGCAATGCCCCACTTAACTTGTTACCAAACAGCCTTAGATCAACTAATTTTGTCAATTTTCCAATACCTTCAGGAATTCCACCACTGAAATTTCTAATACCATTCAGACGAAGTATGGTTAAATTTTCCAAGTTTCCTATAGCTTTAGGAATTGAGCCGTAAAGTTTACATCGATCGAGAGCTATTGTACTTAGAGACTTCATATTTCCGAATTCCTCGGGAAGCTCGCCTTTGACCTGATGATCAGTAAGGTCGAGCTTAGAACTTTATGTTAGATGAAGCACAAATTCTTATATATAGAGTGCTCTTTAACATTTATCATATTGTTCTTAAAGCCTCAAACGATATGTTTAAGGACTTGGTGAAATATAATTAGAGGAATTTAGTTCAAGGATAATAAGATATGGAAAAATATTTTTTAGTACTCCTTAAGCGAGTGATGGGAGCACACTAAGTTAGTTATTATAGTATGAGGTTCTTATAAACTATAGATTTACAATAGTTTGTAGGTTATAATAATGTGTTTGAGATGTAAACTATTCTAGTTTGGAGAGAAAATAATAATATTATAGCCAAAAGGAAAAGAGATCCGAATATGAGTAAAAAGGAGAGAACACTAGAATAAAGAGAGATTTAAAATTGTAATACTTTTTTAGAAAATGATACATTTGGATCACTCAAGCATCTCCATTAAAGGCACCATTTTAGCACTCTCAAACATATATCAAACATAGAATGAATTTATTCAAAAAAAATGATGGACTAAAAAGATCTTTTTTTCTTTAAAATTAAATTATATATATTATATATTAAATATTAGTTTAAATTAAGGATAGCTTAACCGATTAATAAATTAGTAACTTTTGTTCTCAAATTTCAGACATTTTTCTTACCATGGTATCTTGCATAAGCAAGTGCTGCATGCTTTTCCAACCAAATTTCGAATCTTCAGTCGGGAAGAAGCTCGGATGCAAGCCTCCAGTAATGTTGTTTCGAGATACATCGAGCTCGTAAACCTCGGTGAAATTAGCAAGAGAAGAAGGAAGAGTACTACTGAAGGAGTTGGTGGAGAGATCAAAAAATTGAAGCTTACTGAGAAGTCCAATGGAAGGTGGAATGGATCCATTGAGATTGTTCAATTTGAGATCCAATCTAAGAAGGTTGGGAAATGAAGAAAAGTCTAAACTTTCAATAGTACCATTCAAACCAGTGTGAGCCAAGTTGATTTCTATGACATGAGTGCTTTCATTGTTGCAAGTAATTCCCTTCCATTGACATGGATTTGAGGCTTTGGATGAGGAGCTTGATGAGTTTGATGGAAGAACCACCCATGTGTCTAGAATTGATTGCTTTGGCAAACTTGCTTTCCATTTCAATAAAGCTTCAGTTTCAGTGGTGATAATGGCTCTTGTTTTACAAAGGATTGTCAAAAAAAGAAGCAAAACAACTACAACTGGAAGTGGAATTGGGTGTTTAATTTGGTTGGTCATAATGGAGTTTGGTGTTTGGATAAGATATTGGCTATGTGTATATAAAAAAAATATAACGGTTTGTAGTAGCTGACAACTACTTTCCTCTACCTGTTCAATGGAATTAAAGGTGTAAATTAATTTTATTTCCAAATAAAGATGTCACATACTTCATTTCATTTTCTTTTATATGTATGGTTCTGAGTTATTGGTCTTTCAACGTTTATGGTGGGTCCTTCTAGCTTTTGAAACTTTTATAAGGTTCTGTTTTTTTCAACAACATTTACATTATATATTATGGAGGTTTTTTTCCCCTTTAATTAAATTCTCAGCCATTAGGTGTTGACTTGTAGTGTATTGGATATGCAAAGATAATGGAAATAGGTCAAGCTTGAGTAATTAGGAAAAGTATAGGTTGATTTTGGCTTTTTTTTGTTGTTGGTAACAATAGTCGCAGTGAAACTTGTGACTATAAAGGTGTATATATATATGACCTAGCAAATGTGTTGAAAATTGTGGAAAACCTTCTCAGTATATAGTGTCACGTTATACGCTCACTTTCATCAAACGTTGATTTTATAATTTTGAAAAACATGTATGGAAATTCTCAAGAGCAGAAGTAACTAAAGTAATACAAAAATTCAGAAGATTTGTTAGAGTGGAACAATTTAAGAAACAATTGAAAGGTAAAATAATCTCAAGAGTGGAAGCAATAACTACAACAATTCAAAGAAATTACAACAAATAAGAAATGTTATTTTTCAGATAAAAATGACTTAACCAAACACATGATGCTTGACATTCAGAATTAAAGACATTTTGTGATCTTTGTATTATTGTCAACCAACATATATTGCAGTAAACAAACTAAACTAAACTTGGATCAATGATCTCTAAGATAATATACACATAGTCCACTGCTTCCCTCTTCCCCTGGGTGATCATCAACTGATATCTGAGCTAATCGTCGTTGTTCTTTAAGAAGAAGAAGAAAAAAAACAATTAAATTTGTGTTTTTAAAGTTATAAATATGTGTATACTTCATTCTTAAATTTTTGTGATTATTAGCATAATTCAAACCGTAATTAATATACATTCCTTTTCTTTTTTATAAAATCGGAAGTAATTTAAAAGGGTTTAATTTGCTCATTAAAATAACTAATTTTATTTGTTATATTTAAAAATAAATTTTCATATTTTATTAACAACATTTTTTATATATCATTAATAAATGTTTTGTTGCAAATATTGTAAATAAAAACAATTACCATTGGAAGATGCATGTAAATGCCTTGTTGAGATGACAGTGGTGGAGAAGAGAAGAAGCAGAAGACCCAACACATTAGCAACTATTCTTGAGAAGTGCTTCTTGGAATCCATATTTAATAAACGTCTTTTAATTAATTATAGAAACATTTTAAAAATAGCCAAATAAATTAAAACATTTATCTATTATAGTAAAATTTTAGATTATATAAACGATAGATATGAGACTTCTATAACTGTCTATTGATACTACCGATAGAAGTATAACAATATCTATCAATGTCTATTATTCATAGAATCTAAAATTTTGTTATATATTGTAAATATTTGGTCAAATTTGCTATTTTTATAATTCTTCTTAAATAATAATTACATATTTATTTGTTATTATGTGGTTTGTGATTTGATAAACTATATATTATAAGAGTAAAATCTTAAAATGTAGATATTAATAAAGTTGGAGAGGTTAGATCTATTATTACATGAAGTCTATCGTTGATATAAAATTATATATTACAAAACATAAATTATTGAGATAAATTAAGCCTTTTGTTTTCTACTTAGATAATATCATATCAATTATAAATGCATAAGAAAAAGAAATATTAACAATATTTGGACATAAATTAATTTTCTATTAATTATATTGTCTTTTTAAAAAAAAAAAAATTAAAAATCATTTTTTTTTAAAAAAAAAAGTTAATTTAATTTAATTTTGTTATTTATTGAAAAATATATTTTAGATTTGGAAAACAACTTGTGGGTTCGGCACTTGAGCCTCAATAATTGCATCTCTAATTTATTGATCTTAATATATCCTAAAAATAAAAAGTAAACAACGCCTTGATTTCAATTACGGGTTTCTTTTGTTCCAATAATTACTCCCATATCTTAAACATAAATGAATAAATACAAGAAAACTCAATTAATAACATCCACTTTTTAAAAAAAGTTGTGGTAGTGTGCAAAGTTTATAAATATCAATGTCAACGTTTTAATTTTAGAAAAATTACTATTGAAATAGAAATTATTACAATGAAAAGTTCAAGAAAATAAAATTGTTTATATAAATGGTGTTTTAGTGCTTATTTTTTATGTTTAGTAGATTTTTCCTACGAAATATCAAATTTTTTCTTACATCATTATTCACTTTATGAAAATGTGGAAATGTTGATGTAATCATTGATATAATTTTGATGGAAATTTAATAATATGAGAAGCCGGGGGTGAAACCTCATCTCATATTTTTGAAGTTGAAAGTAAAGTTAGTTATTTTTTCTTTTCCTTTTTTTATTTAAAAGAAAAAATAAAAGAGTTCAATAGAAAACACCATAACGAATAATTAGGAGAAAGCCGAAGGGTGAGTTTGCAACCCACTCGTCCCTCACCCTTTGACCTAAGGTCATAATTTATAGGCCTCGTTAATTGTCAGTTGAACTATGTTATATTGGAAGTGAAATGTAGTATTCTATATTTAATTGAAATGCTTTTCTTAGAATAATTGTAATGAGTAATACTTTTAAAGTTAGTAATTAAGTACATATAGTAACATTTTTAAAGGAGGGTAAATAAGTCATATATATATATATATATGTATGGTTTATCACCGATAAACTTTGAGTATATTTGTAAATTTGTTGGCACCGTCTTATTTTGTTAATATTTGATTGCTACGTTTTTCATTGTTTTTTTTTTAATTAATTAGCAGCCAACAAAATTTCAAGCAATGGACCATTAAACATTAAATTAAATTTGAAAATTGAGCACTAATATATTTATTTGAAAGATACACATAACCTTCAAGCATTATTCACATATAAACAGCAAAGGAAAGAGGATCGCAAGAGATGAACAAAATGGCTTCTGATAAGAAGCACTTAATAATCTTAGCAACTCTCTTGTATCTTATGCTTTTCCTGTCAACCTATGGGGCAGCAAGGATCTTGGATCTAAATGGTACATTTTCTCAATATTTTTATTTTTATTTTTTCTTTGGCTAACCAAGATCCATGAAAAGTTTATAATTTTATGTTTTGATTAATTTTTCTCAGGAAGTATGAAGGTCCGAGAGATCAAGGTTATTGTAGTAGGACGACGAATTGTACGACGAGATTTGGCACATGGAGGAAATTATGGCCCGGGGGTTCAGTGAGATATGATGTTATAATTAAACTAGTTTTCTTCGAGTTTCCTTCTTCTTAAATAACTTGAAATGTAGTGCAAAGTTATTGTTAAAAGCTCGATAACAATTCGGTTTGAAACTTCTTTTTTTCAAGTACTAATAATTTTAAAGAAGAAAATAATAAGCATATATATGTATATATATTAGAAAGGATGATTAGTACTTCTTGTTTGTTAATTTGTTTTGAAATATATATGATGTTGATCTCAATTGCATTAATATAACATTATTGTCAAAAGAAAAAAAAAAATTGTGATTGTTTTGTTGAAAAACATGTTCTTTTTTTTTTTACTTTAATTTTCTTTTGAGGCAAAAAGAATAGGTTTGTTGGTAGAAACCAATTAAAACTAATATGTATAAGTTAATATACTAGAGAGAGTTGATTTTTCCATTTGAATGCAATAACAAAGATGCAATATTATTCCACTTGACAATATTTCTTAAGTCTTAACCATCTATCCCTATGTAGTTTTATTAATATTCAACGCCTTGAGTTTATAATTATTGATTAATTTACATATATAGAACAAAACGTGAAAATATCTACTTTAACAAAAAAAAAAAAGTCCATCAAGTCATTCTTGTTGTTTTATAAATTCCTAATTTGTCTTTGTTAGTTTTGAATAATTTCACGGGAAGAAGTATTGAATTCGTACGCATCTTCTCTTCATGTTATTACTTCTCCATTTCATATTTTCATTAATTTGTATTCGCGATTTCTTCATCTCCTCTTCCAGAATTTCTTCCTTCTTCATCATTTCTCATCTTCTTCTTTTTTTCTTTTCATTTTCTTTTTCACAATATGATCGTGTACCAAAATCTAAACGACCAGTTATCTATTCTATATAGATAAGTGATAGATCTAAACAATCATATCATTTACCAAGATCGTTTAGATATAATTAGTACACTCGTGTCTATCTCAGATAGATAAATGATATACTCAAACGATCGTTTACCAAGATCTAAATGATCAAATTTTAAACTATATTATAAGATCGTTTAAATTAGAAACATTTTCACACTCGAGTTTGATAGATTAAATCGTGGGTATTTTTTTTATTTCACGTTGTGGACTGCAGATATTATTTTCTCTACGATGTAAATATTTTTTGCGTTTACTTTTTATTTTTTCAAAAACCCCATAAATATTTTACTAATATTTTTGTGGGTCTTCAATCAATCTTAATTAGAGCCACCTTTTTGTGCATTTAAGTTCTAATAATCTAAACTACGTCATGAGCACAAGATTTAGAAACAACAATAATCAATCTAGGGCCAATAGATTAAATAGTGCATGAATGTTCATTCATTCAATCAATTGGTCTAGATTGATTAATTTATTTATAAATATAAACACTAACAAATACATTCATCTAATCAAACTATAAAAAGTTCAAGAAAATAAACTACCACAATCAAATTAGCTAAAATTTATTTTTTTTTTAAAAAATATTATAGAACAACAGAGATAGTTGTCCTTATTTATATATCCAAGATCATCCCTTTATTTAACCAATGTGAAACTTTTGTCGAGTTCACAAAATAAATAAAAAAAGAAAAGGAAAATAACAAAAAGTTGCCCGGTATGTCAATCCATCTTCTTGGCTCAACCACTACAATCTCGAGCCTTGAAAATTCCTTTCCTTCAACTCTAAGGTCATCTCCAACCCCTTAAATGAAATATTTTCATTTTAATTTGTCTAAACTTTTGCTCTTAAAGAGAGGGCGCGGTGGCATTGAGACCATAGGGCGTAGCATCTCGATGCTATTCCGAATTAGTGTCACATGTCTTATGCACTTTGCTATTGGGAGAAATTTTGCTTTTTATTTCACTTGTGTTTCTTTCTTCAGAATTTCAATGTGTTTTTCTCCATTCTTTTCTAATTGACTCGATTTTCTTTTTATTAGCATTTACTTAATTTCTTTAAAACAAACAAATATATGTGGATGAAAATTAAACAAACCAAATTAAGTGTGAAAACAAAACAACAAATAACTCTTAGAAACAGCACATAAAATGTGAAATAATATATCAACAACACTTTTATTTTATAAACCATATCATATTAATATCCAATCCTCTAATGTGTTTTTTATTTTATTTATTTAATGATTTTGGTCATTTGAGACACTTTATTCTTGGGCCGAGGCATTGCCTATAAAAAGAAGTGTTGATAAAGTCCTCCATTTATTATGACATAAAAATCATGACACAAACCCCAACATCAATTCTTTTAAATTTCTTTCCCTAACAAGCTTCCACAACAATTAAGCTTATGAATATATTTTTCAATGTTGTTGTTCAACAAGGCAAAGTTTAAAATATCCATAAAGTTTTATAAAAATAAGTAAACATGTCTATTATTTATGTTGTACTTATGTTTCTATAATATTTGAAGTTTATTAATGTACATTATTTGATGTTTATTTTCTTTTTTAAGACTCTTAGTTAAATTTGATAGTATGAAGTTCCATCTCAAAACCAATTGACAATAAAAGAAGTAGCCCCTCTATATTATATGAAGGATGAGTCCCTTTGATTTTTTCAATGTGGGACTCTCAACTTCTCCAATAAACACACATGATGTGTTAAAGTGAGGTGAAAGATTCAATACTCCAACCCACTATTATTGTTTTGTACTAAGAAAAATAATTTATTAAGACTGAACAAAGGTATATAATATAAAGTTGAAGGATGGGATTTTGTTATCAGTTTTAGGCCTTTCTCATTAGCAAAACACAGCTGATCCATCATGATTTGAGAAGACGGAGTATCCATAAATGGTATAGCCTTGTAAAACACATCAAATTCAAAACTTGAGTTTGGTGGATCATTAATTGTTGAGAATTACTCCATACTTTCTCATGAATATATGCCTCAACACTTTTTCTTTTTTCCTTTTTAAAACACATTCTAATGAACACTTGTTGGAATGCATGTTCATTCAAAAAGGCAAACCAAGCCTAAAGATTATTTATGATATGATCCCTCAATGCAGAAAAAGCCTGTTGAGTTTTTAAATTCCACAACACAAAGTTGGCCAACAACCTCCCATATTAACTTCTTTCTTGCCTTTGTTGATACCCCCAAAAAATTGCTTCAAGCACTATAAAAAATGGCTTTGGAGTACCCCAAATTTCTCCTTTGTAGAAAAACCCAATGGAAATCACTACTCGATTCGGCTTTGTGGTTTTAGCTTTCATCTCTTTCTTTTCATCTCTTTCTTATTCTTTGCCTCTTTCGACAAATGGGAGATGGATTGTCGATTCGGCCACCGGGCGTCGAGTGAAGCTTGTGTGCGTGAATTGGCCTTCTCACACGCAAAGCATGTTAATCGAAGGCCTTGATCGCAGACCGTTGAAAGACCTAGCAAATGAGGTAGTGCGATTGAGGTTTAATTGCGTGAGGCTCACGTATGCAACTCACATGTTTACTCGATATGCTAATAGGACAGTTGAAGTGAATTTTGACCTTCTTGATTTGAGAGCTGCTAAGGTGGGGTTGGCTTTGCATAATCCGTTTGTATTGAATATGACCATTTTTGAAGCTTATGAAGCTGTGGTTGATGTGCTCGGGACCAGTGGTTTGATGGTTATAGCTGACAATCATATTAGCCAACCAAGATGGTGTTGCTCTCTTGAGGATGGAAATGGTTTCTTTGGAGATCGATATTTTGACACGGAAGAATGGTTGGAAGGTCTTCGTTTGGTTGCCAAACGATTCTACAACAAATCAGCAGTACGTAAATTCAATCTTGTACTTTTGAAATGATTTTTCTGAAGTATGAAACAAATACAAAACATAGACACATACACATTTTTATAAAAGTAAGTTACAAGTATAGTTCATTTGTTAAATTAAAGATTAATCCAAATATTTATTAAAATAAGTTAGGGGGGACTCGTGGGTACTCGGTTTGAGTTGTATTAAAGTACTTTTTAGACCCAACTCTATTCAACCATAAAATATATTTACGCTGGTTTGGTTCAGGTTCCTCAAGTCACTCAAGTCATTTATTTATCAAATTGGGTTCTTAATATATATTTAGAAAATGGAAATAGAACTAAAAAGTAATTAGTAAGTAAAATTATGTCTTTCTTTGATAAACTTATGGGACTTTCACCTTCACGTCCAAACAGGTGGTAGCAATGAGCCTACGTAATGAACTCCGAGGAGCAAGCTCAAAATCGAAAGATTGGAACAAGTACATAACACAAGGAGCAACAACAATCCACAACATAAACCCAAAGATCCTGGTAATCATTTCCGGTCTAAACTTCGACAACGATCTAAGATGCCAAAGACAATACCCCTTGCAACTAAACAACCTACACAACAAGCTAGTATTTGAAGTACACTTATATTCCTTTAGTGGAGAGTCCCAATCAAAGTTCATCCATAACCCACTCAACAAAATTTGCTCAAAGATCATCAATGGGTTTGTGGAGAGAGCTGAGTTTGTGATGGAAGGAGCTGAGGCAGTTCCTTTGTTTGTGAGTGAATTTGGGTTGGACCAAAGGGGAGTTAATGAGGCTGATGACAGGTTTTTGAGTTGCTTTAGTGCTCATCTTGTTGAGAAAGATTTGGATTGGGCATTATGGGGTTGGCAAGGGAGCTATTATTATAGACAGGGTAAAATAGGACCCGAAGAAGTGTTTGGAGTTTTAAATTACAATTGGAGTGATGTTAGAAACCCTCTTTTTTCTCAGATGTTTCAACTCTTGCAAACCATGTTACAAGGTATGACGATTTTGTTTCGGCTTTCTATTTTATCAAACGATTAAGTTCATCTATTTTTCACGAACCACAAGGGACATAATGAAATTTAAAAAATAAGCTTTTGAATAAAACCTACTATTTTGTGTGATCTCTTTTTTCTTGTTGTTCTTTCTATCCATAACTCTTAAACAAGTTTTAAAATACTTTTATCATTAGTTTTTTATATAAATTGATATTGTTTTAGTTCAGAAATACTTCTAAATAGTTAAAATTAATATCAATAAAGCTCCCTTCAACTATAATTAAAAAAATTAAAAATTAAAAAAGTACTCTTAATATCCCGCATATGAACAAAAACCCGTTAATATTTTTATATATGACTTTATAACTCAAGCTCTTTATGATTAGGTAATAGCAATTGTGGTAGTACTTTTAGTGCTAATAATTAAGTGTATAGAAACATTTTAAGAGAATTACGACTATAGTAATATCTATCAATGATAGATCCTATCGTTGATAGACTTCTACTAATAATAAAGTCTATCCCTTATAGGCTTTGAGAGTTAGACTTAAATTTTACTATAATATATAAATTTTTTTCCATTATAATATATTTGTAAATATTTTGAATTGATTACTATATATTTGTAACTGCTCTATGAGATTTACAGATCCGAATTCCAATACCTCAAACACTTACGTAATGTATCATCCACAAAGTGGGCAGTGTGTCCAAGTGCAAGACATGAAACATATGCAAATTTATCTCAACAATTGTTCAAATGCAAGCCATTGGAGTTATGAAGGAGATGGAACTCCAATAATGTTGGCATCCACTAATTTTTGTCTAAAAGCCAATGGAAATGGGCTTCCACCATCACTCTCAAGGGATTGTTTTGGTGAACAAAGTGTTTGGACAGCCATTTCAGATTCTAAGCTTCATTTGGCCACACTAACAAAGCAAGGCAATAATGGTATGTGTTTAGAGAAAGAGAGCTCAAATTCTAGTAGGATTTTGATGAGGAGTTGTGTTTGTGTTGGTAATGATTCAAATTGTTTACAAGATACTCAAGCTCAATGGTTTCAACTTGTTGTTACAAATACTTTGTAAATTGTTCACATGGGGAGATGAAACGATGAAATAAGAGGGATTATTTAGTTTCAATTATTTGTTTCATGAGGACTTTTTGCCTTTTCTCTTCAAGTATTTTAACGTATACATATCTTGATTTTGAGTTTGATTTTTAAGTAACTTTTTTCGTCTTTGTTCAAGTGTATCCAAGTATTATTCACATTTTAATCCACCATTAGAGATTGAGTTCCAAATAAGTCCTAAAAATAAAACAAAAACAGAGTTCCAAATACATTCCTTTTTCAGATAAATACTACATGTTCTGTTTTGATGATAATCTTACTATACAACATCCCTCAGCTAACCTACACAGCCAAATGCTAAGGAGCAACAAATTTCCATAACCTTCTAAAGTTTCCACTCTCTAAGTACTTCTTCATGTCTTCACAAGCTCACCAACTCACAAAAGTTGCTTGGAGACCGGTTATGAATCATGCATACTGTCGTCGTGCGTACGTGTCTTCGTGAACGAAAACAGGTTGCTGAGTGTTTTGTGGTGGAAATTGAGGCTGCCCCAAAGCAATGCCTTGAGCTGGAGCAGAATTCCCCCACAATGGGCTATTGTTTTTTGCCAAATTCAAAGTGAGGTAATAGACTATTGCCAATAAAACACTTGCAAGTGACAGAATGGCGCCTCCAGCAAAGACTCCGGGTTTCACGACATAGCAGTAATAGTAATAATTACCAAAGTACATAGTTCCTCCACCGTGCTGATCGTTAAGGGCAGCACCAGTCAGCAATAACAAGAAAGCAATTACGAAACTGAACCTGAAAATTCAACCGAATGGAATATGACATCAAGACTTACTAATGGTGTAAAACATACAAGATTATGAACTTAAATTCCTCAAAATGTGTAGGACCGTGTAATAAATTTGAAGTTGTAGCAAACAAAAACATCCTTCACAGCATATGCTGACTTGAGAGAAGATGGAGAGAAGGGCAAAAGAGTAAAATAGCTGCTTCTAAAGTAAAAAATGTTTATTACTGACAATCATCACCTCCCCTTCAAAATAAAAGGATGACCACTTAACGATAACCCATTCCAATGCAGGTTCTGCCTCTCACAGTCATGGACCGATGGTAAAGTTACACGATACAGGAAGTTAGGATACCCCCTCCTAGGTTCTGGGTCCAGACCCCATGTGGAAAAATTAATAATTGAAACCCCTTGTGGTTATTTAAAGTTGGTTCCATTTATATTCTATTCTGTCTCAAAAAAGGTTACACTAATCTAAGAGACTATTTCATTTGTGAAATGAAACATAGAAAAGAATTGGGCTAGAGAACTTAAAAGAAAGGACTTACTATACGAAGGCTTTATAGTGTTTACACCAAGAAGCAATTAGAAAAAAATACGCTCAACTAAGATCTTGAAAGATTTGCCTTTGCTCCCACAGATTCTTTCTAACCTTCCTAAACACAAGGACTTGAAAGCTTTTCTTCTTATCCTACTGATTCTTCCTACTCGCACAAATACCAAATGAATGCCCTTAGTAATTACGCCAAAGAATTTTAGCTTCCTTAGGTAAATAGATAGCCATCTAGAGCGACATGACATCAAACAGAGCATGGATTTTGTTTGATGAGGGGAGATCAGGCCAGGGCCAAAATTACTGAAAATATTACTCCTACGCCAAATTAAAACACGAACTCCAGCAGTATTACCCATCAAGAGCTTTGCTTGGTTGGGTGAACACTGTAGATTGGCTTCTAGTTCGCTGGGGGTGTGTTGTTTTTATGGAATATTTTGGGGGGGGGGGAGATGAACAATGGAGGGTTCGGAGGGAAGGGTATGGACCCTCGTGAGTTTTCACATGTCACTTTGCGCTCTAATATCAAAGCTTTTTTGTAAATTTGTAATTATTCTCTAGGGAACATGGGGGGGGGGGGGGGGGGGGGGGGGGGACCAACGATGATTGAAGAGTAATCTTGGGATACAACCAGTTAAGTTCTTTCAAACTTTTAGGACTATGTCAGGCCAGGTTTTGACAGAAAATTTGAGGAAAAAAGATGAGAATTTGATACCAGAGAGGGGAAGGGTGGGGGATTAGTCGATGGGAAGTGACTTTCGGAGTGGAGCGGAGATCACCCTTCTAAGGCTCTAACTCTCATACTTCATTTATATTCTAACTCGATCAGTACATCAATACCAAACATTTTCATATTAGTGTAGAGTATAAAACAAGGAAAGCTGAGGAGAGAACAAATTTATTACGAGAAGAAAATTGGCGACTGATGACATCTTCACTGTATCCCAAAGCTAATTCCCTTCTTCCTCAAACAATCCTACAACCCACCCACCTGTTAGCTAACTGTCATAACTCATAATGAACCATTAACCATTAACCATTCAATAGACAGACCAGATGACTAATGAGTTATACTACTGCCAGAAAAAAATCAGCAACTTCCAAAGTATTTGTCTAGGTGCAACTAAATCCAATTGGGAGATGAGATGAGTATTCTCTACCAGTGAAGTGCATAATGAACTTCAGAGATTACTCAGGATGGGGAGAGCATTAGGCATCTAGAGAAAAACAGCATAAATACTGATCAAATTTGACCAAATTCGCACCCCAATTCCTGTTTGACTATCAAATGGAAAGGTATTCTGAAATTCAACAACCACCATCATTTCCAACTATTTCAAAAGTCAGGCCTAGTGTTAGCTCAAATTCACAACTCAAGGAATGGCATTTGACAAAAATTGTTTCGCCAGTTAGAAAGATATGTAACTGTATTGTATAAAGATGGAATGTTAATTCAATTAGAATGGTTCATAGACCCCTTACCATGAAATAACGAAGCTCAAGAGTGCTATTTTCCAATTAGGATTGGAAGGATTGGGACTTCTTTTGCAACAAATGCAACCACTAGAAACATTTACAATTAGTTGAGCAATTAACAGAGAAATTGCAGCAGTTAAACCAAGACCCATTGCTGGACTTCGCGGATATGCACACTCAGATGTAGAGATAAACTGAACCTGAGAACCCTGTTAGAAAAATTGGAATCAATTTTTTGTTACTCCTTTTCATAGATTCAGGAAACAAATTTACAAACCAAGAACAATTAATGCCAAAACAATAGGTAATTACACCATCTAAATAATCAGTTCAAAGTTTTGACTGCAATTTATACAACCGTTAACTGAAATTGTTTTTTTTTTTTTTTTCAATACAAAAATCATGAAAATAATGGGTTCCTAATCCATTCAAACTGATATCCAAAAATAATAATGAAACGAATAAATGATCGCTATGGTTAGAATAATCGCAGTGTTCTTCTCATTATATGTAACGTCCCACATTTTCAAACGTGGTTAATTTCCGTCAACCAAAGTCTTCCTTTGAATTTCATCTTGATTAAGTAATTTAGATTGTGATGGATTAAGATCGACTTGTTGCTTGAAATAAACTATTGGTTTTAATTTGGTTGATTCACTTTCAATTATTAGATTTTGGAGCTAAATTTGTTTAATTGGAGGAGATAATTCATTTGTTTGGATTTCCTAAATTTATTGGATTCAAGGAATTCGAGGTTGGGCTAGGATAGAGTTGTTGGGCTTCATCTTGGCCTGAAAATTGACTTTGCCTTGTCAAAGTCAACTAGGACAAAAAAAGAGATATATATACATATGGATGCAGATGTATATATATTAAAATACTGTTTAATATTTTCGAAGAAGTGGGGCAGGAATATCAACTACAAGTCAGAAATATTTATTGTTCGTAGCCTTCCACTCATTTAGTCTGCCTCTCTGCTCCAACTCTTTCTGCTGCCTTCGATAAAGCTGACAATAACCTCACCAAATGAAGCAATCATTCCATATCAAAGGGTGGTATAGTTGAAATAATCCAAGCGGCCCTCTCCAATTTAACAATACACTACATGCCTCACTTCAAAACTCCAAAATCAATGAACAAACGATTGGGGACATTTTAGGAATTTTTTCTGGTACATCCCAGAATGAGAAAGTAAGCTTACCTTAGTAAACTGGCAAAGGTGCAGCTGCCCACCTAATTTGGACGACATTAGAAATTTAATGGAAAGAAATCAGGCCCTTCCATCCAAATGGATCTGGAGGTATTTATATGAGAAATCCTCCCTATGGGAAAAATAAAATTAAAAAAAAAAAAGTAGAAAACATTGTGTCTAAAATATTGAGCACAAGGCTCTGACTCTTGGTCAGAAAACAAGCCTTAATGACGCAAAGGACCATGAGCTGATTGAATTTCCTAAATCTGATGGAGGCTAAACAAACCTTGATATAGAGTTGAGAGGATATCAATATCAGCTTCCAGCATGACAACTAGACAGCCAACACTCTATTGACAGTGGAGTACCGCGATTTCTAAGCTTTATCCAAAAGAGCTTAGCTCAACCAGCATCTATATGTAGTGAGGACTAAGAAGTTTGTTGTTCAAATCCCCCAACTCCCATAGCTTACATAATGTGTTAAGCAGCTACATATTCTTGGAATTATTTCTAGAAAAACAAGACCTACCATCAATCTAGACTCCCTTTTGTCCCCTTCCCCTCCCCTCAACCTCAACCTTGCCACCGCTTCTCAGATGATGCCAACTGTTCACTTCCTCCCTCCTTCGCCCACCATCCTCTATCTCTCTCTCCTAATTCCTCTTGACTCTAGAAAGTAAAAACTTTCCATCCCGATCCCTAACCTAGACTTCAACCATCTGCTCATTGCATTGTCATCTATTCGGCTTTGCAGCTGATCTCACAACCCACACTCATTCAACCCATAACCCACAACCATTCAACCCAAAACCCATCACCATTCACAACCTGCAACCTGACCATTCGTGACAGTCTTCTTCTGTCTTTGCCAGTAACCATTCATTGATGTGATGAAATTGAATTAATTGAGAGATAGTTACAAAAAAAAAACACCTCCATCGACTAGAAAGGGTGTTTAGAATAAAATTACAAAAAGGGGACAACTTGCTCCAAGTAAAAGGTAGTAGAGAAACAGATTCAATAAAGTAGCCTACGTTCTGTTTTTTCTCCATGACGAGCAGGAGAATAGGGGTATTAAAGAGGTTTTCCCATTGATCTAAAACCCCATTCCCCACTGGGGTCCACTTACATGGAAGAATAAAAAAAATGATTTAAAACAGAACAAAGACTAAAATATGAGAAGGTCCACTTTAAAACACCACTTAAACGCCAATGAGAAGGATCAAAACTAGAAATCACCGAATCAGTGATCAAACAAATAGGGAATTAAAGGAGGATTTTCATGGAAAATAATCAATTTAGAACCATGACACATTATAAACATGAACAATACTCATGAGTGAAGGAAACTTAGTAACATGAACCACGCCATGAAAAAGGAAAGACTCATCAGATACAAAACTCGACATATTAATTAAGATATGAAAAAGAGTCTTTAAAACAGTACCATATCCAATATTATAACCCAAAAATGTATTCAACAATTAGAGTCAAATCATCATCCAAAGCCAATTTTACACCAGCGGCATACAAATATAATGCTTGAGAAACAAATACGAAAGGAAAACAAGGAGTTGCTATCCTAAGAACCGCTGTCACACATTGTTATCAACTCCATACATTCTCTTTCCTTTTACACAATTGTGGGTGTCCAGACCAACTTAAAAATGCTTGATTAATCCCACAAAATAATTACCAACTGCAACATTTTGTGTCAAGCGACACAAAAGACACCTTATAGTCTAGGTCAATAAACTAATGGGAGTCTCTGCTTTCTCCTTTCTAAAGCCACAAATATGGGACATTTTACAACTCAATTTTCTTAATTCCTTTATTTAGTTCGGACCTCCAAGCTTCAATAGACAGAAGGAAAAAGAAGAAAAAGACAAAACAGAGGCAACATTGATCTCAAGCACCAATCTAAACCACAAGTTGTATATTGTTTCAGTGAGAAACTATCCAAAAAAACATGAGAAAAATTGAAAAAGGAACCCTTAAATTTCGAAGTTTCGAACAATCAAAATATCAACAGAACTGCAACTATTCCAATAAGATGCATTGCCATCTAAAGTTCACGAAAGACCTTAACAAGAAAAAGAACTTCCCCCCTTCCATTTTCCTTATTAATTTCATCAGCCAAGAGAATGGTCGAGAAATACAAGAGAAACCCACAAACAGAAACCCAAATGCAAGTGAAAATCCAATGTTAAAAAGAACAAACGAAAGAAAACTAAAGATGGGTTCAAGCAGAAATAAAAGAAAAAATGACCTTGATTCGTGTAGCTTCAGCAACAAACCCAGTAACAGCTGATAAAATTCCCAATAAACCCACAACAGAACACACCACCAAAACCTTTCTCTCCATCCCTTTTGCTCTCTAATGTGGAGGAGGACTGATTTCTTACAGAGTCGCTCAATGGGAAGTCTCAAAAACCCTTTTTTTTGTTCAAGAACTTGTGGGTTTTTGTTGTTGTATTGGCCAATCTTTGGGTGTTTGCTTTAAAGCAATAGCAAGAAAACGTAAAGTTGGTGTTGCGGTGTCGAAGAGAGTGGATGGTACACCAAAGCAGATTTTAACTATGCACAACTTCGAAAGCTGACGACTGCTTTTTTTTTTTTTAATACTTTTTCTTTATATGTTCCCCTGTTTTGTTATTCTTGCTTTTGCATTGCATATTCTTTCTTCTTTCCTCTTTTTATGAACCACATTTTTCGTTCTTTTACAGCAACAAAGTTTATGTCTATTTAATCTACAAGATTAACAATAAGACATTGAAACTTCACTATTTTTTTCACTAATTTTGGTATCGTTTCTTACGGTCGTCATTTTACATTCTCTAGCATGTTGTCCAATGTATCACTATTATCTAATACTTATTATTGCTATCATCTTTGTCACATTAAAATTCAAAACGGTAGATTTATAGTCTTGTCGTAATGCACTATTGTCAACACACTCATCATCTGACATTGTTGGTCTACCACATGCTACCCAATAGCTTAAATATGAGAAACACTCCAAACTAGAACTAAAGTGTCCAAATCAATCTCTTTCATTCAAGTATAGTACATCCTTGTTCCATCTCATAGTTTTACTTTAAAATGACTAGAAACAAACTAGTTGTCAAATTTGGTCTAATTTTCTTACAACAATAAAGGGGGATTTCTAGCCAGAGCAAACTTCCAAAATTAACAACAATGATTAATTGAGTCAATTATTTTTTAAAATAACTCATATGTTGGACTTTAGTCTTCAACTTGAATTAATCGAATATCAGCTAAAGATTATGTTGCGACAAACAAAAATTATTGATAACCAACACAAGTGACTAGCAATTTTGTATCATTGGATCTATAAGGAAAATACACAAGTAATTGAAATCTATAATCAATGATGGCTAAAAGACAATTTCTCAAATTTATATCCAACAACCATTATCAGAACGCAACCAACACGTCTTTTTCTTAGAAGGGCTTCCATTAAAATTTTATTTCCTCAAGAAAAGGATCTTATACAAGTGAATCAAATATAATTTATAATATTAACATATGTGCAGCTCGAAAATGTGAGGACAAAAAGATCAAGGTTAAAGAAATGGAAATAAGAGGGAACTATGAATTAGGAAAATGATAAATGATACAAGTTTTGGATATAATGGAATGAGTATCACTGAAGGCCATAAACAAGCAATGCTCCAACAGCTCCAATGCCAGCAACGAAACCAGCAATGACACCAATTGGAGGCAAACCTCCTCCTATTGCTTTTCCTGTGCTCACATCATATTTTGCAAACCTTTTCTTTGGTGCTCTACATTGAGGGCATGCATATCCATCAGGCTGCACCATCCAAACACAACCCATTTAGTTCAAACAACAAAACGAAACTCAGTAGAGTTTCAAAACTTTGACTTCTGCGTTGATGATATATGTTTAATAGCACAATTAAGTTTACTCATGTTTTGAAAGAATTATACAATCCAGACTATGCTTAAAAAACAAACACATCCAATATAGCCTTGTCAAATGACATGTGACTCGTCTCACTTGAGTCAACCTAACCCCCACAGCACATCCATAGGCATGGCTCAAGCCCGATGTAGTATTACTGTTTGATTAACTTGACTTAGCCCACCTCGTTATTACATATAATCTACCTCTTTGGACTTGTATTAACAACGTCATTAGCGACCAAATTTGAGTATATATTGTTATTCACATATTATGTAGATGTAGAATAATACAATAACATCCTTACTTATCACTATTAGCAACCAACATTTTCTTTTAGATGATATGGATATACAAGCTAAGGCATCATCTTATATTAACAAGTTATTCTTTTTTCAGTTCGACAGTTACAGAGTGGAGATCAAACCCTTGATTTCTGAATTAGGAATTGATGTCATATCCACTAAAGTATACTCTGACTATCTGATCTTAACTTAGTGAAAATGGTTTAAAAGAGCCGAGATCAAGACAAACCTGCTCGTCGAAGGGTTTCGATAGGGTGTAAATATATCCACAATCCAGGCATATGTGAGTTGCTTTAGCCTGTACAACACATAGTAATGCAAAAACCATGAAGCTAAAGCCTAAAGATGAAGTAAATTTAATACAAAAGGTTACATTATAATGGCTGAGTGATGGTTTACCTTTTGTGCATCAGTAAGTTTTCTTCCAAAGCGAGGTGGCGCAGGTCTCTTTGGGAGTCGTTTAACATCCACCTCAGCACCTCTGTTTTAACAACATTTTACAAATTAATATACATCATATATTGTTGTGAAGTTTTCTTAAAAAGTTAGTAAGCTTTCATTAAAGTTTACTGTTATTTATTGCAAAAGAAATGTTTCAGGGTTGGATCAAATTCAGTGTCCTCGTGGTATTCTTTAATAACGATTTAGTCTGATTGTTGGATAATGATTTGTCTTTTGTTTGATTTTCTATTATTTCCTCATCCTGGTTTTATTTTTCTTAGGTAAACATTTTAACCCTATTCTTTTACGATTTTCAAAATGAAAAATACTCAAGTGCATCATGCATCATAGATACGTATCTTTATACATCTCACAAAGTTATTCAATTATGATTTGTCACACGACAAATTATTTCTATTTTTTTTTTATAAATATTTTAATCCATTCTTTACATGACTTGATAAGATATTTTAAGTATGTTCGTAGACTTAATTTTAAAGAATGAAAAATCCAAAAACCAAATTGTTATCGAAATTTTTCCTCGAACCAATATTTTCAAAAACTCACCCAATTTTTTTTTTTTTTTTTGAAAAAGATTGTTTTCAAAAATTTGTTTCATTTTTAAAATTTGGGGAATAAAAATTGCAAACAATAGAAAAAAAAGCGGTAAGGACTACAATAGTTGTAGAAGTTGATCAAAGGGTAGTTTTTTAAACAAATAAAATAGTAATCTTAAGGACTTCAACAGTTCTTTTATACAAAATCAAACCATTAAACAGAATATTGAATAATTCATGCCATTAACTAAGAACTTGGAAAGAGCAAAGCAAAGCAAAACAAAAAGTAGTAAGAAAGTGAAATCAAAGTTAAAGTATAAATAAGAAGAAGATGAAAGGAGAGGGAAAGAAACCTGCTAACAACGAAGTAGACAGAATCAGGCTTGGCTTGAATGGCAGTTTTGGTAAATCCCAACTTATCAGCAGGCCATAATTCATCTCCAAAGAAACTGCTTGTGTATAGAACTTGATCTCCTGATTTTAACCCTGCTTTTGCTGCATTCCCTCCCCCATCCACTGCCTAATCCAATATACAAAATTACCTCAAATTACAAATGCATCCAGGCAAATTCCACAATCTATGAAACCATCATAGAAAGATTTAGTTTCAATTTGATCTCTATGATCGGAAGAAAGTTAGAGTTTAGTCTCTAGTTTATAATTAGAATTTAATCTCTACGGTGTGATAGAATTTAATAAACTATAAAGACTATTTACAAGGTTTTATCAAACCATAAGAACTATATTCTAACTTTAAAATTATAGGTATTAGAGTCAAACTTTCTCCAAATTGTAGGTTTAGATGTATGGATACAAATACGATACACAAACAAGTTAGGACACGAACATGGTAAACGTTATTTTTCTAAATGTAGGATACAAATATGACAAGGGCACATTGATTTAAACATACATTTAAAAAAATATATAAGGAATAAATATATATTTCCTTTTTATATAGAAGAAAATTCA
This sequence comes from Cucumis hystrix, assembly GCA_025688845.1. NCBI lineage: Eukaryota > Viridiplantae > Streptophyta > Magnoliopsida > Cucurbitales > Cucurbitaceae > Cucumis > Cucumis hystrix. The sequence goes on along the minus strand of CM046891.1, from coordinate 12,529,015 downwards.
AAGCAAATGGACGGATACATATGTTTAAAAAATTAATTTGATGTATTACACAGCACTAGATGTTGCACTAGATGTTTGATATGTATTTAACAAGTGTTAAAAGTGTTCGAGACGGACACACAAATCAATGACCTCAGTTATAATTTATTGATTAGTTCTGACTTTTATAATAGCAAATTATAACAATAAATAAGTTTGAGAAAGACCATTAAAACAGTAAACTAGAAGTTTTCAGATGAATTTGTAAAAATAATTTAACAAAGTTCTAAATATACTCTGTTCTTTCAAGAAAACACATCTACAACCCCTCTTATTAGTAATCATAATTCATAAACGAAGTTAATCGGTATGGTCACATTCTTATTTCTCATTTTTTTTTTTCTTTTTCTTTCTTTGCACTCTTTTAATAAAAATAAAAATAGAATTGTGTACGATAACTAGTTATTTGTTATTATTATTTTTTATTATAAACGAAAATTAGATATGCATAACAAAAATTAGAAATAATCAACTAGAACTTAACTCAATTGGTATGTGCTTAATATCAAAAGACCTCGTTTAAATCTCTTTAACTCTATTGTGATAAAAAAGAAAAAGATACAAATAAGCAACTTCAAACTTGATTTTCGAATTTTTATATACTTTAGAAAAAGTTACAAAAAGTAATATAAATATAATTATTAAATACTTTTTTGAATTCTTTTTTTATAAATATTGTCCACGTCGATATCTCCATAATCTTTATTCTTTGGTTCAAAATACACAATTAGTTAATGATTTTTCCATATAATAAAAAGAATAAACAATAAGCAATCATCCATTCTTGATCACAGATTATCCAAACCCACAAAACAGCAAGAACGAAACCAAAAATTACTTACAGTGATGACAACACCACCGCCAGATTTCTGCCCCAAAGTAAGACCCAACGGCTTATCAACTTCAACCTCAATCGTCTTGGAAGCTCCGGCAGTCTTCGCCGCTCTAATTTGAAGCCCCTTCGACCGCTTACCGCCCTCGGCCTCTGTATTCTCCGCCGCAAACCAATGCGACACCCCCTTCTTAGCCTCCGCCACCGACAACCCTAGAAAAACGCTTTTCTGAAGAACAAACAATAACAGTCAGTAGAAAGCCCAAGCAAGGAATCGGGGATTTGGGTTTTATTTGGAATACCTGAGGGGTCGGTGAAACAGAGGGTTTTGGAGATGGGAAGTGAGGGGAAGATCTGATGGAGGATCTGGTGTAGGCGGCGGAGCAGGAGGAGGATGAGCTTGCTGCAACAATGGCGGATGACATTTTTGTGGAGATGGGGAGATTTGAAATTTGGGGGAAAATGGAGGATGATGATTGTGATATAAATATGGTGTGTGTTTATTGGGTGAGGAATGTGGTGGAGTTGGACACACTCATAGCCACACGCCTACTTCTTTTGCTCACCACTAACTTAACTGCTAAACTACACAATTTTTCAACTTGTTTTTAGTGTATTTGTTTGTGAAAAAATTACTTTTTTCTTAGTCCTCTAATTTTCAAGTTTGGTCTATGGAGTTTTTAACTTTGTACTTTAGTTGATGCCTTCTGAGAGAAAGGTTTGAAAACTATAATGGTATAGTTTTTTTCTGATATAAACATGTGTGAGTTGTTTTGGTGGAAGCATTGGTTTGATTCTCACAAACATACAAATTTGTTAAATGTATATGATATTTTCTAATTGATTAAAAGGTTATTTAAGGATGTAGCAAATTAGTACTTCACAGATTTAGAGAAAGCAACTCATATAGATAGAGTTTTGTCAGTTAAAATTCATTGACACTTTGTATATGAGTAGAATTCATCCATTAGAATACAAATATAGATTAAAAAAAAACAAAAAGGATCTCTCACCTTAGCACCGTGTCGCCTTGTATAAATAAGCACATCTATCAAGAGTACGAACGAATAAACCGAACATATAAGTTGTAGAATCAAAGATGTTTAAGCTTCTTCAATGGCTTGTTCTTCCCCTTGTTGCAACGTTAGCTTTCTTGTCTTTTAGTAGAGGAGATAATGTTTAGTATGATTCAAATGCCGTAATTATCAATGATGAACAACGCATTATGGTATTTTCGACTTCAATTCATTATCCACACAACACTTAAGCAATGTGAAATGATCTTATTCAAAAAGCTAAAGATGGTGGACTCGATGCAATCGAGACATACACATTTTTTAGGATCGCCATGAGCCTCAACAATGAAAATATGATTTCTCTAAACATCTAGATTTTATCAAATTCTTCCAAGCTTATCCAAGATGTCGCCCTCTACGTTGTCATGCGTATTGGTACTTACGTGTGTATTGAGTTTCCAATGTGGTTACACAATATGTCAGGAATCCAACTGCGAACTAACAATCAAGTCTACAAGAATGAAACGCACACTTTCACGTCAAAAATGTGTAAACAAGCTAACCCCTATGCATCATAAGGAGGGCCAATAATATTAGCTCAAATCGAAAATGAGTATAGAAATGTGATGACACCTTATGGAGATGCAGGGAAAGCATATATCAATTGGTGTACTCAAATGGTCGAATATTTGAATATTGGCGTTCCATGGATCATGTGCCAATAAAGTGATACCCCACAACCTATCATTGATACATGCAATGGATTCTACTGTGATAATTTTACTCCAAACAATCCTAAGATCGAAAAAATGTTCACTAAAAATTGGGTGGGATGGTTCAAGAAATGGAACGACAAAGACCTTTACAGAACTGCAGAAGATGTAACATTTTATGTGGCAATATTTTATCAATCTAGTGACGTCTTCATATCAATTATTACATGTATCATGTAGGCACAAACGTTGGAAGAACATCAAGAGGTTCATTCGTGACTATATCTTACGATTGCAATGCCCCACTCAATGAATATGGAAACTTGAATCAACCTAAATGGGAGACATCTCAAACAACGACTTCATGCTCAATCAAGTTGGCAGAGAAGATTCTCACTAGCGGCACACTCTTAGACCAAAATTTTAGTAACTTTGTAACTTTAATGAAATTCTCTAACCCAACAATGAGGGAGAGGTTTTATTTTTTAACAACATAGATGGCAAAAAAGATGTCAACGTAGATGTACAAGTAGATGACAAATATTTTGTACCAGCTTAGGCTATGAGTATTCTTGATAGTTGCAACAAGGAAGTTTACAACACTGTAAAATAAATTCTCAGACATCTATATTTGCGAGGGAGCAACATTAGAAAGAAAATGCACAACTTTAATTTTGTGGGTTCGGGCTCTAGAGCTTATGAAAGACACCCTACAAGAAAACGGTAAATTGGTGGCAAACCTTCTTTTGTAACAAAAAGGAGCCACGATTGATTTCAACAATTACTTGTGGTACATGACGAATGTTGACACCAATGATGCAACATCTTCACTTCAAAAATGACTCTCCAAGTGAATAGGAAGGGTCATGTGCTTCATGCTTTCATCAATAGAAGGTAAATTGGGTCGCAATGTAGGAGTAATAGTCAAAGTTTTGTGTTTGAGAAACCCATTCTATTAAAATCGAGAACTAACACAATAACTCTCTTTTGAGTGCCACAATTAGGTTGAAGAATTACTATGCATTTTACGATATGGTGCCAACAAGAATCGATGGAGTTCTATTTATCTAATTGGAGATGAAAATGTGACAACTGATTTCTCGTCAAATTTATCGTCTTACAAGGTTTGATTAAATGGAGAAATGAAGAAAATTAATTTACAACTCAATGTTCCCCCACGTAACAAATTAAAGTGTATTAAATCATAAAGCTATTGGAAGACGAATAACATGGTATTATAAAACTAGCTTTAAAACCCCTTACGGAAATAGCCTAGTAACCTTGGACATGCAGGGAATGGAAAAAGGTCAGACTTGGATAAATGGACAAAACATAAACAGATTTTGGCCTTCTTTCATTGCTAGCAATGATAGATGTAACACAACTTATGACTATAGAGGTGCATACGACCTAGCAAATGTGTTGGAAATTGTAGAAATCCTTCTCCAAGATGGTATCAGGTTCCAAGATTGTTTCTATCAAACAACACAAAACATGTTGATTTTATTTAAAGAAATTGGTAGAAATTCTCAACATATGTCGTTTAAACCATCACAATAGAAACTACATGTGAAAATACTAATGAAGCACCTTAAAGCTATCTTGTCAAGGAAGACATGTCATCTCTGAAATCCAATTTGCTAGCTATGAAAGTTTGAAGGAAAAATTTGGTTAGAAGCGAGACTCATGTGGGACGTGACAAACCATGCTATTTTAGTGGAAAAGGTTTGCATAGGGATGGCAATTCAAGCACTTTAATTTGCACAAAAAATTGAGTGATTCAAGCACACTATGCGCACAGAATTGGGTGCTGCGATGCTAATTTTTTTTTAATTTCTTTTCATTTTCGTGGACCGTGGGTATGATTTTTACTAATTCACAAACATAAGAGAAACTAGAAACTTGGACTTGGCAAACAGAAATAAAAAATCGACAAAATCATTTTAGTCCTCAAAGTTACTTGGCCTTGGCAAAATTCCATAACCAGCTATGGAAAATAGAAAGAACAACTTGATTTGATTGAACTAGAACAACTCTTGAACCCCAGCTTTGGAACAGACTTTCACTTCCCCAACTCTCCCGTAAATTATTAGTGAAATCTTTTCTACATCTACATTCTTAAAAGAAAGCCTTATCCACCTTTAATGGCGAAGGACTCATTTGGAAAATAGAAAGAACAACTTGATTTGATTGAACTAGAACAACTATAGAAGGGATAATGATTTTCAATATTTTTCTCGTTTAAACTTGTTTTACTCCCTCAACTTTGGACGAAGGATGAGAATAAAATCAAGAAAATCAAAATGGCAGATGAACCAATTCGTTGCATCAAAGTCAAGGGACATATACACAATTCTTAAAAATGGGCTCCCATTTGCAAGAAAAATGGTTCTAAGATTCAACTAAGACAGTGGTTGTTTTCATCAAATCCAATCCAAAATTGAAACACAAACTGCTAGCATTTTTATTATTGAACTGATGAACAAAAATTCAGACAAACTAATCGTTTACCTCATTTTTCCCTCCTCTCAAAAAACATCATGGAAAGAATAAAACAAACACAAAATCAATAACATGAGGCAAACCACAGTTTGAACCATGCCCAACGCTCTCTCTTTCTAAACTTTTAATGTCTCTTTTCCAATTCATCCACGGTCATTCTGTTTTCCGGCACTGGTTGTAAAGCAGTTCTCACTTTCACGCCACCTCCAACAACCTGTTTATTACAATAATCATGATGTTATTAAGAATTTAAATTCAGACTACAAATGCAAGTTTCATTATATTAGTTGTAAAAAAATTCAAGATGCTTACTTTTGTGTTGATGTTATTATTGTCCATCTTCTTATTGTTAAGTTGGAGTTTTTCCTTGAACAACTTCTTCAGCTGCCTTAGGCTAGTATCATTCTTCACCACAAACTGAATGAGCTTTGGGTTCTGTTCTTTTTCAGCTTCTTCTTCCTCAGCATCTGGGTTGTCCATTAGCAAACTAATAGCTTGTTCTTTAACGGGAGATTTGGCTTCTATTGTTGGCCTTGGGAATTGGTTTGCCAATGATTGAACTGCATTGTTGTTGGAGGATGTGGTAGTGATTTCCACCAAAGCTTCCTCACATTGAACAATGGCATTTGGGATTTCTGGTTGTGAGTCGATAGCTTCGACAGTTATGTCTTTAGGAAGAGTTTCTTCTTCCATTTTCCATTGGATCTTGACATCAACCAAATCATCAGAAACATTCTCAGGGAACTCCTCCATGGACTTGTTGATAATTGTATCTTCTTCAGCTTGAACGGAACTTTTCTCCATTTCTGTTTCCTTCTTGTCTCCTTCAATGTCAGCATCTGATGCTTCATTTCCGGTTGTGGGATCTGATTTGTAATCATTTTCATCTTGATCATCTTTCACTTCCAAAGATTCTTCATCACTGCTCAAGACATCATCTACATCAACTTCGGTTTCTTCTTCCACATTTTCATGGGGAAGAGACAGTTCTTCAGGAGAGTTATTCACGTGTTTTTTTTCTTCAACATCTTCTTCAATTTTATGTTCCAATTCACAGTTAGACTCATTTTGTTGAGATTCAAATTCCATACCAAATTCTTCTGCAATGCTCGATTTGTGAACTTCAATAACATCCAAGTCTTCAGTAGGCAGAGAAGATTTGTCAGATTCATTGATTTCCTCAGCAGAAATCTCCACAGAATCATCATCTTTCGAAACTTCATTTACTTTTTCATCTTCAGAGAAGCATTTCACATCCGAGTTAGCATGAGGTGCTGCAGAAATGTAAAGCACATACAAAAATATCAGCTAAATATTGATCAATACAGAGATGGAGAAAAATTATTGACGGTTATTCATACCCTCTGTTTGAGAATCACCAACGCTCTTTGCACTAATTACATTTTCATCAAAAGATTTTAACAGATCATCAAGAACAATTTCTGGTTCCTCCTCTGAGAGTTTTACTTCAGACCCCATCTCATTCTTCTCTCCATCATCAACTTCCACATTCAAATCTTCATCTAATTTGCTTTCGGATTCATCGGTTTTCTTAGACTCAGTTTCTAATTCCATATTTTCCTTCACGGGTTCTGCACCAATTGCTATCAATCATCAAATTTCTCAACAAAAACAGATCGATAGGAAAAACAAAAAAGAACAAGCCAATCACAAAATGCAAACCTGAAATGTTAGGCATATCATCGAACGACATATGGACAGTAATTGGTTCCATTTTCTCATCTCCCCCTAAACTCAAGCTCTCCATATTCTTCTCCAGCAATCTGACAGACCTTCTAGTACTGTAAACTCGTTGCTCTGCAGCCCCATTGTTCTTAGTCTCGGTTCGTTTACGAGTTGAGGCCCCAGCAACCCTCTTCTGGCTTTTAGGCACAGCAGGCGTATTTTCAATCTCTTTCTTTTCTTGATCCAGATCTTTATCCTCTTTCTGATCATCAACCGTCATCTGAAAATCAACTTTCTTGCAAGCTGAAGAAGCCGCCGCAGTCCTTCTTCGGCTTCCCGGCAATGACGGAGTAGTCAAAGCCATATTAAGATCTCTGTTTTCGGATTCCTCCGTGTCTCTTGCCGCTGCTCGGCGTGATCGAGTGGTAATTGTCTCATCTTGGACGGCTTTTCTTCTTGTCGAAGTTCTCAATGCAGTTCGTGGAATTTCCGAGGAAATAACCTCTGCTTTCATTGGCGATTCAGGTACTCCAGATCTATCACCATTCAAAAACTCTTCGATTCCTTCAACCTATATCAAGAGCGAATAAGAAATATTTAAATTAACTTTCAAAATCTCCAAAATCACAAGATTCGACAGAACCAATAAACAAAAATAAGATTCAGAATCTCAACAAGACCCACAGTTCTAAAATAACAAATCTTGAACAAACAATCCAAAATCAAAAGAAGAACACTAAAGGAAAGAAAACGACTCACGGATTGAAGAGCGGCAAGGGCATCGGCCATGGCGACATTAGTGATATTGGCCGGAATCTTATTCCTCTTGCAAAGGGCTTGGAGCTCTCTCCTGGACAAGGTATGGAAATCCATGGCAATAGGAAGATGAAATTTTGGTTTGGATTGAAGAAGTAGTTTTGACGCTGCCACAGGAAACGAGGCGATTCGATGAAGTGGAGAAGTGGAAGGGCTTTAAATAGGATGATAATCGGTGAAGAGAATAGCCGTTGTGTAAACCCTAAAGAAATGTGACCGTTAAGAGCGTGAATTTTGAATTTTGAAAAAGATGGACTAAGCCCACCGTTTACTTGCATTTCGGGATTCTTATTATTTTTTTTCTTTTTCTGACTGAAAATTAACAAATATAATTTATTTTTAAGTTTTGAATTTAACTTGGATCACAGATGCTATAAAGTAAATTTCATAGGTAAATTTGTTAACTGTGGAGTTTAGAAACTCAATAATCAAAATCTTATACTTTTATTATGAGAAGCTTTAGCATAATTAAAAAATTATTAGGATGGTAGATTGAAGTTCTTTATCATATATACTTTTGTGCAGCATATTGAGAATTTTGAGTTTAGTGTTAAAACAGGGCCATTTTGAAAAAAAAAAAATTGCATAAGAACAAGTTGTATGAAATCTATTTGAAAAAATAGAGTTAAAAAAAAAAAGAAGTATTTTATTAAATTTTTGAAGTTCAATATTTTCTAAATTTTGAACATTCATTTTTGTTTTATATTTTTTAATTATTTTATTCATTTATTGTAACTCAATGAATTTATATATAATGATATGATTTCCTTTCATCTCTATTTTATTTATTTGGAACCTCATTTTCATTGTTATAAGTGCATTCTTAAGAATTAAATAATTTTTTCTATTTCATAGGTTACACTGCAACCATTTTGATATTTAAATTAACAATAAAATGCTGAATTAATTTTCTAACTTTATGTTAAGTATTATATTTACTTTTTTACAAAATTTAGGATTTAACCATTTTAAAAATTTAAAAGACATTTGAATCACTTTGAAATATAAAGTCTTACCATGAAGATTTTATGAATGTTATTCATGCTAAAAAAAATTAGATGAACGATATTTAATGTTATAAATTTATATTTATATTTGAGTGGTTCAACTATCTTTTAAATTTCTAAAATTGATAAATCCTGAATTTTACATTTTAATGTTAATTTAAATGTCAAATGTTGTTTGAACGTGGTACATATGAAATAGAAAATTTTACTTAATTTTAAAAAATGCACGTATAGAAATAAAAAGAAAGCTCAAAATTAAATAAAAAAGAGATGAAATGAAAAAAAAAAAAAAAAAAGGTTTTCATTCCATTAAATTTATTGAGTTGCAATAAAATAATAAAAATATCAAACAAAAAATTACTCTATTTTTTCAAATAGTTTTCGTAGAACTTTATTTTTTCAAAACGATTTTAACACTAAGATTTGAGGTTTCCAAGTAAATAAACCAAAGAGATTTGCATTTCCTATTGGATAGATTTGCTTTTGCATCAAAAATAAATTCAATTTGTGATATGATCCATTTAAATTTAAGACTGTTTTTCTTTTAATCTTTTTCTCAGTTTAAATGTATTTAGAAAACTTTAATAATTTAGAGTTAATTTTTTAAAAAAAAAACTTTAATGGACTTCTTCTTTCTTAGGAACATTTTAAAAAAATTTAAAAAATTACTGGTATTTTTTTACCCAAAGTAAAAACTAAAATGTTTGGAGCATTATATTTATAATTTAACCAAATTAAAATCATTACCAAATTGGTAAAGTTTGAATTTAAAAATATAATGTTTTTTAAAAGAAAGATAATTTAAAAATATGATTGAATTTGGCTCTGTGTTGCAAATTGGAAGGTAAGCAAAGGAAAAGCCAATGAAGCCAAATTTAATTTCGAAAGAGTCATTACAAAACCACCCTTAGCTTTTCAAAAATCATTTTAGTATTATTTGTTCAAATGGGATGCATTGACTTAGAGAATTTCAGAAATTATAATTTAATTACCTAACTCATTTGCGAATGCAGATTCCTTTAAGCAATTGTATGCTCTCCCAAATTGTTGCATGAACCTTGTAATAAGCCTCATCCACAATCTTGAAATATTTATATCTCCAACTCTTCTTCAAGATTAAACTTCCCACAACTCCCCAAAATCCAACTATAAATCCAACAATTATCATCATGTAAAGCAACCATTTCTCCCATTTATCCTCCTCTTCATCCGAATTGTCCTCATCTTTTAATTGTGGCTCAAGTGAATTCTCAATTGCACATTTCGTTGGAAGTGGATCCCCGCATAGATATGGATTGCCATCAAAACCTGAAGCTTCATTGAATGTGGAGAGATGACCTTCTCGAGGAATTTCTCCAGAAATATTGTTGTGAGATAACACCAACACGCCTAACGAACTTAGTTTTGATATGCTTCTTGGAATTGGTCCAGAAAGTTGGTTGAAAGATAGGTCGAGTGATTCTAACACTTCCATTTCTCCTATTTCAGTAGGAATTGTCCCGACTAAATTATTGTGAGACAAATTCAATCCAATTAATCCTTTAAGCATAATTATCTCACATGGAATGGAACCAACCAAATGATTTTTGGAGAGGTCTATATTTACCAAAAATCCTTTGAGTTGTACCCTAGTGTAATTTAACTCACTTGATTTGATCCGTTGTACTACATAATTTTCAACAATGTTATCATCGCAAATCAAACTATTTCCACAATAGACGGAATCAACATTTCTTTTTCTTCCTGTCATTTCATTAAAGTTGCTAAGATTTGGTGGAATGCCTCCTTCTAATTGATTGTGTGCAAGATCCAATATTTGCAAGTGACTGAGTTTGCATAGATTTGAAGGAATAGTACCATTGAACAAATTACCTCGTAGTGTTAAAAATGCCAACCGTTCAAGATTATTGCCTATCCATGTGAGGATATTTCCAAAGAACTTGTTTCCTTCAAGATCTAATGTAGTCAAAAATTTAGAATTTTTCAATACAATTGGCATGGACCCCTCAAAATTATTGTTTCTCAAGTATAATTCTTCAATATAAGAAAGATTACCTTCTGAATATGGAAAGGTCCCAAAAAGGTTGTTTGAGGACAAATCCAAATAACACAAATATAGAGTCAACAAACAAGCTTGAAGAATTCCAGTTAACCTATTATTTGAAAGATCCAAAACGAACAAATTCTTCAATTGGCATAGTGAAGGTAATACTGAATCATTGATAAGATTATCATTGAGAAGCAACTTTTCGAAATTGGGCATTTGATTGACAATTCTGGTAAAAAGCTAGCCTGTCATTTTGTTGTGGGAAAGATCCAAAGTGGTGAGACTTTGTGGTGCCAACCATGTTGGTATATCACTTGAGATATTCATATTGGACAAATGTAAACTACTCAATGATTTTTGGTTTTGAAGCCATTGAGGGAACTCACTTCCAAAACACCCAGTACATGAGTCTGCAACAAGCAATTTTAATTGAAAAGGAGGAACCCAATTAGGGTCCATGTCCAATGAAAGATGCTCATTGTGGTCAATCACTAAGGCATCCAAACGAGAAAGATTTGCAAAACCAGCTTCTGTAAGAACGCCATTGAGCAAGTTTTTTGATATGTCTAACAACTCCAAATTTCTAAGTTGGATAAAGCATTCATCGCTCACCCCCTCCAATCTATTTTTTGAAAGTTTCAAATGTCTCAAGTTTAATAATCTTCCAAATGAGGTTGGAATTACTCCAGTTAAAGCATTGCCTGAAAGATCTAAATATTCAAGGTTGGATAAATTTCCAAGTGAAGCTGGAATTGGACCATAAATCTTACTATATCCAAGATAAAGGGACTTCATGTTTTTGAACTTTCCCAACCAACCTGGAATTTTGGTTATCAAAGATGTATATCCTAAGTTAAGAACTTCAAGATCATATCTATTATTGCTGAAACCCATAGATTCATTCTCATAACTACTTCCAAACATATCTCCACCAATATTGTAGTTCATCGATAAATCAAGTACTTTTAGGCCACGATTATTTCGAATGAAGGTAGAAATTCCACCTTCAAAAATAGCATTGAACTGATTTATTGAAAGATCTAAATATTTCAAGGAAGTCATATTTTGAAAAGTCTTAAGAAGTGTACCATTTAATTTATTGAAAGACAGATCTAGAAGTTGAATTTTCGAAAGAAATGATGAATTATTCAACCCGAAACTGAAAGAGAAATGGATGTTTTGAAGGTTACAATCACTCAATCTCAAAGACACCAACAAAGGAAGATAATTTAGCACTTGCATCAAATTGGAAGCCTTGGAAAGGTCCATGTCACTCAATTGAAGGAATTTCAAGGATGAAAGGTGAGATATCCATTCAACATCACCATTAAGGGTTTGCAGTCTATAATTGAATGATAAATCAAGAGCATCCAATTTAGTAAGATTTCCTAAATGAGGAGGAACATTTTCCGAAAATGATGCGAAAGAAAGATTAAGATATGTTAATTCAACCATTGAACCTAAAGAGTTTGGAATTTGAGTATAGTTGAAATGATTCCCACTTAAATCTAAGTAATTTAAGTATTTCAACTCAAGTAAATTAGAATCAATGGAATTATTGCTATATAAAGGCCATGAGTAGAAGTCAACCTTATAATCGAGTCGGAGATCAATCATAATAACATGTCCAGTAATTTGATTGCAACCCACTCCTTTCCAATTACAGCAATCAGTTGATGCATTCCAGGAAGCCAAGCGAAAGCGAAGAGAAGGATCATCATAGAAACTATTCTTGAAATGAAGAAGAGCTTGACGTTCCTTTTGGATGCAAGCTGCTGCAGTTATGGAGAAACAAAAATGGAGGAGTAGAAGAAGCAGTAATATCATCCATAACACACCAAATAATGAAACAACTACTGAACTTTCTTTAGAAACTAATTTCCTCATTTTGCCAACAATAAGAATGGACTTTTCCAGTACTTACTCAGTAATGTAATGAATTTGGTTAAGGCTTCGTCTCTATTTATAATAAAATCAATTTTAATTTTAATGCAACTTTTTCTTTCTCAATTTTGTATTGCTTTAGCACCACTTCACAACACTGGCAAAGAAAATGAATGTATGAATTAAATGCCCTCTTGCTTTTGTGTAACTTTCAAAGACTTAATTATTAGTCTAAAAAAAAGATTTTAATTTTCAGTCAATAACTAATTTTTTAAACATATTTCATGTCATATTTATTTTATTATTATTCTACTTTTTGTTTTTATTTCCATTTAATTTCTCTGCCTGCAAATTTAATTTGCACCGTAATAGACGCAAAGGTCATGAAAACTGAAAGACATTTTCTTGGGTCTAATTTCTTTATATAAAAAGTTATATTAAATGGTATACTTCTATCTTTATTGTAGCTTCATTATTAACTTTAAATTAAATTTAAGTTTCATCCATTTTTTTCATTTATTTTGTGATAGATTATTATAAACAAGTTCGGTAAAAAACGTTATGTTGAATTTTTTTAAAGAAATATAGTAAAATAAATCAAAATATTTATAAGTATAACAAATGTTACTACTTAAAGTAATATAGTATTGATAGGACATTAAAAAAATATTTTATAATCTATCACCAATATATTTTTATTCATCATACATTAATAAAAGGTGACATTTCATTATATTTAAAAATATTATGAGTAGTTTTGTCATTTGAAATAGTTTTTAGTTTAACAAAAAATTAGTGAAAAAAAAAAAAAGATAGCATTACAAATTTATATAGATAGAATTAATGTTAATTAATTTTCAAAAATCAAATAATTAGGGATTTTGAATATATTAATTGGAGCTAACAAAGAACTACATGGACTTTGTAATTATTAGAGTTAATTAGGCCATGAAAAATCATTCCAAGCCTTTTAAATTTCTTTAAACAAAATTTAAATTATATAATTTTTTATCTTTTATCAACTTTAACTTAAATTTAAATAATTTATTTCTATTTCATAATAATAAAGTTGCATCCACTTTTTTTTTATATTTATTTTGTGACATTTTTATTATAGAAACTATTTACTAAAATTAAATTAGTGTTGGTTTGGGATTTTATCTGCAACCTTAGAAAGTGATTAAGGAAAATTTTGTTACTTCCTAACCATTCAAATAAATATATATTATAATAACAAATCTTTTATAATAATTGTTTTTCTTATAATAAATAAATTTTATTTAAACTTTTTCTCTTTCTCAATTTTGGCCATTGATTTGTAAAATATCAATTTTGTTTTGTTTCTTCTTTTCTAAACAGAATTTTGTTTTTCAAAAAGAAATTGTTGAATAGAGAAAATAATCAGATTGAGAACGATTGAAAATTGGTAAAAGAAAATGAATGTATGAAATAAAGGCTCTTATGCTTGACTATTAGTCAACTCAATTTTTAACTCAAATTTTCAAAAATAAAATGAAAAACTTCAACTAATTTTTAATACATTTTATTTAGTAATATAATAAAAAATTGGTAAAGAGTAAATAACAATAAAAAAATATTTATTTATATGAATAGAATCGATGTTAATTAATTTTCAAAAATTAAATAAATTACAAAACTACATAAAAAGAAAAATGGAAATTTAGGGAACATAATGAAAATTGGAATTTTCTTTTTAAAACCAACCCTACACCTACGGTAGGGATTTTGAATATAATTATAATAATGGAGTCTACAACACCTTTTTAAATTATCGGTAAAGAAATTGGTGTCTCAAAATTCATTTTTCTAAACTATTTTCTCAAACTAAATTAGGACGTGACGAGAATACTAGAAGGAAGGGTGTTAACGAGCTAGTTGAGATATCTTGGTGGTGTCATGTCATCTTCTGATTCTTCGTGAAAATGTAATTAAACACCTTAATACACACCACGTCCTTCTCAATCTTAAATATTATAAGAGACAAAATTAGATTTTAAAAAAAATATAATAAAGAGAATTCTATGGACCAATAAAAAATATGCTATAATTTTTTTTCAACAAATAAGGCTACATATGGGAAAAGGATGGAAATAGATGGAATAATAATAATAGAGCTAAGACGACTTTTTAGTTAATTACACGTAAACAAAATGGAGTCTGATGACAACTCTTTTTCAATAGAAAAACAAAACGAGTTAATTAATTAATAGTCTCTTTCTAATTTAATGAAATCAAACACTGGTTTTAATCTAAAACTAAAATAATAGTATTTTTGAAAGATATCTTTTGAATTTTTTATAGTTCAAAAATATTTTTTATTCAAAAGTGCATTAATGTTTAGGGATATTTGCTCTGTTTTAACTTTTTTTTTTTTTTTTCTTGAAGTGTTAGATTGAAGGTTCAACACACATATATTTCAAACAAGTCAAAGTGTTTTATTAAAGTTTACGCAATATCATTCCAACCTATTTTTTTAAGAGTTTTCCCTCATCATATTATATAATTGGGACAGTTTAAAATATAACAAAACGAATTAAAATATTTTAAAAAAATTTACAAAATTTCATATTCTGTAAATGATAGTTCACCAATATCTATAAATGTATTGTTAATAAAAAAAAAAAAATTGTCATTTACAATAATCTTTCTATCATAATAACTATTATTTATTCAAAGGATATAATAGACATGGAACTTACGAGTGCCTTAAAAAGTTGATATTCTTTGCAATGTATATTAGCTGCTCAACCAATATGTAACAATATTGAAAGATTTATCCAAAAAGAGAGAGATATTCATTTTCACTTCCTTCAACATCAATTTTGTAAAATTCATAATAACCTTTTATTTCATCATCCAAATCTTTGAGTAATTTTGCATTCACATAATATAGTGTATGAATTTATGTGAATGCAACTTTTTCTTTATTTTATGTACTTTAATTCACACAATAAAGCTGCATTAAAATTCATCATAAGCACCACTCGTTGATTTCATTTTTTAGCAACGATACTCAAATTTAAATTTAAACAAAGTATTTATTTTATAACAAAGTCTATAATCATAATATATTATTTTGTTTATAAAAATTACATATAAAATAATATAATTTGTATTAATTTAAAAATAATTTTAACTTGATACGAAGAAAAATATGTTATATAAGTTTAAATTATATTAAATTAATTAATTCCAAACTAATAAATAGTCGTAAGATGTATTCTTTGAACAATATATAAATTTAAAAGTATAAATCGTACAAAATAAACACATTTATTAAAATATTTTAGATATTTATTCTTACAAAAGTATATGAAAATACAATATGTCTATAATTTTAAACATTTAAAATTTTAAATTATGTACATTCCCAAATAATAAACCACCTTTTATAATTTCTTTTTTGAGAATATTATTTTAGTGCATTTTTTAAAATAGCAAAATAAATTAAAATATTTATAAGTTATAGCAAAATTTTGGATTCTATCACTGATAGTCTTCTATCACTATAGCATATCAATGACCATCAGTGATAGAATTTTCTATAGGTTATAAATATTTTCTAAAATCCACTATTTTAAAAAAAATTCCTATTATTTTTTAATTAAATTTAACACTTCAATTAGGTATTTTCGTTTTCATTTTCATTCAACTTCTTCTTCCACCCTAATAAATTCCCTGCATAATAAATTCATAGACTTTGAAAAAATAATTTTCTACGGTCTTTAGATATTTAAATGTTTTAATATGAAATATAAATTATTAAAAAGAAAAAAGAAAAAAAAAAGATCATTTTTAGTCTCCAAGGGAAGAATGTTAAGAGTTTCAATGTTTTAAAAATGTAAATTTTAGTCCATAGGTATAAAAGAAGAATAAACTCATTTGGTTCCAAGTTTTAAAAGGTTCCTTTTTAGTCTATAAAGTTGTTAAAAATAAGTTTAAAAATTTCTGAAAAAACTTTATATTTTTATTTTAAATAATTATATAACATTTAAAATGAAAAGAATAGATTTTGGTAGTCAAGTTTTCACATATCCAACTCAATTCAAGTCTCTTATAAAAAATCGGGTCAAACAAGGGGGTCCGGGCCCGCCAAGAAAATGGGTCCAAGCCCAAGCTCAAGCCTAATAGGCAAATGGACCCAAGCTCAAGCCCAACAAGCAAATTGGCCCAAGTCCAAGCCCAATATGCAAAATGGCCCAAGCCCAAGTCCACCAAACAAATGGGCCTAAGCCCATCTAAAGCCCATGAAATTTCTTTGCCATATTGGGTTGAAGTATGAATTGATGCGAACTTACCCATCTTGAGTAAGTTCGCATCAACCTCGAGATCAACATACCTAAGATTGAAGACTTGGAAGAATCAACATACCTAAGATTGAAAACTTGAAAGATTAAATTTTCCTTAGATTTCATTCTCTAGATTCCAGAAGATCGAGGTTCAAATTGACTTGCAAATACAACATTCTGAAGACAGAAGACCAAGAAGTTCTAAGTTTTTAACTTGTATTCGAGAGAAAGCATCAAAAGAGTAAATACTAGATACTGTATTTACAATATTCATCAATATACAAAGTTCAATTCCAAAAAATGCATTTCTCCCGAAATCTCATGTTGACAATAGTCTCTCTGAAACTATGATAAGAAAACCCATGGGCATATGATCTAAGAACCATGTTAAATAACGAGACTCAAACAACACAACCCCAACAGCTCCGAAATCTATTGATTTCAACCCATAAGAAAGGCTAGATTCAAGTTACTTAGATGAACTAAGAGACCAAGGATCAAACAAAGTTTTGAAAAGTTTTGAAACTCACATCAACCCTCGATCTTCAAAGCACTCCACAAGCAAGACAAATCAATCCTCACTTGCATGCTCCAAATATCCGTGCATTCTATCACAAGAACACACAAGACCAAAATTTTACATTCTAGAATTTTCAGATTTCATTCATCCAAATTCCTCTTCTTTTAAAAATGTGGAAATTACAACCCTATTTATACTAATTAAAATATGAAATGAAAGGTCACAACATTTACCTATTTATACTAATTAAAATATGAAATTGAATAACCAAATTTCCGTTGTTATTGTGTTGTTGTGTGTGGAGAGAAGGACAATTGATGATTTTCACCCAATCTTCTAACAAAGGTATTTTTTCCACAACCTTATCGACTTATTTCTAGAAGCCTTGATGATACTAAATTTAGTCTTAATCCGAAGTTGGTTTCAATTGAGGTTTGTTTTCAAATCAAGAGTGCAGCCACCTATTTTTATCCTACATATATATCTTTTTTAAAATACTAATATTAATAATAATGACTAAACTTTTTATTTATTTATTTTAATAAGGTAAAAATTTAGTAATGACATAATATCTCATTTTTATTGTTTTAGGAAATAAAAACAAATCCATTTATTTTAAATAAAATCTTTTAATATTTAAGAAATTATCTAGTTTTAAATAAAATATTTTTTAAAAACTTATTTCTACTCATTTTAGGAAAAAATTAAATTAATAAAATCTTTGACTTGTTTATATCATTTTAGGAAAAAAAGAAAATCAATTTTAAACAAAAATATTTTAATATCCATTTAATTTATTAATTTAATTTTCACAAAATTTCAAAATATCTCATTTAATTTATTTTAGGAAAATGAAATTTTGTTTTATTAACATAATATCAAAATTTGATTTTATTCTTATTATTTTTCTTTATTTGTGGTACACCCCGGGTCTATAAATAGGGACCATTGTCATTTGGAAAAAAGAGAAAAAAAGTTTTTACAAAAAAAATCTTTAGAGGAAAGTTGTTAGAGAATTTTTTTTGGGAGAATGTCTGCCAATTGGAAGAAAAGTTCCTCCAAAAGATAGGTTTTTTTTATTCATTTGATTATGTTAGTATCATTACTTTTTTTTTTGTTTTGGTATTTTTTTATTTCTCTTTGTTAGAGGTTGCATGTGATAGGGTTTTACTCCCAATGATCCGCACCTCATCGACGAGTAATTTTTGGGATTTGATCTTCTTTTTTTTTCTCTTTTTTTCTTTAAAGATAGAGAGAAAGAAAAAATTGTATAAGATTTTTTTAAAGTTTTTTTGGCTTTCTTTTACTTTTATTGTTATTTTTATATATAAAAAAAACTTTAGTCTTTTTCTTCTTCCTAAATAATAGAGAAAAAGAAAAAGGCATAAGATTTTTTTTAACTTTTGATCTTTATTTTCTTCTCTCTAAAAATATGGAGGGAAGAAATGAGCAATAGAGAATTATGTCATTATTATTAAAAAATATATATATATATATATTATTATTATTGTACTCATTTATATTTATTAGTGTTTTCTTTCTATTATTACTATACTTGTCATCGTTGATATTCTTTTTATATTACTATTTATTCTCTATTAATTATCTTATTATTATTACTTTATATATATATATTTCTTTGCATCACTACTCTTTTTGTTTCTTTCCTTATTTTATTTATTTGATTATGTTTTCCTTTCTTTTACTTATTCACATTACTATAATAATAATTATTGTTATATGCACTTAAAAGGTAATTTTTTTTTTTGTATTTTAAATTTTTCAATGTTTTAAAATTATTCCAATTTAAAAGTCTCTATGTTCTTTTTTAAAAAAAAAACTATTTGTTAATCATTTAGCAAATTTTATCTATAATATTATAATTTTTTTAATGCTTTTACACTTTCAAAATTTAATCTATAATTTCATAAAGTTTCCTAAACGAATCTTTTTTAATAACTTAACAATTTGCTTTAAATAAAATTCTACGATGGAATCTAGGAAATTTGGGAGTTCGATTTTCTAGATTTCTTGAGGTGAGGAATCACATCTTTGGAAGTCCAAGATATGATCCCAAAAAAAAAATGAATTTAATCAATGTTTTTTAAAAAAAATATTTATTCGAAGACTAACCTATGATAGATTTTGAGAAATTGTAATAATTCCTCATTTTCTTAAGGTGAGAAGTTTTCTTCAATATATAGTCTAATTAATGGAATATTATTCTACTTATTTTATGAGATCATTGTTTCAAACATTAGAGTAATGAGAGGTAAAATAAGACATTAGTTTTAAATTAAATTAAAAAATATTTTCAATTTAAGATTTGAAATTTGGCCACCGTTTTCTAAATGGGTGCGGTGGGGTGTTAATACCTTCCCCACACACAAATGACTCCCGAACTCAACTCTATTTTTTGCAGACCATTTTTTTAAAATTTTTTTACTTTATTTCGGTGTCCAATCACACCGTAAAAAAGATTGGTGGCGACTCTATTTTCTTTTAAAACTAACTCTTTTGAGGACGTCGGCCGCTCCGTGTCGTATCGGGCACATTCTTATTTAATTTTTAAACGAAGGAATATTCTTTTTTAACTTCTTTCTATTCATCTTTTTTCTAAAAACTATACCAAAAAATGTTAATAAATATATTCAAATGTAAATAAGCACAATAATTGGATTTTGAATAACTATAATTTTAAAATATAATTATATTATATGATTTCAAAACGATTTTATATTGTATAATATAATTATAATTAAATAATAACTTAAAACAAATTAATCTTTTTCAACAAAATACATACAAACCACAATGAGTTGGTACACCAAAACATCTCAACTAAATTGATACATCTTTAACATCTTTATTACACCCCATAACTAAAACACTACATTTATTAAAAAAGAAATATCAAGCTAAAATTATTTTTAGACTAACAATAGCTTAATTATGTTTGTAAGTGTTATTTAGCTCTAAAACTTGAGATAATTGTAAACAATTCATGTGTTTATTGATGAAAGTTAAGTAAAAACAAATCAAGGCTATGTTAGAAAAAATCAATCTCCTTTTTGTACCTGTGAAATTGCCTTCATGTCCTTATATTGGAGAAGTCCTCCTTTACCCTTATCTTTTGTATTTCTTTGAGCTTTCCTCTTCGTGGTTATATTCTCTTTCCTTCTAATTTGGTCTTTAATTATTTACAACGTGACGAGGATAATAGAAGAAAAGATATTAATCTAGTTGAGATGTTTTGGTAGTACTAACTTTTGATTTTTAGTAAAATTGCAATTACGCATCTTAATATACACGTTCAAGTCCACGTCGTTCTCCATGTTCAATATAATAAGAGAAAATTTTGGATTTTTATTTTTTTGAAATAAATAGAGAGAGAATTTAATGGACCAAAAATGAATATACTATAATTTCTTTTCAACCAACCAACGCTACAGATGTAGATTGAATAATAATAATAATAACAAAGTCTAAAATTATAACATATTCTTAATTTTGTTTTTAAAAATTACGTATAAAATAATATAAATTGTATTAGTTTAAAATTAATTTTAACTTGATAGGAAGAAAATTATGTTATATAAGTTAAAATCATATTAAATTAATTCCAAATTCATAAATAGTTTTAAGATGCATTCTTTGAACAATATATACATTTAAGAGTATAAATCTTACAAAATAAACACATCTATTAAAATAGTTTTAGATATTTACAAAAAAAAAAAAAAATTCTTCCCAAAGTATATGAAAATGTAACTCAACATCAATTTTAAACTATGTACATTCCCAAATAAGTAATAAACCACCTTTTATAATCTTTTTAGAGAATATTATTTCTTTAATCAAATTTAACATGCACTTCAATTATGTATTTTATTTTTCATTTTCATTCAATTTCTTCTTCCACCTAATAACTTCCCTACATAATAAATGCAAAGACTTTGAAAAGAATACTTTTCAAGGGTCTTTAAATATTTTAATATATGAAATATGAAATATAAATTATTAACAAATAAAAAGAAAATTATCATTTTTAGTATCCAAGTGAAGAATATGTACGTTGAGAATCTCTCTGTTTTAAAAATGTAAATTTGCAATCCATAGGTTTATAAAAAGAATAAACTCACGTTTGGTTTCCAAATTTTAAAATGTTCCTTTTTAGTCTCTAAGTTGTTAGAATTAAGTTTAAAAATAATAAACTCATTTGATTCCCAAGTAAAATTTCTTAAACGAGGAGGAGGAACTTTGTTCGAAAAGAGTACGTGAGAAACATCAAGATATGTTCATTCAGATCAGAAAAAAAATGTCAACCAGAAAGAGATAAAAAGATAATGCAGTAGAGACGTATATTAGTAGATAATAAACAAATTTATAATTTGTAATTAAGAATATATATGACAATAGAGCTAGTCATCAAGAGAGGGATATATATTAGTTTGAGCCAAATTTATTTTTGTACAAAAACATCACAACTTGCTTGGATATATATAACTCAAGGTGAGCCTCAATCGATTGGAATCGGTTTTTCGACCAAATCACCACACAAATATAAATTAATTATGGTTGATTTAGTAAATATTCAAGTCGATGTTGACCATTAAAATTTTTTTATTTAAAATTTTTCAAACCGGCATCGACAGACTGACTTCAATCAAGTCAATTGGTTGGGTTTTTCGGCCTTCAAGATATGGTATGTATTTAAATTTTTTTCCAGTTTCTAATATGTATTTAAATAAGAGCCTACTTCAAGATATGATAGAATAAATTAAATTGTACGAATATATATTTATATATGCAAGATAAAGAAAGTGTGAGACACTTTAAATATCTTATTCTTAAATTGTGATTTTCTAGGGATAATTGGTTCTATTTTATATCTTTTGGTTATTATATTTTTTAACATTTACAAAAAAATTTAAAATTTTTGGAAATAACTAAATATTCAAATATAACATAATTTATAAATAAAAGACGCACACATGAGATGTTTCACTAAAATGTTTAATTACTTTTATAGACGACTTTGACATAGTCATGCCTGTTATTTAATTTCTTAAAACTATTTTATACTTTAAATTTTGATATTTTATAACTTAGTTTCAACTTTCATGAATCAACCCAACAATCATGTCTAAAGTATAATTAATAAAGAAAAAAAAATCATTTCTTTTCTTTAAAAAAATCATTTTCAAATTAAATTATTTAGAAAAAAACGGTATATATTTCTATTTTAATGGAGTTTCCTAATAATTAGAAAAGCTAACATTAGCACTGTTCATCATTACGAGCAGAGAAAATGTCGAAAGGAATCCCTCTATTGGACGAAGATCGAATGCCATGGCTCGAGAACATTCGATGTACATTTAGAGAGAACATAGCATGTAAAAGTAGTGAAGTTCTTGGTTGTTCAGCTCTACAAAAACAGTACAGAGATATTTTGAGATCAAGTGATCCAAATTATGAAAAAATGGGAATAACAATGAAGTGTGTGGTGAAGTTTGTTCTATTGGATCCTCCAGCTGAAGTGATTGCTTTAAGATTAGAGAAAAGAGCCAAAGAAGAGAACCATTTCTTGCCTTCTGCTCTTTTGAAATCCCAATTGGATTTGTTGCAAATTGATGATACTGAAGGTATTGTAAATGTTGATATGCTACTCAAACTCCACAAGCAATTCTGAGTAATATTCTTAACCTAGTTTTAACCCACCATTAAAATGTCATGTTGATATCACTATCATTATATATTGACAATATATTAATTAAAGTTATGATTTTAGATTTGAGTTGGAAATTTTCTTCAATAATACTTCAAAATTATGAATAATATGCTAAAAATTTGTCCAAGATCATCAGTCTAAGGTGATTCACAAGACAATACTTCTTTCTCATAACAAGAAAAATATATATATTAAACGAACAATTTCAATTGACTAAGTCTCTAACAGCCATCTACTTTAGTGACAAATCTGTCTTCCCTTCCCCACAGACTCACAGTACAAAACTTAGCTACAAGTGAAATCAAGGCTGATGATGGCAGTTATAAGAGAACTACTGTTTAGTCGACAAAATAATACTAGTATACATTCGAACAACGGGCTCCTAGACACGTAAAGAA